>OY970823.1:32550907-33150907 GCA_963853835.1 Calendula officinalis | reverse complement strand
ATACTTGAAACAACAAATCAGAACAAATCTTAATGTTTTTTTTTTAGGCAACATATTTTAGGCACTACTTTAGATCTGTATACACGAACTCTGCTTCATTGATTATCCTAATTCAGATGACTAGTAGTAAGTTTGCCGTATTAATATGCTAAAAAGGTAATTAAAAAAACAAAAAACAAATCAATATCGATTCTTTTAAATTTATATTCTTTTCATAAATATACTAAGATTTCCGAGTTCAATGACTAATAAGAAAATCGTAAGAAATCAACAAGGACTTGCACTAGTTCATGCACCGAACATTTTTTTTGTCAGATTAAGAAATCATATTTTCAATATGGAATTAATTAACTTTTACATAATTTAAACAAGCTACCATATCAATTTGAGTTCTCAATGAAAAATATTAATATATAACATAAAAAGGGAAGAGAATTACCATAAAAAGCATCATTTGTGGCATCGTCAAACTTTATGCATCAAATTTGGATAACTACTCATCATAGTTCTAGCATGTGAGTACCGGATAGATATGTAGCTAAGGACGACTTGCCGATAACAAAAGTTTTCTAGAAGATCGTTAAAGATAGATAACTAAAATGAAGCAGAAATGTTGCCGGCAAGTCATCCTTGGCTGCACTACTCATTGCTTGTCTTCACATGCAAGAACTTGGATGAATGTATCATTAACACGTGAAGGGAGGCAAGAAAAGAATCAAATGTGCAAATTTCATAGATAGGTCAATATGGAAATTGTTTCCATTTATGGAAAGAAATATGAACTTGAGGAAGGAGAGTCAAATGTGGGACTTGAATTTGAATTACCAAATGTGGAAGTGGTCTTTTTATTGACATTCTTGGGGCTAGGAAAAAATGTGACCTTATAGAGAAGGAAAATTTTCATAAAAGTGTATATATTATGCAAATGGATTTATATTTAGAGGCTATGTTCTGTACAGATGCTGCTCTGGGAGAGAAGTTAGCAAAGATAATCGGGTCAGATTATCTTAATATAACCCCGGAGATGAAAGCAACTGCTGATGTGGCTGCCTGCTGGAAATTATGCATTCCAGGTGCCTGTGCAGGTGGAAACTTCAACATGAACAAGAGGTAATTCTTGAGTGATTTGTAATTTATTTGATAGGTTTAGAATTTATTTATTAACTGAGTTAATAGTGGAAAGCCCAATACTTGTAGTTTGGTCTAGTAGTCAGGTTTAGAATTTGTCTTGTTCCTAGTGTCAACTGTGCTTTAATTTCCATTTCTTAGTTATCTTATGTGCAAGTTTAGTTGATTTAAAATGCCATGGTTTAATAGATTACTTACAATATAGCACTCTTACTTCAGTGGTGTTTGATGATTAGGAACTTAAAGTTTACACCATAAGTAAAATATTATGAGATTTTACCTGGGTACCAAAATTTGCATCAATTTAATCATTTAAAGAAAGTTATGCCTTTAATTCTTGATTTTTAATTTGTTATGCAGGAAGATAATGCTACAGATTTCCAAAGAAACGAAACTTAATCATGTCCAGTTGAGGATCACCCCAAGGTAATGCCTGTTTTGGATCTTTTTAGTAAATATGGCATTTTCAACCCATTTTAATGGGGTTTGGGTCGGGTCAGGTTGACCCATTGGGCACCCATTGTTGCTGTATGTTAAATGGTAGCAATTTGTGGAAGCTGAAAACAATGTGGAAACACCACCAGTTGAAACTAATGCAGCAGCAGCAGGTGGTACAAAAGACCAATACGCCCCTGGACGATCTTACAACCAAAGGGGCGGCAGGTACGGCGGCAATGGTGGCGGTAGAAGTGGAGGCAGAGGTTACAGTAATGGAAGTGGCGGCAGAGGTGGGCCCTACCAAAATCAATTCAATGAACAGCAAGGAAATTATTATCTGAGGAACTACCATGGTGGTGGTGGTGGTGGTAGAGGAAGAGGCGGCAGTTATGGATACAACCACCGTGCTTCTGGTGGTGTTGAAGTTACAGAGTTTTGATCCTACCCTTTGTTGGTGGTTGTTTAGCCATACTTTATAGGGTTTTTCGTTACTATCTTGAGTATAATTAATTTTGGATTCTTATATGAGAATGCACCAGCAAGAACGGTTAGTTTTGGTAACCGGACTTGAATTTTATATATACGAGGTATTGGTGCCCGCGCTTCGCGGCGTGGTGAAAATATACACATTATTTTTGAAGATTAACATATCTCTAGTCGATACAGAATTTCATACGCAAACATGTTCCTACACGTAGATGATACAAAATCTTAAAACAAAGTGTAAAAAAACTCAAAACAAACAAATACAAATCAAGGAAAGTTGGAATGATTTACAGCTATACCACGCATTTGATCCTTTTTTGTGCAGATCATTGTACCATTCCTACAAAATTTCATTGGAAACAATTAGTAAACTTACTGGATTATAAAATGGGTTCTTAACATTAAAGTTATAATTGATATTGGTTTTTATGAGCACATATATTAACCATATGAAAAATGCTCACATCTCACACTGGCGTTTCATCGAGCACTTGGTGCGCAATCAATCTGTAAATGCTCCATAAACCACAACTTTCAAATAAACTTTATGTGAAAACTTTGAAATGAAACGTATGAATACAAAGATTAATCAAATAACATATCAAGGAAGTATCAAAATTTTAAATATTTAAAAAAGCCATGCATAATAGACAAATAATTCCGAAATTATGCACTATTTCATGAAGTATACTAAGTTGCGGTATGTATATGCACAATGTATTATACATTGCAGCCTTTATGATATTCAAATTGAGATGTATACTAAACTTCATGATACCATGCAATTTAGAGGTGTTAATTTTGACCCGTTTGCTTAGAAATTGATAAAATTTACAAAAAAAAAAAAACACAGGTTCAAAAGAAAATTGGTCGAAAATTGGTCAAAGTGTATTTTAAAGCAAAAAAACATTTAAATGTTTCTATTAAAAAAAATCGATTATTATGAAAATTGTATATTTTTTATTCTAGTTATATTTGACCCACTAAGTATACAATAAAGTCAAAGAATTTGGACAAAAAGTGTTCCACGTCAATCCAACCTAACTATTTTAACCTGTAACCAAAAATACTTATTTTGACTCGTGACCCAACCCACTTGACAAACTACCTTTTATATTAAAGAAAAAAATATCATAATGAAAATTATATGTTGTGGGGTCAACCTTAACCTAACCAATTAAAGCTGTACCAAAAATAACATATTTCGACCCGTCTCCCAACCCGTTTGACCCGCCCATTTTGCATAATCTAATGTGTATATTAATGAAAGATCAATTAAAAAAGTATTAACCTTACACATTCTCGTATTTCTTCACGTTCTTTTTCTCTAGCTTCCATTTCATGTTCTTCCATTAAGGCATTAACTAAAATAATGTCAATATTAATGGAATTTTCAGCACTTTCATAAGAAAAACCAATACAATACAATGAACAAAATTATCCGAAATACAAAGAAACACAAAAAAACATTCCCACCTGATGTTCAACCTATGCTTTAACTCGGCCTTGGTATACCCCATCCTGATAATAGCGTAAAACGGTTAAAACCAACAGCGTTTTAAAAAAATATATTAATTTTTTATAAACATTGAAGTATAATTTTTTTTAAATAAAGAATAAATGAGAACTCATTTTCCATACACTAAAGGTTCCTCATCGTCATCAACTTCTGATTCCATACCCCTAAACATATAACACATAGGATTTTTCAGCTAGTAATTCACGAAAATTAACCCTTTTTCTTTATGTGTTTGTTTTTCATTTGTGCGGTTTTTTTCAGCTAGTAATTCACGAAAATTAACCCTTTTTCTTTAAATTTTAAAAAGCTAGTTTAGAAACAGGAGATTGTAAATTTGTAACTATAACTGAAACTGCTCTTGTAGTTTCAATCGACTCGATTTTCAATACATTATTCAATTTGCTCAAATTTTAATTTATAAACTTGTTGAATCCTTAAATTCAAGAACATGTTGAATCCTTAAATTGAGTTTATAAACGTTCATTCTTCCCCAAATTTCTTGAAAAAAAAATCAACTCAATTGAAAAGAATAACAGACGGAAAATGATGTAGCAGGTTTTACACATCAAAATATACACTTTGAGCAACTTTCTATCTATTCGACCCAATTGACCCATAAGAAAACACCATTCATCATTTATATGCAAGTTCGTAAGAAATTTGTTGTAACACCTAAATTATGAGTTAGTAACTCATCAGTGTGATTATAATAACCGAGCATTGTAATTTGAAAATTAACATCTCAATGTAGAAAAGTACAAATTTCAACACTAAGTGTAAGCATCGCATTATCATGGTTTTTGAATACGAAATCAATTGGGAAATTAAACACCAACACATATGAACGATATACACTAAGATTAAAAACAGAAAATTTTACCTAACCAAGCTTGTGGAGGATTAGAAGACGAACTTCCACAGCAGGATTAGATCGCCTAATTCCTTCCGAGATGTTTCTGCACCAAACATGAATCCATACCTAAATTAAGAAGGCGGTTAATTAATTATGAACATCTGGAATCTTATGAGAAGGTGAAAGGAGAAGTGAGATGAATTAGGATTTGAAAATTACCATAATAAGACGGCGGAGAAGAGCCTCTGATAAATTTGAAATGAGATGAATCAGAGGATGAAAGAAGAAATGAGATGAATTGCAAAACCATGAGCACTAATTCTTTTTGTGCTGCTTCAACCGTGAGATCACATTTACGTAAATAATAACTTGCAAATTTTCATTTATATTATGTAAATTATGATTAAATGTGATATTAAAAGCGAAAAAGTGGCACACCTCTACATCAAGGATCTTTTGAAACCCAAATTAGTAAGTCCATAACCATACCTGCAAAAATAATACATTTTTAAGAAAAACAATAAACATATGAAATCAAGAAAACCAAAATGGGTGTGAGTGTTTGATTTTGATATTTTCATCCCACCATAAATTGATTCATTCTCCACACGTTATTATATTTACTTGGGGAATAATAAGATGAAATGGTGTTCCTTTATAGTGTAACGGTATACCACTTGAACATTTTCTGATAATTTACAATCAAGAGAGGGACTGGTAAATACCTGTCTACTCTACGGAGGAGAACGCAGAGGAGTACGCAGGTGGAGAAATGATAAGGTTTGTATAGAAAACGATATCTCCTACAAATACAATAAGGTGTTCTGATAATTTACAAACGTTATTGGTTTGCATGAGAGCAACAATCACGACACCAGGCCCCCGGCGACGGTCACATCCATACATCGTCCTCACCGCTGCCGCCCCACACCCATTTATTAACCATCATCACAAACTTTGATTTCAGATATCAAACCCTAGAAGAAAGAATGAATCAGTATTCATGCCCTAAAAATGAAGAAAATCATGGAAGACTTATACCAAGAGGGAGAAGATGATTAGAAGCCACATAATTCTGATTCAAGAAGAAAACCATGAAAAAGGACACCTCTCTTCATTGCGTGAAAAAAGGATGCGTGAAAGGAAGTCGCGGAAGGACACCTTTCTTCCTCTCTTTATTCTTTCAAAGAAAAAAACTGCTCATCATTCACTTGTAAAATGTTAATAAGGTAATTTCAAGGTGGAATTACTATTTTTTTTATGTGTTCTTTCTATTGCACCAATTGTTTTTTTTTTTTTTTTGTTTTTTTTTTTTTTTTGTAATCTGGATTTCCAACCTGTATTACAATTACAAGTCAACAATTTCTATAATTTGTTTCTTTTCGATAGAAGGAATCACCTTGCTAAACTATCTTGCTGTTTATTTAATTTAACAGTGGAAACTAGTCGTGCTTTCATTGATACGAAAGAAATTCATTATATTAAACTAGTTTAGACATAATAATTATCATAAAAACTCTAACTTGTAATTACAAGTAATATTTTAACATTTTTAAAGAGTAATTACAAGCATGGTCTCATTAGATTTATACCTAATTTCGGTATAATTATTAATTTTAAAAAATGTAACACACCAATTTTTCAAAATGATTTAAACTTTTTAAATAAACAAGTTTAATACTAAAAATCCATAATATCCAAAACATAGTTTAAATAAAACATGTGGAATGATTACAAGTGCCAAAAATCGGTGTTACAATAATATCAAAACTAAAGTCTTAGGAAATCAAATGGTACACCGAGCTTAATCATCCAATGCTACAACTACGGGCCGCCTAATCCTTAGCTCCCGAACCTGAGTACATAGTCAAAATAAACATAGTACGTGAGACAAAGATTTTCTCGTGAGAAACATGGGTTTTAGACCCGGTTAGGAAATAATTTGCAATAAAATAATAATTAAATAATTATCAAATTGCACATAGTCAAACATACTCTAAGGTTTGCCATAAGCCAATCACATACGTAACGGGCCTCCCCGAAACAACTCCCCTGATATGGGTTAACTAGGTAAACTCCCCCGTTTCCGGGTTATCTATTTGCTCCCCCGATTTCCGGGTTATCTCAAACTCCCCCACTTTCCGGGTTATCTATTTCTCGACACACTACCCTTGCGCAGGGTGGTACCGCCCCAAGTAGGTGTCACTAACTCCCCCAACTTGTGTGGGTTATCTAGGATCCAATTGTTTAGCTACCAGATAACAATTCAACAACTTGAGCCAATGCTCCAAATCATAAGATTCAACATACTAGTGGTAACCAAACAAGTCAATAACAATTCATATTATCTACTAACTAATCAATCTTTACTTCTTCATTAAAACATTTATTTAATAAAGACTACTAGAAACTTGTTTAATCATTTAAACTATGAAAACTCTTTTACTATGTACTCAGAAAAGATCACATGTACTCACCTTAGCAATGTTATCTAACACTTGTGTTAGTCAACACAAATCCTTACTTCTCAATCAAAAAAGTACTTCAAATCTCAAGGTCTTCTTGACCTAATACCATCATCATCACAATAACTAGTTATTATACATAACTAATCACTAATCTATCTAATTTAACACTTTCAACCACCAAGTTCATACTACTTGGTGGAAATCTCAAACCCTAGCTCAAGATTCTTATCCATAAACCCAAATCTAGCTTGTACACATTGATTACAAGCTCACCATGAGTGTTTTAAACTCATGATAGACCATCTTCCCCAAAGATGGTATGGTTGGTTCCCAAAACCATCATTGATGCCCATGAAAAACTTGAAACTAAGGTAGAAGATGATAAGAATCAATAATCTTTACCTTTGATGTCTAAATCTTCAAAGATGACGAAGATTTGAGCTCTAGACCTCCAAAATCGCCTCTTCTCTTCAAAATAACGGCTGAGCTACAAGTAGGGTCGTTGATGCCTAAACCCTAGCCTAAAACCCGTTTATATACAGAGGTAACCAGTTCACGATCGCGAACTCAAGTTCGCGTCGTGAACTCTGCGTGTCGCTAACAATTCGCGATCGGTAATGGGTCGTGAACTCCGGTCGTCCAAAACCCCAAATTCCCTGTCTCGACTTCCCGATTGGGAACCCAAGTTCGCGCCGCGAACTTGCCCAGACAGCTAGGCTGCAACTTTTTGTTGACCGGTTCAGCCCGGTTTCGACCTTAACCATATCAAACGGTGTCCAAATGACACGAAACCAATTCCTACGGTTCTGAAATGAATTATCCATTATTATCATATTTTTGTACAATTTATTTATTTACAAAATTTCGGTCGTTACAACTATCTACCCCTTAAGAGGATTCCGTCCTCGGAATCGCATCATAATCTACAAAGTTCGGGTAACGTTTCTTAATCTCGTCTTTGACTTCCCAAGTCAAATTTGGCCTAGGGGAATGCTTGCACTTGACCAACACCAACTCAATCTCTTTGTTCCTTAATTTCTTCGTTCCTTAATTTCTTCGTTTGAGCCTCCAATATGGCCTCGGGCTCCTCAATTAAACGGTTGGGTGCATCGACCCGCAAATCTTGAAGTGGGATAATATTCTCCACTTCACCCAAGAACTTCTTCAAATTACTAACATGAAACGTGTCATGGACACCTTGCAACTTGGGTGGAAGTTCAAGCTTGAAAGCTTGAAGTCCAATTCTCTTTAAAATTTTAAACGGTCCAACATACCGTGGGCTCAACTTCCCTTTCTTACCGAATCTCATTACGCCCTTCCAAGGCGACACTTTCAACATCACCATATCACCAACATCCAAATCATAGGGTCTCTTTTTCAAACCCGAATAACTCTTTTGGCGATCTTGTGCTACTTTCATATTCCTTTGAATTATCCCGATTTTCTCATTTGTTATTTTCACAATCTCGTAACCCGTGAGTTTTGTCTCACCCGCCTCCAACCAACAAGAAGGCGTCCTACATTTTCTCCCATATAATGCTTCAAACGGTGGCATTTTAATCGTTGAGTGATAACTATTGTTATATGAAAATTCAACTAACGGTAAATGTTCATCCCATTTACCACCAAAATCCAATACACACGATCTCAACATATCTTCAATCATTTGGATCGTTCTTTCACTTTGACCATCGGTTCGTGGATGGTAAGCCGTGCTCAACCTCAACTTAGTTCCCAATTCTTCTTGGAGTGATCTCCAAAATCTCGAAGTAAACCTTGCATCTCGATCGGATACAATCGACATTGGTACCCCATGCAATCGAACAACTTTATCAACATACAACGTTGCCAACTTCTCGAGTGGCATAGTTTCCCGAATAGCTAGGAATAACGCACTTTTCGTTAACCTATCAACAATCACCCAAATGGCTTCATGATTCCTACTCGTCTTTGGAAGACTAAGAATAAAATCCATTGTGATATCTTCCCATTTCCCGGTCGGCACTTGCAACGATTGTGCAACACCATAAGGAACTTGGTGCTCGGCTTTCACTTGTGCACACGTGGCACATTTTTAAATGTACTTTGCTACTCTCAACTTCATCCCCGGCCACCAATACATTCTCTTCAAGTCTTGATAAGTCTTTGTACTTCCGGGATGAATCGAGTACTTGGACTTGTGAGCATCATTCAACAACACTTTTCGGTTTCCACCGAATTTCAGAACCCAAATCCGACCATTCACGGTTTTAACCCTTGAACATTTTCTTCAAACACTTGGTTCTTTCCCTACCTCTCTTGTCTATACACGTCTTCCCACATCACTTCCCTTTGTGCGGTCTTTATACTTTCAATAAAGCTAGATACTACATCAATCTGCATCAACTTAGCCTTAACCGGTTTCTCATAAACTTTTCTACTCAAGGCGTTGGCTACCACATTAGCCTTTCCTTCATGATAGACAATCTCACAATCGTAATTGCTAATCAACTCAATCCACCTTCTTTGTCTCATATTCAAGTCTTTTTGTGTAAACACATACTTGAGACTTTTGTGATCCGTGTACAAAATACACCTTGTGCCATACAAGTAGTGTCTCCAAATCTTTAAGGCAAAAATAATCGCCGCCAACTCTAAATCATGAGTTGTATACCTTTCTTCCGCATTCTTCAATTGTCTTGAAGCATAAGCTATCACTTTTCCTCTTTGCATCAAAACACAACCAAGACCTTTATTCGAGGCGTCACTATACACCACAAAATCTTCCATACCATCGGGTAGAGTGAGAATCGGTGCATTGCACAACTTCTCTTTCAACAAGGCAAAAACGTCTTCTTGCTTTTTCCCCCAATCAAACTTTACATCTTTTCTCATTAGCCTAGTGAGTGGGACCGCCACTCGGGAAAAATCTTCAATAAATCTTTGGTAATAACAGGCTAACCCAAGAAAACTCCTTACTTCGGTTGGAGTCTTCGGTGCTTCCCAATTCTTCACCGCTTCAATCTTAGACAGGTCAACTTTTATTCCGCTTCGAGATACCACATGACCTAGGAATTGAACTTCCCGCAACCAAAATTCACACTTTGAGAATTTAGCATACAATTTCTCTCGCTTCAAAACTTCTAGAGTTTGCTTTAAATGTTCTTCATGTTCTTCTTCGGTTTTGGAGAAAATAAGAATATCATCGATGAACACGATGAGGAATTTATCGAGGAATGGTTTAGAAACCCTATTCATGAGATCCATAAAAATCACCGGGGAATTCGTTAGACCGAATGGCATCACCAAAAATTCATAATGCCCATAACGAGTTCTAAAGGCCGTCTTCTCGGTATCACCTTCCTTAACACGAACTTGATGGTAACCCGATCTCAAATCAATCTTGGAGAAATAATTGGCTCCTTGAAGTTGATCAAATAAATCATCTATCCTTGGCAAAGGATATCGGTTCTTAATCGTCATCTTGTTAAGTTCTCGGTAATCAATGCATATCATCATCGAACCATCTTTCTTCTTCACAAATAAAAGCGGTGCACCCCATGGTGACGAACTAGGACGGATAAAACCTTTATCAAGCAATTCTTGAAGTTGAGCCATCAACTCCCTCATTTCGGTTGGAGCTAAACGATACGGGGCTCGGGCAATCGGCGTCGCCCCCGGAACTAAACCAATACGAAACTCGACTTGTCTCTCCGGTGGAAAACCGGGTAAGTCATCGGGAAAGACTTCGGGAAAATCCCGAATAATCTTCACATTCTCAACCGTCTTCTTCTCCTTTCTTCCATCTAGGACATAAGCTATAAACGATGAACATCCTTTCGATAAACACTTTCTTGCTTTAATGGCGGTTAACAAGTTTGGCATATGATGCCTCTTTTCCCCATAAATGTACACCTTCTCATTCTCGGGAGACTTGATCGACACTAACTTCTTTCCACATAAAATCTTGGCTTGGTGGATTCCCAACCAATCCATCCCAATAATTACATCGAAGGCCTTAATCCCCATAGGCATCAAATCAACCTTAAACTTCTTACTATCGATTTCTAATTCACAATCTCTATAGATGTGTTGAACCGTAGAGGTTTTTCCATCTGCTACTTCTATTTCATACAAATCATCAAGTAACTCTAGTGGAACCTTAAACTTAGCACCAAATTCATGAGACACGAAAGAATAAGTAGAACCCGAATCAATCAATACATAAGTGGGTATGGAATTTATGAATAAGGTACCTGAGACGACATCATGAGTCTCCTTGGCTTCTTCACGTGTGAGTTGGAAGGCACGACCTTTGACTTTCAACGACTCCGGTTTCTTGTGAGCGGTTGATACCAACGTTTCGGTTCCTTTCTTTGGGCAAACATTGCTATAATGCCCTTTCTCATGACATGAGAAACACTCCACCTCATCAAGGCTTTTAACCTTGCAATCTTTAGCTTTGTGGCCAAAATGACCACACTTGAAACAACTATTGGAATCCGCCTTGCATTCTCCCTTGTGGTCCCTACCACACTTTCTACAACAACCAACACTACCTTGCTTTGACCCGCTCGGGGCGAACTTGCTCTTCTTTGATGGTCCCGAAAATCTCTCAAACTTTCTCTTCTCATTACCAACCGACCTCTCTTGCACTCTTCTCTTACTAACTTTCTCAACACTTCGGGCGACATTGATTGCTTCATCAAGAGTGGTTGCCCTCTTCACTTCGAGTTCATACTCCCATGGTACCCCATTAGCAAACCGAACTACACGACTACGTCCAGTGGGGTAGGTACTTGACACAAACGGGAGGTATCCCGTGAACTTCTTGGTATACTCATCCAAGGTCAAATTGCCTTTCTTGAAGTGCAAGAATTATTCCAACAACTCTTCCAACTCCCTTTCGAGACAAAACTTCTCTTTGAGTCTTCTAGTGAACTCATCCCACGACATCTTGTAAACGGCTTTCTTTCCCAAAGTTTCATACACGGTGTCCCACCATGTAACAGCATCATCCTTAAACAAACGTGAGGCATAAGTCACCATGTCTTCCTCTTTGCACTTGCTACTCTCAAGCACACGTTCCGTTTCTCGAATCCATCGAACCGTCACTTTCGGTTCTGTACTCCCGAGATAGAAGTCGGGTCGGCATGCAAGGAATGTTTTGTAAGAACATCCTTCACGTTCAATCTTTCTTTCGTCACCACTTTCCCCATTGGAGGACTTCTCGGTCGGGGCGGTGTTTCCCGTCGACTTAGTCTTAGTGAGTTGAGGGGAATGTTCAATTTCCTCTCTCTCTTCCTCATAAAGACGTTCCTCTTCCTCTATTTCATCATCATCACCTAAGTTCAACCGATCATTTATGATCCGGTTAACATCTTGTTGCATCACATTTGTCATATTAGTGAGCATGAATTGCATTGCCTCCATTGTTACCGGGGTATGGTTATTCCCGACACCCGAATTGGCCAATCCATTTCCATCTTGATTCAAATTCGAAGCTTGTTCCCCATCCAACAATCGACCACTTCTCGTTCTAGCCATCTTACTATAATAAGATGTCAACCCAATTAGAATCTAATAAGTTGACTAAATAGTCAAAATAGAACACAAGATAAGCTCGATTCAAAACAATTCCCTTTATGGTCAACCCTAACTCTTAAAGGTCAACTTAACTTCCTATAGAACATAATGTCCCAAAAGCAAAGTCTAAGTCTAGGGTGGGTAAACCAACCTAATTCACTTAGACTAAAGCTCTGATACCAAAATGTAACACACCAATTTTTCAAAATGATTTAAACTTTTTAAATAAACAAGTTTAATACTAAAAATCCTTAATATCCAAAACATAGTTTAAATAATACATTTGGACTGATTACAAGTGCCAAAAATCGGTGTTACAATAATATCAAAACTAAAGTCTTAGGGAATCAAATGGTACACCGAGCTTAATCATCCAATGCTACAACTACGGGCCGCCTAATCCTTAGCTCCCGAACCTGAGTACATAGTCAAAATAAACGTAGTACGTTAGACAAAGATTGTCTCGTGAGAAACATGGGTTTTAGATCCGGTTAGGAAATAATTTGCAATCAAATAATAATTAAATAATTATCAAATTGCACATAGTCAAACATACTCTAAGGTTTGCCATAAGCCAATCACATACGTAACGGGCCTCCCCGAAACAACTCCCCCGATATGGGTTAACTAGGTAAACTCCCCCGTTTCCGGGTTATCTATTTGGTCCCCTGATTTCCGGGTTATCTCAAACTCCCCCGCTTTTCGGGTTATCTATTTCTCGACACACTACCCTTGCGCAGGGTGGTACTGCCCCAAGTAGGTGTCACTAACTCCCCCAACTTGTGTGGGTTATCTAGGATCCAATTGTTTAGCTACCACATAACAATTCAACAACTTGAGCCAATGCTCCAAATCATAAGATTCAACATACTAGTGGTAACCAAACAAGTCAATAACAATTCATATTATCTACTCACTAATCAATCTTTACTTCTTCATTAAAACATTTATTTAATAAAGACTACTAAAAACTTGTTTAATCATTTAAACTATGAAAACTCTTTTACTATGTACTCAGAAAAGATCACATGTACTCACCTTAGCAATGTTATCCAACACTTATGTTAGTCAACACAAACCTTACTTCTCAATCAAAGAAGTACTTCAAATCTCAAGGTCTTCTTGACCTAATACCATCATAATCACAATAACTAGTTATTATACATAACTAATCACTAATCTATCTAATTTAACACTTCCAACCACCAAGTTCATACTACTTGGTGTAAATCTCAAACCCTAGCTCAAGATTCTTATCCATAAACCCAAATCTAGCTTGTACACATTGATTACAAGCTCACCATGAGTGTTTTACACTCATGATAGACCATCTTCCCCAAAGATGGTATGGTTGGTTCCCAAAACCCCCATTGATGCCCATGAAAAGCTTGAAACTAAGGTAGAAGATGATAAGAATCAATAATCTTTACCTTTGATGTCTAAATCTTCAAAGATGATGAAGATTTGAGCTCTAGACCTCCAAAATCGCCTCTTCTCTTTAAAATAACGGCTGAGCTACAAGTAGGGTCGTTGATGCCTAAACCCTAGCCTAAAACCCGTTTATATACAGAGGTAACCAGTTCACGATCGCGAACTCAAGTTCGCGTCGTGAACTCTGAGTGTCGCTAACAGTTCGCGATCGGTAATGGGTCGTGAACTCCGGTCGTCCAAAATCCCAAATTCCCTGTCTCGACTTCCAATCGGGAACCCAAGTTCGCGCCGCAAACTTGCCCAGGCAGCTAGACTGCAACTTTTTGTTAACCGGTTCAGCCCGATTTCAACCTTAACCATATCAAACGGTGTCTAAATGACACGAAACCAATTCCTACGGTTCTGAAATGAATTATCCATAATTATCATGTTTTTGTACAATTTATTTATTTACAAAATTTCGGTCGTTACAAAAAATTATACTAATCAGCTGTAATTTTTTATTAAATGACTTGTATTTTAATGATACACAATTAGTGAATGACACTGTCAAGTTTAGAAGTGGGTAGACATATAAGTAGGCATAAATAGTAGATACAAATATTATTTCTCGTATAAAATATTGGTATTTTTCAAGTTTTTCAATAGCTTATACAACAGTATTTGAAGATTTAAGGTTTTTGAAAATATATATGGTAATGATAATGAAGATTTTAAGGATACTAGGAGGAGGCTGCAAACTATATATTCCTGACGATTAAATGTCTATTGGTTACATATTTTTATAACGAATATAGTACATAAGCATGAAAACTGTGTATAAAACAGAGGTAAAAACAAGAATTAACATTGGCGTTGAAATGTTCTGTTACATGTTTTGATATATAATAATAATAATGATCCATATCCAATGTTTCTTGTTGTAAAAACAATAAAACTAATTAAATATAAAATAGAGGGGGGGAAAAGGTTTGTTTATGCGTATTAGTCATCATGTAAAACCTCCTGATACACCACGTTTGGTGTGTAAACTCTGTCGAGATTTTTTTTTTTTTGCTGGACTTACTAATACTTTTGTCGTGTCACGTGAAATTCCTCTTGAAAGGGCAACATAAAGTTGTCCATGCGAGAAAACCAATTCCGGAAGATAAACGCCAACGTTGAGAATTGTCTATCCTTGACTTTGTTGATTGTCATAGCAAAGCTTAGCTGAACCGGAAACTGTTTTCTTTTCAACCTGAAAGAAAACATGTCGGCTTCAAGTAGATAGAGGTATTCTTGGCAAGAAAACGTGTTTGCCAGCATGTTGTCCAATAGCTATTTGTGCATCAATTAGGTTTGGCTCAAACTTTCTGCATATAAGTCTTGTCCCATTACATAATCCCTGGAGGGATCGATATTCCGTAGAAGTATTATCGGGAACCCAATTTTGAGCCGGAAAACATGCGGGGATTACCAGATTTGTGGCCTTGATCACCTTTATCGTGAATATGGATTGTTATGGGTGGTACCGAAGCATTCTTATTCCCAACCACATCGGCATATATAAGACATACCCTTTGCAGAGTGCAAGTCTGGATTCACCCCTGCATTCCTGCTTTGAAACGGAGCATAAACGCCAGCGTCTACAAAGGAAGATGGGTGTTTGGGGGTGCATTAATTTTTCTTCTATCATGTCTTGTGATGTTTGCCACCAGATTCATGCCATTGATTTTCACCTGTTGAAGTTTTCTTTCCATTTCTGAAACATTCCCTACCTTAATGAATATGACAAACCTGAAGTTATCTCCATTTTTTGACTTTCTGAGAGCAATCAACAATGGCTCCCAGGTTTTCCACCGCTTTCCAAAGACCTATGTTCTGAATACCATCCGGAATGTTCCCGACGAAGAAGGTGGTACTGATGGCCTTGAGATTGCTCGCGCCTTGAAACGGTCTCCGATGAGATTTCAGTCGGCTGAAATCGCCCGCCTTTCGTCTCCTCTCATCTCCTTTTGGGTTTATTTAACTAATTACTATGGATTGATAGTTGGGGGGAAGTGTTTTAAAACCCGCCGGAAACTCGTGACGAGGAAATCCGCCGTTGGACCAGCGGTGCGACACCCTACCTCATCGGTGCCGCCGTTTTGATCACGTGTCTCTGCTATTGGAGCTACTTGTTCTCGTGCATAACTGCCATTGTCGTCGGCTGCTTTAACGTTGTGTTCTCGGTTTTCTGGTTCTTCTTTAACGCAGTGGTGTCAGTTTTCCGATGTATTGGTCGGTGTTTATGCTGCGGGAGAAGATCGGCGGGAAGGATGATGAAAGCACTTGGTAGACCGTCGATGAGGTTACCGAGGGCTGCGTTTGAACGAAACCCTAGAGGGTATTTCCGTAATCTTCGCGGCCAGTCCTATAATTTTGTTTACAAGCTTAATTAACGTCGCTTATGTTCGCGCAATATTATGTTATGTGTGCAATGGTTGATATTCGGTTTAATTTGCAATGATTATTGTTGGAGCCTGGTTCCTCGAGGACGGAAAGTGCTTCCTTCTGTTAGTATCTAGAGACCTAAAACAGGTAACAATCCTAGTCAGAGGCCTTCCGGGGTTCGCTCCCATAAGACACTCTGATGCCTGAGTAAGAATCGATACGACAATCGGATTAAATAAACGGTATATGATTAGGACCGGAACGTATTTATTGTATGACGGCGAATTAATGTGAGTATTCAATGTGGTGTAATAAATGTAGATTGGAGATGAGAAACGGATACCTGTCTTTGATCACTGGGCATCCTATTTATAGCCATTTAGGTGAGCGGGAAAAGGAACAAAAGGAATGAGCGGGATAAACACTTGCGCGGCTTTACCCACATTATACGATGGTCCATCGGATAGTAGTCGGAGGCCACATCCTTGGACCAGGGGGTAAAGCTATGATCTTCCGTCAGAACGCTTCCTGCGCTGCTCGCATTTAATGCTCGCATTGTTTTTCCTTTAAACCCGGACACACTACCGTTTTCTTTGGGAATTGGTTTGAGTACTCCGGGTTTTTCGTCTTTCGCGCTATTGCGTCTCACCCTTCTATTTCCCATGCAGACCGTTCATGCATACGTGGTATACATCATTAAGTCCCCTAAGTTACATTCGATTTACTCGCATTGAATTGATTTTAACTGTGTCGTTTCGCCTCCTCGATCGCTAATGGTTCGAAGCAAATATTACCGTTGGGGATCAATGTTACCGTTATTTGATGGTGGAAATTTCGACCGTTAGACGTCATTCAAACATCCGATTTTCACGCCCTTTGGATTTCCCTTCTATATATGCTCGTGTGCCTTCCTTCTTTCTACCCTTACCTTCTTTTTCATACTCTCTGAAATTTTCCTTACCATTTCTCAATCTTTCTCACCTTCATTTTCCCCTATCTTTCGTTAACAATAAACATTATGAGGAAAGATAAAACGATCAAAGAGAAAACAGAGAAAGCGCCAAAAGAGGTCAAGACTGCCTTCAACATATATTCAACTTTCTCCGCCACTGATCTTCATCGGATTACTACGGAGTATTACATTGATCAGCGTTACAAGCTCCTGTTACCAAAGGAAACCGATACCATATGCACTGCCCCCGATGGCTCGAACCCGTTTACCTTCAATTTCTGTTTGGGGGGTTACGCTTTCCAATTGACCCTTTTATTCTTGCTGTTCTCCAGAATCTCGAGCTGCATATTGCTCAACTTGCTCCGAATTCCCTTCGTAAAGTGATTGGTTTCATCATGCTTTGCAGGTCTTTTGGGATCCCTCTTTCCGTTCCTTTATTCCGTTTCTTTTATACCGTCACCGGTCGTGGTGATTGGTCCGTGTTTGCCCATCGCCCTGGACAACATGACTCCATTACCGGCCTTCGGGACTCGATCCATGGATGGAAGTACAACTTCTTTTATATCGATCGCGCGACTTTTAATAACGTGGAGCTTCTGTGGGGCAAAGCTTCCGGACGGGGGGCAGACCCCGTTCCTGATTTAACCCCTGAAGAGCGTGCTTATGCTGACAAGATTTCCGCTATTAGTGTTGAGTGGGAAGATCCAGACGAAGCTTTTTTGGGCATGGCCGACCTCAGCCCTTATTATCTTCAACGTGATGTAAGGCCTCTCTGCAAAATCGATGATCGTATCATTCCACTCTTGGAACGCTTACAGATGAAGAAAGGAGGTTCAACGGAGGGTGAAATAACGGTGGAAAAGGGTGAGATTACACCGTTTCTTCCTCCGGTTGAAGAAAGTCAAAGCTCTGAGGCTACAATTGATCTCTCCAAGACTGAAGCTGAAAGTACGCACCAAGCCGGAGAAGTTCTGGTATCTGGCCCTGAGTTTTTTATGGAGGACACCATGATCCCGGAGTCACAACCTGAGCTTCGGAGGACTCCCCAGACTCGTTACATCCGTAACATTTCTTCTTCAGAGCGTGGCGGGTCAAGTAGAGTTCGCAAGACTCGAGAAGGAAAGGAAGCTTTAGCATTCCGACGCCGCAAACTTAATACCGAAGGTATCGCATTTGTCTTATCTTGCTTCCCCCCTTCTTTTATTATATATATTTTTTTTGTTTTTTTTAATAAAAGGTTATGTTTGATACAGGTTTTTCTGAGTGTGTAGTAGTTTCCGATGTACCAGCATCTGTTTCCCCGATCGTTAGTCCTGCTCCTGTTGTTACTTTTAAATCCCCCACGTTTATACCTCCGCCTCTTGTTACTACCAGTGTTGCAGTATCCGCATCTTCCTCCGGTATGTCTTCTTTATGGAGGTTTTCAACTGGTGTTTCCAGCAGTGCCGCTGTGGCCATTTTTAGCAATCAATTATTCAGTTCTGGGGTTGCTACATCATCAGTGATCAGAGAATCTCGCTCCCCTCAGTCCGCACGAAGCCAATCTTCGCTTCCCCCTTTTGTCTCTGCAGGTATGTGTATCGTCTTATTATATTCCCCCTCGTTCATGCTTGTATAAGGAATACTTATCGCCTGTTTGTTTTTCGTTGGTGAGACAGCTCGTACTCTTGAAGCTACCCCTACTATTGCCATATCTGAACTTATTCGTCGAGGAGCCCCTTTCGGCCGATTGGATCCTCCTAGCATGCCTTCGTCTGTTGTTCCTGCTACTCCTGTTAACCTGCAAGGTGTGGCAGATATCGATCTATTTGCGAAGGTGAAATCCAGCCTGCTAGGCTCTGTTGAACTTATTTCGGAGCTTCAGAAGCGATACGTTCGTTATGAGCAGGACCTGACGCAAAAGGGGTTGGAGTTTGACCGCATTTCTCAACTTATGAAAACCCATCAAGATCTGTATGATGCAGAGGTTCAGAAGAACGGGCATTTGTCGCAACAATTATTGAAGGGTCGCGAGGAGAGTGATAGAACCATTGCAGGTTTGCGGGAACAGCTTGCCGAAGCAAACCGTTCGTGAACTGTTGAAAAGAATCGCTTCGCTGAGCTGGAAGGACAACAAACGGCTTCGGCTTCTAGGATTGCTGAGCTAGAATCTGCCTTAGTTGAAAAAGATTTGTGCTTGAGGGAGGCAGAGAATGGTGCTTGGGTGTGACAGCAGAGAATGAGTCGTTGAAGGAGGAAGTAGAACTGCAGGAGGGTATGGTCCTGTCAAAACGTGAGGACATCGATTAGCTTCTTAGGAAGGGCGTTCCTGGGGCCATCGAAACGTTCCTAAGTTCTCACGAGTTTGTGCAGAAGAACTCCGCCCTTCAGAGAGGGAATGTGAAGTACGGGCAATATCAGGGATGTCCGTATCCGGACTTATTAAAAGATGCCAAGCTTGTTCACGAATTTCCGGAAGGTTAGGCTGTTGTCATCAGCTTATTCGAAGATCTTGTTTCCCCTCATTACTCACTCATCGACTCTCTTGAGAGTGGCGTTGTGAGTTTGGATGACCTGAGGAAACTCGTGACGAAGCCTCCTACCGTCTCTGAAGGTGTTGGAGAAAGCTCGGGCTTCAGGACTAAACCTTAGTTGTTTGTCTAGGTTTCGAGGGTTTATTTGTTTATGTTTCAATGTTTTGTTTGTAACTCTATCTATGTAACCATACCGTTGTTAAACTTATATCTTTTTGACGCTTTACCTCACGTTATGCCACTTGTACTTCTTTGTTAATTCGTGCCTTACTTCCGTTTTGTATGTACCTTCATCTTTTAATGAGGTGTCCCCCACTTAGATTAAAAAGGTATCGTATTCGTTCGTATTCGTTCGCATTCGTTCGTCCGGAGTCCGTCCGGTCGCAGGATTGAGGCATCCTTCCGGTATACCTCAACCTACCCATAGCTATGAGTTTTCGTATTACTTACAGACTTAGCAATTTATTCTTTTAAACAATTCGAATTTGAAAGTTTCCTTTCTCGAAAGGCTTCTATTGCTAATTAGTTCATCGAGTACATGCTTAATAGATTAAATTAGCTATTGCAGTACATGCTCTCGGAGCGAAAATTTAAAGATAAAAAACATAGATTTCCTAAAAGTTGAACTTCCGCAGGTTCCTCATATTCCATGTTCTTGGAATTGCTGTCCCGGCTATTGTTTCTAGCACATACGAACCATTCCTTCGGGCTTCCTTCACGCGATATGGGCCTTCCCAATTCGGTCATAGCTTTCCGGGCTTGATCTGCAGGCTAGCCTCATTCTTTCGCAGGACCAAATCTCCCTCTTTGCAAGCTATCCCCCGGACCCTCTTGTTGTAGTATGCTTCCGTCAAGGACTTGTACGCAGCTTGCCTTGTGGTAGCATTCTCTCTCCTTTCTTATACAAGGTCCATATTATGCCTCAATGCCTGGTCGTTGCATTCTAAACGGAAATTTTCCGTTCGAGGAGAGGGTGTTACTACTTCCAAAGGTACAACGGCTTCCGTTCCGTATACCAGACTATACGGCGTTTCATTGGTTGCGCTTCGTGCAATAGTTCGATATGCCCATAACACACTTTGCAATTCTTCTGCCCAAGCTCCATGTGCTCTATTTAAGCGAGTCTTGATTCCTTTCACGGTCGTTCGGTTCGTGACTTCAGTTTGCCCATTTGCTTGTGGGTGTGCTACAGACGTAAAGTTTTGCCGTATGCTAAGCTTTGTACACCAAGCTTTGAACGGATTGCTGGCAAATTGCTTTCCGTTATCACTTACTATCGTATGCGGGATACCAAAACGACAAACTATCTGCTTCCACACAAATTTAACAACATGTGCTCCTGAAATACACGCAAGTGCTTCGGCTTCCACCCATTTAGTGAAATAATCCACCGCAACCACTAAGAATTGTACGCCTCCCGGAGCCTTGGGAAAAGGACCTACGATGTCTATTCCCCATTGGCAGAAGGGCCATGGACTGTGTATGCTTGTTAAACATACCGGAGCCATTGTCGGAACGTTTGCGTACGCCTGACAGTTAACGCATTTCTCTACATGCTCCTTGGTATCCTTCGTCATGCTAGGCTAGAAATAACCTAGACGGAAGATCTTTTGGGTCAAGATCCTTGCTCCGGAGTGTGCACCGCATAGCCTCTCATGCACCTTCACGATTGCCTCCTTAGCCTCGCTTTTGCTTAAGCACTTCAACCAAGGTGTTGAGTAACCCTTTCGATATAATCTCCCATTTTTAACTGTATACTGCCCAGCATTCATGCGCACCTTCCTGGCTTCAACTTCCAATTCCGGAAGGATCCCTCCGTTAAGATAGGACATGATGGGCGTCATCCAACAGGTTCCTTCATGGCTTATCTCTGCAACCTCCTCTTCCTTGCCATCAATGCTCCTGTATGTCAAAACTTCTACCAATACTTCTTTGGTGAGGTGATGACACAACATTGATGCCAACTTTCTTAATGCATCTGCTTCTTTGTACTTCGTTCGTGGGATTTGAGATATCTTGAAGCCTTGAAACGAAGTTATCATTTCTTTTACCTTTGCCAGGTATTTCTGCATGTGGACTTCTTTAGCATCATATGAACCATTCACTTGGTTTACTACCAACATTGAATCCATAAAAACCTCCAACATCTGAACTTCCAACTTTGTAGCCAAACCTAGACCCGCCAAAAGTGCTTGGTACTCTGCTTCGTTATTCGAGCATTTAAAATTAAAACGCAGAGCGTACGTAACCTTCTCCCCTTCCGGTCCTGTCATCACAATACCTGCACCGCAACCTTCCCTTCCAGCCGCTCCGTCTGCGTGCATTTTCCAGAAGGTGTCTTTAGGAGGTACGAGTAGTTCATCTGGTACCTCTGCTGCCAGGACCGTTTCTTCATCTGGCACTTCTCAGCCAAAGCCTAGCCTTTAATGCTAGGACGTGTCTTGAAATGGATGTCATGTTCCCCCAATTCTATTGCCCATTTAGTCATTCTTCCGGAACATTCTGGCTGAAGGAGAATGTTTCAGATCGGTTGGTTAGTCAATACGGTGACCTTATGGGCCTGAAAGTACCTCTTCAAACATCTGACAGAATAAATCAACGCCAGAATGAGTTTCTCAATTAATGAATAATTGATCTCGGCTCCCTGTAAGGCTCTACTAACGAAATATACCTGGACCTGCCTCCCTTCCCTCTCGGCGATCAATACGGAACTTATAGCCTCTCTGTTGGTAGATAAGGATACCACCAAAGGTTCGTCAGGCTCTGGGCTGGCCATTGTTGGAAGGTCTTTTAAATGTTGTTTTAGTTTTCTCAAGGCCTCCTCCGCCTCTTCCGTCCAACCTATCTCCCCCTTCTTTGTACATCCGTGCAATGCTTTGAAAAAAGGAAACGTCCTAACGAGGCCAACTTTCCGTTTAAACTTTGTACATCCTTCATCATTCTAGGGGTGTTTACTTTCATAAGACCCTCCACTTTATCAAGGTTAGCCTGGATGCCGGTGGTCGTAACTATGTGACCTAAGAACCTTCCCTTACTCATCCCAAAAGAACACTTCTTGGGGTTCAGCTTCATGTTGATCCTCCTGAGCTGCATCAATGTTTCTTCAACGTCTCGAGATAAGTTTTCGCCCCCCTGCTTTTGATGACCATGTCATCGACGTATACTTCCAGGTTCCGACCGATTTGCTTGTCGAAAGCTTTGTCTACCAGACATTGATACGTGGCTCCTGCGTTCCGGAGGCCGAAAGGCATT
This sequence comes from Calendula officinalis, assembly GCA_963853835.1. NCBI lineage: Eukaryota > Viridiplantae > Streptophyta > Magnoliopsida > Asterales > Asteraceae > Calendula > Calendula officinalis. Next base: position 33,127,890 of record OY970823.1, on the reverse strand, counting down.
TTTACATAGCAGAACGTTCCTTTAGCCGTATGGAACGCCGTTTTCTCTTCATCTTCCTGCGCCATCTGAACTTGATGATAACCTTTGTATGCCTCTAAAAACGATTTCCACTTGTATCCTCCCAACGATTCCACCTTCACCTCTATCTCTGGGAGAGGTTAGCTATCCTTAGGACACGCTTTGTTGAGGTCTTTGAAATCTACGCACATGCGCATAGACCCGTCTCCCTTTTTGACCAACACTGGATTTGCTATCCACTCAGGATATTGTGTGCTTCGCAAGACTCCGGCATCTACCAAGTCTTTAACTTATTTGTTCACGATCTCGTTCCGTTCCGATGCCATTCCCCGCTTCGTTTGTTTTATTGGACGGAAGGAAGGATTTACCATCAATCTATGTTCTGCTACTTCTCGTGACACTCCGGTCATATCCTTCGGCTTCCAAGCAAAAACTTCTTTGTGTTTTCTCAATAACTCCCCCAAATCTTTTTTTAGTAACGTCGGTAAGTCCCCCCCCCCCCCCCCCCCCCCCGATACGGACGGTTAGATCCGGATACTTCGGGTTGACCACGATATAAGCCTCTTCCTGTTCCGTCCAACTATCTTGGTGAGTAACACTATTGCACTCCAAGGGGGGAATAGGCATACTTGGACTGTGACAACGCCATGTTCCGAAGGGAATTTTAATAAACCATGAATCGTTGAAGCAACGGCTTGGAATTGCCACATACCCGTCCTTCCCAAGATAGCGTTGTACCTGGAAGGTGCCTCTATGACGACGAACTCTGCCAAGATTGTCTTACTGAGAGGTTTCTCCAGTCGGCCAGCACAAGGGGAAGGTCTATCTCCCCTTTAGGCCAGACGGACTGTCCGGAGAATCCAATAACCAGAGCCTTTGCTGGCTTTAGGAAAGCTTTTACTTCAGCAGAGAATTTATCGAAACAATGGCCATACATAATGTTTGCTGAGCTTCCTCCATCCACGTAGATCCGTCGTACCATTGTTTTCGCTATTATTCTAAAGACCACCAGGGGTTCCATCCCTACATATCCTTCCGGCACAGGCTCCCCCTGTCGAATTCTATTGTTCCCCCACGCCTCTTCCCCAAGAGGGGGGCCTTCGTTTCTTCCTCTAGAGCAAATATCTCCGCATTGTATGCTGCTACCTCGTTCTTTGCAGGAGGTTCTATAGTGGCTACCTCTGCCTTTCCTTTGCCTTGTGCTTCTTTCTCCCTTTTATCACTTTCACACGAGGCAGTAGCGTGTCCCATGATTTTGTGGAAATCACAATAGGCGTTTGGGTTCCTGGGATATCTCTTCCTTGGGGCTCTTCCTTCAGCGGTCTTCCGCGTTTCATGAGCCGAGAAAGCTTCCTGCCGGGGCGGATAGCAGCCATCATAGGAAGACTTTCCGTCGTAAGCTCGCCCACGATATGGGGGCATTCCTCCATAGCCCACGCGAGGTTGACCCCCTCCTTTGTCAGTATTCCGGAACGAACTAGAACCTACCGCCCCCTTCTTCTCCTGAGCCTCGAAACGTAGCTTCTCTACACTTTCTTCCTCTTGTTTTAGCACTTTGTTTACTACGTTGATCATATCGTCTGCCTTTACGAAGTCTCTTTTTGACAACTCCCTAAACAACTCTCCCTCACGGAGACCGTACGTAAAGGCTGCTATTATAAGCGAATCTTCCCCAACAGGCATCTTCCGGCTTTGTTCGTTGAACCTTTTAAAATACGACTTGTTCGACTCCCCTTCTCGTTGCCTGCATGCCATTATGGACTGAGATTTCTGCTGATACTTCTTTTGCTGAATGAAGCTATGACTGAACTGCGCAACAAGGTCTTCGAAGCTGGTAATACTCCTTTGAGGTAAACTAGACAACCAATACTGAGCTGAGCCTTCCAAGGTTCATGCGAAGTATAAACACCACAGTTTTTGGTCCATTGGTATCATTCTAACAGCCCATCGGAAGCTAGCTACATGATCGACCTACACCCCACGACGAATTCTTAAACCCGCCCCCGTCCTCAGTCCGGGTCTCCGGTTCCGTCATATGACTTGACCCTAGGTCCTTTGAGTCCCGGAGGAATCGGCATCTCGTTGATTTCGACGGTAAACGGAGATCGAAAACTCCGGGTCGTTAAATAGTGGTGCTGAGCAAGTCTTTCCTCTCTTCCCCCGGGGGTTCGTTCTCTTATCCTCTCCGGAGTTCGCTCTTTCTTCTCTCCGGAGTTCGTTCTCTTCTTCTCTCCGGGGTTCGTTCTCTTCTTCTCTCCGGGGTTTGTTCTCTTCTTCTCTCCGGGGTTCGTTCTCTCCTCCTTTCTCTTCCCCGTTCGGATCCCTGGCTCTGGATCCGACCAGGAGGGGTTTCTTCCTTATAAACTTCTTCTGCGGATTCCTCCTCCGTAGATTCTTCACTAGAGTAAGTGAGAGTCCTTCCGACTCCATTTGTCCCTTTCGTCATTCTTTTTGGAACTTTCTCCAGGTCCCGTAACTTCCGGAACTTGCAGAAGAGGTCGAACTCTTTGATTTCTTCCTCCGTTGGCTCATCCTTCCCTGACCCGGAGGGGGGAGGGCACGTCGTAGTGTTAAGAATAGCGGAAGCGGGAAAAGGAGGTGTAGGAGCTTCTCTTAGTGGTGTTAAGGACTGATTCCCTCCTTCCGGCGTCGAATCGAGGACCATTTCGTCCATGTTCCCACGGATGGCGCCAAATGTTGGGACCTGGTTCCTCGAGGACGGAAAGTGCTTCCTTCCGTTAGTATCTAGAGACCTAAAACAGGTAACAACCCTAGTCAGAGGCCTTCCGGTGTTCGCTCCCAGAAGACACTCTGATGCCTAAGTAAGAATCGATACGACAATCGGATTAAATAAACGGTATATGATTGGGACCGGAACGTATTTATTGTATGACGGAGAATTAATGTGAGTATTCAATGTGGTGTAATAAATGTAGATTGGAGATGAGAAATGGACACTTGTCGTTGATCACTGGGCATCCTATTTATAGCCGATTAGGTGAGCGGGAAACAGAACAAAAGGAATGAGCGGGATAAATAGTTGCGCGGCTTTACCCACATCGTACGATGGTCCATCGGATAGTAGTCGGAGGCCACATCCTTGGACCAGGGGGCAAAGCTATGATCTTCCGTCAGAACGCTTCCTGAGCTGCTCGCATTTAATGCTCGCGCCGTTTTCCCTTTAAACCTGGACACGCTACCGTTTTCTTTGGGAATTGGTTTGAGTACTCCGGGTTTGTCGTCTTTCGCGCTCTTGCGTCTCGCCCTTCTCTTTCCCATGAAAACCGTTCATGCATACGTGGTATACATCGTTAGTTTTGTTTTCCAAGACTTGCAATTTAAAAAAAAAAATGTAACGTCTATTTTCTATTATAAGAAAAAAATCATTCATGGTATCTTTGTGCTTATTTTTTAGTATCAGCTATAAAAAAAGTTCTACCTGTGTTTGGTTATTTGTTTTTGTTACGTGAAATTATGATTTGTTTTTCCTAAAAGATTTAGTTTGATATTTTGATGATGAGAGTAAAATAGAAGAATATTATCAATCAAAAGTAAAAGACGATGTTTTATTAAAAAAGAGTTAGATATATGTCTAGTGAGCTTAAAAACAGGAGTATTTTTTACCAAAGGCATTTGGTCTATTTGAAATACTTGCCATTTATGCTTATAACTTATAAAAGCATTGGGTATGGTAACATAAGTCGAAGTACCACCTATGCGTTATCTCTGCGCCACATTACCATTTCATACTTACATTCAAAACCTCAAATACTCCATCTACCATCACTAACCAATAATACTCTTTTGAGACCCACCAAAATACCTCTCACTCACAAAACCCCCAAAAAAATTAAAAACTCTCTCTCTCCTCTCGCCGAACCTTCGACGTATGCCTTCACTCACCCCACTTGAGGTGTGGTGGCGCGCCGGTTTGCCTATATGTGGCATTCGGCGAGGGTGGCCTCCGCCACCATACCTTAGACTGTGCGTAATGGGTGACCAAACTCAGTTTGGTCACCCCTGCCACCTCTGCGCCACATCAGCTTTCTCTCTCCTGATCAAACACATGACCAGACAACGACCAAATGCCCGTAATGGGTGACCGATCGATTTTTTTTTTAAATTTCATTTATAATTAAAACATTACATTAAAAATAATTTAAAACATTACATTAAACATAATTAAAAAAAACATTAAAAAAAACTACTGGTGGGTTTGTCGATTCCAAATGTGTTCCACCAAATCAGATCTAAGATTCAGATGAGTTTGTTGATTATTGATCTCTCTGATAACTTGTAATACTTCTTCATGTGATTGTACGGGGTCAAATTCACTATGTCAGTCTTCCGGATGAAAGTCGGGACATATGGCCCTGCCTTTGTCTTTGATAATCATATTATGTAATATGATACAAATGTACATTATATCCCTTATTTTGTTAACATTTGGGGACCTTGCAGCCGTTTTTATTACACCCCATTTTTTCTTTAGAACGCCAAATGCTCGTTCTACGTCTTTCCTTGCAGCTTCGTGTGCTTTCTTGTAGTTCACCCGCTTAACATCATTCGCATATCCCGTCAGTAAGATAATATCCCCATTTGTAAGACACCCCGTTTTCCAAAAAGGGCACCTCAGGTGCTTTCCCGTCTTTGAGATCATTGAAAATATGGGATGCTCTTAACACGTTAATGCCGTTGTTCGACCCGGCGACACCAAAGAACGCGTGCCAAATCCACAAATCTTGTGAGGCAACCGTTTCAAGTAAGATGAATGGTTCGTTCCCGTGATCCCCTCTAACATATTGCCCACGGTAAGCATTTGGACATTGAGCCCAAGGCCAATCAGTACAATCAATGCTTCCTAGCATACCGGGAAACCCATGTTTCTCCTCATGAAAAGCGTATAGCTTCGTCACATCAGTATGAGTAGGCTTTCACAAAAACTCATCTCCATACAAGTGCATAACCCCTTTACAGAACTCTGCGAGACTACCACAGCTAGTTTTCTCACCAATTTGTAAGTATTCGTCTAGAGCATCCGGTACGGTACCGTATGCTAACTGGCGAATTGCAGACGTGCACCTCATTAGCGGAGAAGTACCTGAGTTCCCAAGTGCATCATAACGTTGCGCAAATAATGGGACGGTATTAGTGAGATCGCGAACAATGCGTGTGAAAAGATCACGACTCATCCTGAAACGTTTGCGAAAATCTTTTTCGTTATACATCGGATTTTCAGCGAAGTAAGCTGCCACGAGACGGTCATTCGCACCGCCACGGTCCCTATGCACGTATCTTCTAGGAGTTCTAGGGATAGTAGAACTAGAACCTTCAAGAAACGCGACCGTCGTTTGTAAAAAACCAAGATGTGTAACCCTGTCCTCTTCCTCGTCGCCAAAAATGAAATTAGCGACATTCATTTCATCGTCGGAACTCATTTTTAAGATAGTTTGTGTGATGTGAGTAAGTATGAAGAAAAGAAATGAGAAGTGTGAAACTTTTTAGAAAAAGATTGGGTATTTATAAGGTAAAAAAAAAGGGTAAAAATTAAGTTTGAAAGAGGTGTTTTGGAGCCGTTGGAGCGGGCTGCGAACGGTCGAATAGTCGACCGTTGGGCCTTGGCGACGCGTCGGGGATCGGAGGACGTAACGGGCGGGCCGCGTCGGGCATCGAGGATGTGGCGGTCGTGACCGATCATTCGGTCGTCCATTACGCTCGGTCTTACCCTCTAAGCGAGAGTTAAAGTCATATAATCGATATATGTAAATGTAATATTTTAATGTCGATTACTACAATTTTTGGATGATTGAATAATTAACCATCCTAAATAAAGAATAACAATGTGTTTAAAATATATGATGAGAAATTTTAAAAACTGTATTAATTCATACTAATTATTCATACTTTATTCCCATATATCAATAAAATGAAAAGTAGTCAAGGAACCAAATGTAAATGATTGGATGGTGTACCCGCATTTTGTAGATTGGTAGGTTATTTACTTGCCAAGTTCTGTAAATATATAAATGGGTTTTAAACTTATTATATTAGGTGCATTTAAAATATGCATTGAAGTTACCATATATAATTGCATTTGGGACAACCCCAAATTAAAAAAAGACTTAATTTTTACAAACTTACTATTTTTGAATACATCCGTATCTATAAAAAATATGCATCATGCAAAACTTGAACATGTGACCTTAATATTATTAGCATAATGTCTTAATTAACCAAATGAACTAACAGACCAGCACTACCACGACCATCACTCGCGACTACACCAGTCACCACAACCACCCATCATACCAGCGCCGCCACCTTCCACCAATTGGCCAGTCGCCAGAATATATAGTTACATGCATGGTACCCGCCGCATTGCAAGCTAAATACCCTTCTAATGTCTATTAGTATAAAAATACATTCTATATGATTTTCTATTTAAATAAAAATAACTATTTTATTAAATATATGCCCTCAAACATATATATAGAAAAACCCATATATAAATATTGTGAAGAAAATGGTTGGTTAGCAATTACTAGGATCATGAAGATCCTCCACCCAACTGGTAACGTTTGTTAGTGTAATGAAGTATATACATTTAGTCTTTATTTTGGTTGATTGTTGTAGCAAAAATCTTGTGAAACTTTGTGAGCTTTTCCTGTGATCGCTTTAAAGGAGTCACCTCACCTCACGACCACCAATATTACATGATGCATTACTCATTTGGTTTAATTTGTTGAATGAGAAAGAAATTATGAAAGACTTGTCCTTCCTCCTGCTCAAGAACTCATTAGCTTTCAAGATGAAAAAGGGCATCAAGAACTTGTGCACCGGTGACGCCTCCACCTCCACTCTCAACCAGCAAAATGAGTTCGACCACCACCCACACCACCAGAAACCGACTCAAACCCTAGAGGAGATGATCATGCAACTTGACTTGGAAGAGAAAATGGCGGCGGCCGCCAGACCAAGCTTTCAGATCCAACACCGTATGTCGTGTGTCAATAGTTCAGACATCTTACGGTCTGCCAGAAACGCGCTCAATCAGTACCCTCGGTTTTCGCTTGATGGAAAAGATGCTATGTATCGGTCTTCATTTCGAAACCCGCCTTTTGACCATCATCATCATCATCGTCGGCATGCCAGCTGTCGGCCGGCCAAAGTTGCGGGTGAGAGGGTGATCTGGTGCAAACCGGGTGTGGTCGGCAAGCTAATGGGACTTGAGGCGATTCCGATTCCTCTAATCAGGGTGAACTCTAAGTCTGATCATGCTCTTCTTAGGAAGCAAAATCTCAAGAGAAGTTCTGAGAAACACGAAAAGGGGTGGAGGATGACCAATCATGGCGGTGGTGGTGGTGGTGGCGGCGGCGGCGGTTCGTGTTCAAGAGCCACTGGAACTGGATACTGTGTTGACAGTTATAACAGCAGCAAGCTGGCTCAGGCGTCGCTTTCTCTAAACTACACGTTACTTTAGCGTGCACTAAATGTTGTAGTTTCAAATTTTTATTGTTAAAGATATGACTACACAAATACTTGAAAGTTTCTTGTATGTTGTTAACTTTGCAACTGTTTGATTATAATATTCTTGTCCACGTCTATACTATACAAAAATGTTTTAAAAACCCGGTTCAGTTGGTCAGACTCTGAAATGAGAAAATACCCGGTCAAAATAAGGTGGTTAGATTGGTGGTTATAACTCAGCTTAATCTGGCCGGTTTGATGTAAGTATCCGCTTGAACTAGCCGGTCAAATCTGAAAAATCGGGTTTTTCAAGAAAATTAGGTAAATAAAATAAAAATATGAATTTTTTGTATAAGAAAATATTAAATTTAGTTGAAAGCAGGTTTTGGATTTTTAAAGTATTTATTTTGTATATTTACGTATACAAAATATGAGTTTTTTTTTTTTGCATTTGTACACTATTTACGTATTTAATGCATCATAAAGACTCAATATTATCATACGGTTCGACCGTACTCAAGATACTTGCTGGTTCAATGAAAAAACCAAATTTTAAACCATTGCTATACAAACGTAAAGAATCTTTTATATAATAGTTACTCCACCAATTACATAACTCAAAAATAACGCCATACACAAAAATGAAGTTTATCTACAGTGTGTCTACCTGGAACATTTTGTCTCTGAAAACTCCTGCTTTCATTTAGGTTTCAAGGGCCATGATTTCTGATTCCTCGATGTAACCAAAGGGGCGGAGAAGGCACCCTTTGGGGGCCTAGGGAGCTCATGGAGTTCACTAATTCTAGGAGATGACCCAATCACAAAACTATTACTACCACTTAATAACTTATTTCTAGTATTTAAAACTGACCCCGGATACCGATTAGGCTGTAGTGATGTGCCAATAGGACCAGAGAAAGCATATCTTTTGCTAGCTGCATGTTTTACAACTGGACCGATATTCCTCTTGTTGTTTATTGGGCCTGAAAATTTGCTCCGAGTATCCAAAGGAGACGAATGCCATATATTATTATTGTTATAATTATTATTATTATTATTAGTTGTTGTTGATGTTGGTTGTTGAGTATTAGATCTTGGAAGCGGTGTTGGGAGAACGTATGTATTTAGCTTACGCCCAGATGACTTTTCACCACGGTCAATATTGCTAGAATTAAGCGGTGCCGATTTGCTGCCTGAATTCACCGTTATATTAAACGTAGATGAGTTCCAAAGGGGTTTCCTCTGCTGCTGACGTGGCATGTTTGACTGTAAATTCAATTTTATTGATGTAAGATCCGATCTCGTTTGTGGAAACGTAAGATCCACCTCCATCGCGTTTTCTGTGCTAGAAATTTGATTCCTCTGGTAATCAAAACTCAATTCACCATCTTCATCGCTTTCATCTTCATCTTCATCATCGGTGAGAAAAACAGAGTCTCGATCATCGTCTTCAGTCCCACTAAATTGGTAATCAATATGGTGATTCTGGGTTGCTAATTGAACGTGTGGATCAATTGCTTCCAGAGATTTCAGAGCCTTCCTGAAAAAACACATCTGTTGTTCTAACATGTAAGCAACAGACTAAAGACCGTATTTATAATACTCCGTATGTTTAATTAATTAAATGGAAGTTTTCTAAAGCAACCTGAGCAGCATGGTGGCGAGCAGCCTGTGTTAGAAGACTACGAGATTGGCCCCCTTTCAATGACTTAACACGGAATACAAACATGGTGGCATCCTCCTCAAATTCTTGCTGAGCTGTCCTCACCTCATTGGATGATACATTATTGCTGCTTCCCAATCCAAACCCTAAACCTAATCTTCTCCTCTCTTTGTGTCTACTCTTCAAATCATCATATGCGATCCTACAATCATCATATTATATTATTATCCTTCTACACAAATTAATTTAATTAAATAAAGCAAAACATGGATATGAATAGAATCATAGATTCATACCTTTTCTCATCGCATTGCTTTTTCATGTCCTCGACTATACGCAATTCATTCAAAAGGGACTCTGACGGGACTGTGATTGTCCGAGAAATATGCGACCGCTGAAAAACAAATTCAAAATTATCATAAAATAAAATAGTAACAGATAAAACTGTCAACGTGTTTGTGGTAAGTGATAAAATAACTCACATAATTATCAACCAGCTTCTGGATTTCAAACTGCACTTTTCCAAGCATTAGCAACACTCTACCTGCAAAATCAGGTACAAAATAACACCCAAAAAGTTAGCTGCTCGTCTTCTAGAAACGATAAAGTTATCACAAAGCTTGATGCTTACCGCTGTCTTCATCTTCATGGTCGTTTAATGAGGTTTTCTCAAGAAGGCAATCTCCCATTTCACGTAATGATTCCGAAAATTCTGAAACAGAGGGCCAGCTAAGGATGTAAATATCATGGTTAAGCAAATTAATCAGTCAGTGAAGTAGTTACCGTATGCACTGTTGGCTGTGGCTGCTGCAGAGGAAAGTAAGCTGTCATAGCAATCTTTCATGTCCTGCATATCCTGTAAACATATAAAATTGTTAGCAAATAGGAATTAAATGATTTATAATAGGAAATTGGAATCAAAGATTGTTCTTTTCAGCTTCGGGCATCGAGAATTGCATAAAATCCAATTCAATTACAAAAATCCTATCACGGATTTATGAACACGGAAACCAGCATCCCGAAAATCAATTAAAAAAATTGATGAGAAAAGGGGGATTTCTGAAATTGAAGTGTGTTACAAGGAAAAATGAAAATTAATTAAACCTGAGAAGCCTGAGAAAGCTCATCTAATTGAGCAAGAGAACGTTGTTTATCATGCTTGTGGAGCCCTAATCCGCCAAGTTTTCTGAAGGGAGTCTTCATCGTGTTCTAATCGATGCTTTGGTTGAATGGTGAATAAAATTTGTTGAAAGGAGGTATGATTTTGGTATAAAATTCAAAATTGTGAAAGAAAAGTCAAGAAGAAGATTGTGAATTCAAAGGTCAAAGTCAAAGAGTGAGAAGCGGTGCCGGTAATTAACGTTGTTATATGGCCGTGTTTGACTTTCCTCAAGTATCAGTCGTCATCAACTTTCATTTTCATCACTTATAAAATTTATTTTGGGTTTTGCTAATCACAGCCTTTAGGGCTGTCAATAGACATGTATTATAATTTTGTACTTCAATCCTTAACTAACTCCTGGATTATAAGAATTACGACACCCTTTGAATTGATGTACAACTTTTTATGCCTTATTGACAGCCCTAAGGCTGTCATTAACAAAACCCTAAAATTTTAATCACATTTATATACCAAGGGTAAAGAGGTGTTTCAAATTAATTATTGAAAATAGATTATACATTTTGAAAAATAATAATCAAATAATTAATGACTATAAAGTGTGATTCTGAAAAAAATAATATTTATATTTAATTACAGTGCTTAAAATCGTAATAATCAGATAAATAATTTTTTAATGTTTAGCAAACTTGATTATTTGTTTAGTTAATATGAAAATTGTTAATAATCAATTATCAAAATGCAATAAGCACTTTCCCGCATGTTTTTCTGAAACTCTATTTTGAAATCCCCAAACGTCAATAATTAATTATTTCAGATTTTTTACGTTTAAGATGTTTAATTCTAACATAATAGAAAACTTATTTTCATTTATTAATTTGTATTATTAATCAAAGCAAAATATAGCAATTAGTGATACTAAAGTGGAAATTTAGCTTGACACTAATCATAGTTAAACAAATATATTTATTTGAAAATGTCACACGAGAATATGAAAGATACAAGCATTAAAAATAAATGAATTTCGTAACAATGAATGATGCCACTAAATTATATGATTCCAAATATCCGTATTAATTAGGATCCGAAAGTGCAGGCCCAACCATATCCAGCCCAGCCCAGCCCATTAGGAGGTGAATACTATACTCCATTGCCGAATAACACATGAATTGAGGAGTGGAGGCTGGAGAAATCGACCAAGGAACGAAGAACAGAGAGAATGTGGGGAACGCGAGTATTGTCAATCGTGAAGAAGCACGATTCAGGAGGTCTCGTATGGAAGCGAATCAAGCTCACCACCACCCGTAAAGCCAACGCCAAGAAGCGTATTCATAGAGTTTGGCAGGTTTTTCCCCCTTCTTTCATTAGTTAGGGTTTATATCTATCTATCAATTGACTGCCAATCTATATCTATCAATCAATTGGCTGTCAGTTCATCAATTTGTTTCGAATCCATTCCATTTATATATAATAGATAGATCCCCAGGTCGGGGTCTTAGGGCTTCGATTTCCAGCTACAGTTTATTGTCACTGTTGTGCTGAGGAATATGCACAAATTATAGAGACATGATAACTTTCGGCTAATATGCGTTCTCCATATTTGATTGAACATTAATTTTTCATTAAGCATAATAACTTCTGTTGGTTGCATGATTTAAGGTGTTGTTACTAGGCTAGTAGTTAATTGTGTCTCTGTTCCCCTAAATCTGATTCTGACTAGATATGGTAATTGAAATAATAATAAAAAGTGGTTATTTTTTGTAGAATGAGGCTGTTCTAAGGGCATGCTCAGAAGCACCACCTTCAAAGACAAATGGTGAAGAAGCTGGAACTAGACTAGATGACAACAAGGCTCAAGAGTTTAATATCTGAATAGTGGTTGCTTTCCCAGTATGATTGCCAGTTAATTTCTTCAAGGATTTGTTAATTTGGTTTAATATCTAAATAGTGGATTACTACTGTTAGATTCAGGTCATGCTTTTGTTGTTTGAAACATAACGGGATCATGGTTAGTTTGTTTCAATTAAATACATTTGCTGGTGTTTGAGGTGTAATTGACCTTTGACTTCTAGAAAAATGATTGATATATACCAACATCCAAAATGAAACATAAAAAGAAATGTAATATGGCATACCTGGTTTTATTTTTCTTCAGAAACACGTACATCAACAGATATGGGATTGGATTATTGGAAGACAATTACAGAAAACAGCAGTTTTAAACACTCTTTTATCAGCTAATTATCAAAATCACAATAATCCAATCTTATCATATCAACTCAGCCTTGGGCCTTGGCAATTTGCTGGTGTATTGGCGAAAAAAATGAAATTACCCTCGTAGAATTACTATTATTTTATCAACTATAACTCGATTTTCTACCAATTAGAACTAACATGGATAAAGGTTTATGGTTTATATTAAAATTCCAACCGGTTAATATCTATATATATATATATATATATTTTTTTTTTTTTACGATTAATGTTAAACAACTTATGGTAGTAGTAGTAGTATGTTAGTATGTTACTAAAAATAGTCACTAGTATTTTTACCCAAATTGATAAAACAAGCATAGTAAAACCACCTCCAACCGTGAATATGACTTACACTTCAGTTTTTGCTACTTCAACTAATTATCCAAGTCAACAATACGTATGCACTTAATATTTTTGGGTGCTAAACATTATAAAAGCACACATACACAAAATAGTAAAATACTAATACTCACATAAAACACTCACTTTTATTCAGATTTGGCCAACCGAAGGAAGCCAACTGATGCAATGGTGGCATTGGTGTCGGTTGACCGAGGCTAGCCGAAGCCAACCAAGAGCTCCAGTGGCATACGTCTAACCCCAAATGGGGAATGGTCTTCCTTTTACTTTTTGCTAAGAGTTTGAAATTTAATGGTTTGTTCATTTCTTAGTAGCAACTACTACCTTTTTGCCACATTGATACTTCATATTAAACTTGTAAGCATTAAGCATATATTTTTCTATATTAGAAAAAAAGTTTACTTTGCAAGTTTCACTAACAATCGATTTAATTAGGTGTATATTAAATTGCAACCTAAATGCTGTTCAAAAAAAAATTAAATTGTAACCTTAAAATCTAAAAAGGTTTCACCAACTCTTCACGGTTTTTATTCTCCGCGTATGTTAGTAACTGATTATGAACAACGTGAAGGGGAGTAATATGTTTTTTTATCTTAATTTCTTAGGACAAAATAGAAAGGGGTGTACGTGTGTTATATGAATTATAGTTAGAAGAATACGTCGAAAAGCAATTCAAGGAGACAATTAGCACGTGAACAAGGCTAATTTTAACTAAAATATTGCATATGCAAGTAACACAACACGTAACATACTTGCAAGTATTTAAGCCATATTTTTCCAAATTGTATACAAAATTTTAATAAATACATATTGTGATCAATGTTTTTTTATTTATGAAGCATTAGTACCATATGTAACTTTTGACTCTTAGCCCTTAATTACCACACGGCATGCTATATTCTTTTTGTTCCCTTCAACGTATATTTGCAAAGAGCACTAACAAAGTACAAAATGTTAGGCCTGAAAAACGACCCGAGTACATGAGTTTCAACAGAATAATACTAACAAACAACTATAAATAGTGATCCTAGAAACTTATTGGTCTGGGTTTGCACCAAAAGCATGGAATATATCACAATTATAATTGCAAGTATAATTTCGAAGAGATCAGTAGACATAGTATGAGGGCCGTCAGGCCAATTTTAAAATATAATTTTATTTAGACCCAATACAATTGCAATTAACGTTTTATGGTTATAAATATGGGGAAAACATCCGTATAACTAACATTATGTGTGTACTTTAGGGCATCAACAACGGAAATTTACACAATAAGGCATCTATCTACTTCATGTTGCATGAAGATTGCGTCCAACTAACCGCACATATCATTAATCTGAAAATATTTGTAGTTGCAGAGCTAACATGTAATACTTGACCATAATCGACCCAACAAAAAGCATGTAGTCTTGCGGTATGCGAGTCATTCTGTAACAAATTATTAAGAGGTTTTGGCTTGAAACATCTTTGGAGATATGTGATGGGTCGAAACAGCATCATTTTTGTAAGTCATGGCGACGACATGTCACCGCTATAGAATTTAATTAAACGGCGTCGTTTCTCATTTCCAGGCAATAATAATAAAGGAAAATAAAAAATATTTATAATTTTATATATGTCAAAGACACGTCGTTGGGACATATTTTCAAAAAGTCGGGTAAATGCTATGTTTTCTGCCGATCCTCGGCGACAACATTTCGTCGACATAGAATTTGAAAAAACTGAATTATGGTCAACCATATAGCGATGATATGTCGTTGCTCATCACTACAGGGGCAAATTCTTGTAGTGATAGCATTTTTCTCTTTTCCGAAAATAATAATGTATTTGTGGTGGTAAACTAGTATTAAAGTTAACTCGATTTAAATGCAACATATGGAGACAAGCTTGTTGGGGGATGATTGATGATTTGTCTAGAAAAAAAGAAGAAATTTAGAAGGTGAGAGACGCAATCATATCAAGTAAAAAAAAGTAATTCGAAGTTGAGTGTAAGAATTTATGATTCCTCATGTTATCTTAACCAGCCTAAGCATATAAATACATCTAACATAACACACACTTCCTTCAATCGCATGTGTTGTTAGAGTTAGCCACCTTGGAGAGAACCTTGATTTAGGGTCGATCTCCGTTCCCGCCCTAACCTAACCCAACCTAACCTAACGTATCCCAACATATCCTAACCTGACATAACCAAACCTAACCTTGTACAAAATGGAGCTTTTTGATGTTCACCATCCTCTGGTTTTTGTTTTTGGCGTTCTAGGTAAGATATATACTGAAATTGATGATATTTAATTTCACAATCAATTAGGAAAACAAGTAATTATATATCTTTAATATTATTGAATGCATTATGTTACAGGTAACATTATTTCCACTGGGGTCTACTTTGCTCCAATGTAAGTCTAAATGGTACAAGATTAATTAACCAGGAGTTAAGGTATCCAAAGGGTCAACTAAACTTGACCCGAATTTGAATATGCTAGTCAAGTCTAGTGTATTCGAGTCTTATCGGTTTTTAAATCCGACTCAACCAATCCGATTCCTTATCGGGGTCAGGTTTCGGGTTATGATTTTTTTACCTCAAGCCCGACCGACTTGACTGACCCGACAACCCGATGGACACCCCTAACCATGCGGTTTATATATATGTGATTACTGATTATGGAATTGATCATTAATTTCAGGCCAACAATTATTGAAATATGCAAGCAGAAATCGACAATGGGGTTCCAGTCATACCCATACGTCGTGTCACTCTTTAGCGCATTGCTATGGTTGTTCTACGCCTTCATCAAAGAAGGCAATACTTTCCTTCTTAAATCCATTAACACCCTCGGTATCTTCATCGAGACCGTTTACATCATCATTTTCCTTGTATACGCTACACAAGATACCAAGGTATTTATATAAATGACACTTGATGTGATATCTGCATGCATCACAAAAACTTATTCACACACCACAACATATGTTTTGGTATATATGTTTGTACAATTCGTTTTAAAACTTGTGCATTGTGGATGAAAATAGTTTTTGTGGTGTAGATATCAACTCCCATGCATTAATTTCATTAGCGTGTATATTTAGTAATTAATACGTACCTGAATTAGTATTGGTATGTTTAGAAGCAAACGTTTAAGGGTGTGGGCGTTGTGGTGGTGTTATGCCTGGCGATTTCTCTTGGGACATTGTTACCTTTGCAAGGACAAACTCGGGTGCTAGTAGTCGGATGGATTTGTGTCGGGATGTCCGTATGTGTTTTTGCAGCACCTCTTACTATCGTGGTGAGTCGTAACTACTATAACTGCTCAATACAAAAGTAGTAATTAACTTCATATTAATATAAATTTTTTTGTGATTTTTCTTTTGAGCAGTTTCAAGTTGTTAAAACAAAAAGTGTCGAGTTCATGCCTTTGTCTTTATCGTGTTTTCTGACAATAAGTGCGACGATGTGGTTCGCTTATGGGATGTCTATCAACGACATATGTGTTACGGTAAATAACTAATTCTATGCGTATACGGTCTAAGGCTCTAAGCTTTAGTTGTAATTAAATAATCTTTGTTGGATTAATTCCCCGATGAAAAATGATATTATTTCCTAGTAAATCTTTTACATTCTCATACCATAAAACGACTGCCACGTGGAACCTACTAATTTTTTTTCCAAAATCAATATTTTGATTTGGAAACTTATATTGATCAAATGAGTAGAAAAATTTAGTAGGAAGCAACATCATTAGTCTTTGTTCATTAGTTTTAATTTTGGGGTTTTGATAAGTCACAAGACATGCATAAATGATTTGTACATCTATCTATAACTCACTCCAAAATTTTAGGAATTATTCTTTTGTATCATATTTAATGCACTTAGAGACAATTAGGGGTGTCATTATCAAAATCCTTAATTTTGTGGTATGTTATGTTACATAGGTGCCAAACGTATTGGGATTCGTATTGGGAGTATTTCAAATGGGACTGTATGCATATTACAGAAAGGCAAGCATAAACATCCCAGAGAAAAAGGCTAAGGCAAAGACCAAAGAACAACACATTATAAACATAACGGGAATTTTATCGAACTCGGAAGTGTATCCCGTTGATTCATCGGGGCGTAGTAGCCAATCGGAAGATGAAACGGAAAGACCCGACCACCACAAGGGTGACGTGGATGCAACAATAAAAATAATGAATTTGAGGGAAATGAATACAGGTGTACAACTTGTCATGAGTGGTTCTGATACTACTGTTGGGGTTTAATTAATTAATTAATTGGTTACTTCCATTTAGAGTAGTAAGTATGCACGTTTGGTTGTTGATTTTGGTATGTCCGGCACGTTTAGTATTAGTATGAGTGTCCGTAGGTTTACATTTTGTTTTATTTCATTTTCATGAGACGAGTAGACAACACTCTTTCTCTTTAATAACAGAATTCCACCCAAAAACAATAACCTCTAACAGCTTTTGTACCTCCTTCTCCATTGCCCCTTTCCCCACTGTTTTTCTTTTTTTGTAATAATCAACTTCTAATTTTGGAATATATTAATTATTAATTTTGATCATTTTTCGATCAAATAATATGTTCTGTAAATGAGATTGTATATCATTTATTTCTTTCAAGACTTAAAACTAATTATGTCATAACATGCATGATGCAACATACAAAAATCGTTAAACCAATTCTTTTGGTTTATCATCATCATTAACCATTTTTTTAGTATTTTAACAAAAATATAAATAAAAATTAAACACATTCTCACCGGCCCCCAAGCCGCATATGTGTTTGAACCACGATTCACCCACCCTAAAGTCACACGGGATGAAGGGCGGTGCGGGATGCCAGGCACCTTCGACTGTCCAATCACCCACCCTAACGCCCACCCAACGCTATACCGGATGCTTTTGTATAAGATAGACATTTCTAAAACCACAACCAAACTATGTGTGATCCACGATTTATTTTGTAACGGTTTCTTTTCCAAACATAAATAAGGGAGAAAAATGGATAGAGAGACGTAGCCTTTCATGATGAGAGAACAATAAGACCATGCGAAAAACTTTGGTGGCCCAATTACTAAGCCCCCTAAAAGGCTAAAATATAGACCACATTTCCATTTAACAATTGTCCTTACTCCTTACAAATTACCCATGTTCTAAAAAAATGCCATGACCACGTCAAGTCGTCAGGTGCGATTCCGTCGTTACGAAATAACCCATGATGACGGTATAAGACACGAAGTAAGATAAAACACGACAAGGAGGCGTAAAGCGCGCCTTATCGCGATTTTTTTGATATGTTTTGAATTTTAAGATATAATTATAAATTCAGATTTAACATTTTTTGTGAACTTAACATAATAATATCATATAAATCAATATATTTATATTTTTTTTTAACTTGATATATATATAAATTATATTAAGCCTCAAATGATATTTAGGATTTAAACAGTAAATCAACTATATTTAATAGTAGTAGTTAAATGGGAAAAAGGTTTAGGAGTTAGAAATGTTTAAATAAAGAACAATTAAAGAATGAAAACATAATTAACCATCAATTTTTAATCAAATTAAGTATATGTATCCGATTAGGTGGGAAGAATGAAATAGGTAGAATGTGGGCAAGCACATACATGGTCCCTTTCCCTCCTTAATCGGGTAAAAGTCAAAATCAACCATAATCAACCCCCATTCCTCCTCCTCATCGTCCTTTTCATTGCAATTAATGAATTAATTCCGCCCAAATTGATCCATCAATGGATAAACACAGTATCAGATCCGGTAGTTTCATCGGCCGGCATCGTTGGAGAACCAGCCACGAAAGTCCCCGATCATCATTTTCCTCCAGATTTCATCAAAAATCCGTTGTCGTTCCCGATTCCGAATCGAGCGACGACCCAAATGACTCTGTACCCGACGACGTTGATCCTGATCAAATCCTGGCCGAGCTTGATGGTTTCACCGACGAGTTATCCACCGCCGACGACAAAACCAACCCGCCGGACCTTCCAGACGTCGTAGACACCTTCTCCACGATCATCAAGTCCAAAACCAGAAAATCATCCGCCAGGAGTCACAATTGCGACACGACAGATGACGAAGACGTCACGTTTCTGTTAGATTCCGTTAGGCTGTTGTGTAATTTGAAAACGGCGTTAGGTGAATATCCGCATTCGTCATCGGCTGATAAGATCGGCAAGCTTTTGCATCGAGTTATGGTGTTCATGGAACAAGAGCTTCGTGGTCTTCTGGTGGATCTAAAATCTCCTCCAGAACAGAAAGTACTGAAGTTGATATCTTATTCGAAGCATTTTTCCTTCAAAACGGATCGTTGTCCGGTACCGGAGCTCAGCAACGAGGACGATTATCCCGGTTTCACGGAGGACAAGGTGAAAAAGATGAACAAAATCGTTTCCACCATGATATCCTCCGGCTACAAAAACGAATGCTCGAGTGTTTATTGCATGGCGCGTGGAAACGCGTTGTATGAGCAGCTCAAAAGGCTGGATTTTGAAAAGCTTAATGCTGAAGATGTCCAGAGATTAAATTGGGATAGCCTTGAATCCGACGTGTCACGATGGATCAGAATCATTAGACATTGCTCGCATTTTCTAATTCCGGCGGAACGGAAGTTAGGTGAGACCGTTTTCTCCGACGACCATCTCTACATTTTCAAAGGCGTGTTCGTGAATGTAATTCGTAGCGTCGTAACTTCGCTGCTTGATTACGCGGCCGCGGTTGCGAACGCCAAGCGGTCGGCGGAACGGTTGTTCAAATTCCTTGACATGCATAAAGCGCTACACGGTTTGATTGAATCTATGAACGATTCGGATTCCGAATATTCATGCAACGATCTGAATGCGGAGATATTAGCGGTTACCGATCGCATCGGCGAGGGAGCTGTTTGCGTGTTCGGCGACCTCGAAAACTCGATCCGAAACGACGCAGCCAAAACTCCTGTTCCAGGGGGTGCAGTGCACCCCCTGACTCGCCACGTGTTGAATTATTTAAAACACGCGTGCGAGTACGGAGACATGTTGGAAGAAATCTTCCAACAAAATGCGAAACTCAACCAACCAAGTACCGATGATCACGAGCTACCCGAAAATATCAAAATGGACATGGACATGGATATGGCCGACATGGATAAGTCGCCGCTGGCCGTGCAAATAATGTCGGTTATGATCTATTTACACGGTAACCTAGCGGTTAAATCGACGCTTTACAAAGACCTTTCGTTGCGTAACGTTTTTCTAATGAATAACGGTCGGTATATACTACAAAAGGTGAAAGGATCAATCGAGATGAAGAAAATGATGGGTGAAAACTGGTGCCGTCGGAGGTCGTCGGAGGTCAGAAACTACCACAAAAGTTACCAGAGAGAAACATGGGCGAGGTTATTGCAATGCCTCACACAAGAAGGGATTCACGTCAACGGAAAAGTGAGCAAAAAAGTATTGAAAGAGAGATTCAAGAATTTCAACGCCATGTTTGACGAGATTCACAAGACACAAAGTTCATGGGTGGTGAGTGAGGAGCAATTGCTGTCGGAGCTCCGGGTATCGATATCGGCGTTGGTGATTCCGGCGTACCGGTCATTTCTAGGGAGGTACAAACATCACTTCGAGGGCGGGAAAAGCATGTATAAATATATTAAATATCAAGCGGAAGACATTGAGTCATTGATTGAGACATTATTCGAGGGTAATCCATCTGCCTCAATGTCTCGAAGGAGATTCTAAACCCTAAATTAACCATATCTACCATGCATTCCTTAAATTGGCTCGCTAGCTATCTATGTATCATGACTATGCTTCTACCTTGATTGTTCTTAAATTTATATATTTCTTTTTATTTTTGTTGTTATTCACTTATTAACTAACTTTTCTTTGATTTTATTTATGTAACAATGTACAAATAGAAAGAAAGATTCTTAGCGCGGAAGAGATTGGTTTCTTCTTTGGTTGTGTAAAATATGCATGCATACTTCAAAATAGTTTCTAGAACTCGATCAAGCTATTAAATAATCATTTTGCTTGATTGCTTCGATCATTTAATTACACTCCTTTTGGTATATCATATATGGGTCAAATTGATTCTCATTTACTACCTTACTAGTTAATTAGGTACACATGTAAAATACTTCCTCCAACCCATAAAGAAGTTCCTATTTTCCTTGACCATAAATATATAGATGATAATTAGTGATAATATAAATTTTTTAATATAGGTGATAGTTAGTGATAGATCAATTTCCATGAACACAGATTAGTTCACCCCACCCTCTTTAATATATTTGATTTTTGTAATCTATTAGCTTTTAGTTGTAAAAAGTGGGGCCCAGATAGAACTTGTACCAACAAATTGATAGTTTGGAATCTTAAAACGAAATTCATTTTTACATGATATGCAGAATTTTAAAAACTTAAAAGGATAAAAAAACGGAAGAAAAAAATTTAGAGACAAAAACCCCGAAACGGGTTGTTGGGTCACATTTATTGTAACCAATAGTCTAGGGACCATTTTGTATTTAGTCGAAACGTAGGCTAAGTATATATAGTAAGTAGTAACCTAATTTGCATTAACCTTTGTCCAAAATTGTAACCTAACTATCAATTGCAAAGAGTTCAACCTTTCTATCCATCTTAATCTTCCATATTATCAATAAGTTTCATAACCCGCCCGATGAGCGGGCTAGCTGTAAGAAATATAATATATAATGATGAAAAAAAACGTAAGAAATTATATGGTCAACTATTATTAAAATGATGATTAAGGGTTTTGTTGTACATGAATAATCGTAAAAATAAATCAAAAAAGAAAACGAAATTTTATTGTATAAGACGTTTGTTGTTGAGTTTGTATAGTTACCATCTTGGTCGCAACAAATAATTTTCCAGCATTTGTTTCTCTTTACTCTTGATACATCAACATATAGCTGGTCATGTGAGAAACTGATATTTGGACAAACAAATCAACCCGTGACAATGTTCGCCCATGGTTTTTTTAATAGTCATTGGAAAACGTACTTAGATAGGAAATTGTCTTCGGCTCAGTTTGAAAGGCATAATTTTGTCGTAAGGACTAATAATCATACGTGGGATAACACAAATTGTACAAACTTTGTCACGATCTTACCTTCAATTATATTAGCCTATTTCTATTGCATAAATCTACTTTCTGATCAATGTTTTGCATACACATTACAGGAGCATCTATCTTTAACTTCAATATATGATGCGTGACACCTGACATTTTTATAGTATACAAGAATTATGTGGTGTAAAGATTGAGGCTAAACACAGTATCATCAACAATTTCATGTGTGAGTGTTGATAATAATATGTTTAGACTATAATATATTTGGATCATAATATAATTTTTAAACATTAATTATTATAACTTTCGATCATAATAAAATTGGATTATAATAAATATGGATCGTAACATTTTGTGATCATAACATTTTGTGACCATAATAAATTTAAATTACATTTTTAAATCATAAGATTTTTTTCGTAAAATGTTTGAACCATGACATTTTTTTGTTCAAATTTTTATGTCTATACTCATTTAGTAAAGAATTTAATTTTAAAAACTTTTATTTGCTTAAAATTTTTGTGATTATAACATTTTGTGATCATAATAAATTTAAACTACACTTTTAGATCATAAGATTTTTTTTCGTACAATGTTTGAACCGAGATCTTTGATAGTGGCGGTATCTACTCATATGGCCATGTTCTATTCGAAGGAATAAAATAAAAACATTTTTTTTTCAAATTTTTATGACTATACTTATTTCGTAAATAATTTAATTTTAAGAACTTTGATTTTATTAAATTTTTTGAGATTATAACATTTTGTGATCATAATAAATTTAAATTACATTTTTAGATCATAAGATTTTTTTTGGTAAAAAGTTTGAGCCATTGTTGGGCACATTTATTGTAACCAATAGTCTAGGGACCATTTTGTATCTAGTCGAAACTTTGGCTAGGTATATATAGTAAGTAGGAACCTAATTTGCATAACCTTTGCCTAAATTGTAGCAGCCCCCATCAATAGCAAAGTGTTCAAATATTCCATCCATCTTAATCTTCTTATATTATCACTTGTTTATGCTTAATCTATGAATTAATCATTGAATTCACAATCTACAACCATGACATTTTTTTTTCAAATTTTTATGATTATACTCATTTCGTAAAGAATTTAATTTTAAGAACTTTGATTTTCTTAAAATTTTTTGTTTACAAATGAAAAACAAAGCTATGGGCGAAAAACGAAGCGAGGGAAGACATGAATATGTTTCCATATAAAGAAGAAGTTAATTGCCTATTATACCCTTTGAGTCAGCGTCCATGTCATCATTAAGAAACAATGTTATTGGTACATGTCATCAAATTAAAATTATGTCCTTGGTCCATATATAGGTGGGAGATAGGTGGGAGATTGTTCTTGCTTAATCCTTAATTAATACTTGAATTCATAATCTACAATTGGTATCAGAGCAAAAGTCTCATTAGATTCGATCCAAATCAGCTGTGATAAAGCAACTTTTTGAAGATTTTAATGGGTTTTTGAAGATTTTGGTGAAAAAGTGCTCAAAAATGGTATCAAATTCAAAATCAAATGTATGTTTCATGTTTTTGGTATTATAGCTTTGTTCTATTACTGATTTCGAGCAAATCAGTAACAAATTTCACTTGAAAATCATCAAAAACGAAGTTTAATTTCTGTTTTATAGTAAAAAAAATGAAGAACACATGAAGAACACCATATTTTCAGAACTTTAGATCTAAAATCGAGAAAATCAGAGGTTATTTTCAAAAAGGTGTTTGAATAGGATTGTAGGTAATTGAAAATGAACGTTTTGCAAAAAGAATCACTCATTTTGGTTAAGAATTGAGAAAGTTATGATCAAAATAATGAAATTTTGTGAAAAAATCGCGATCTGATTTTAACCCAAAAGAGTTCGGCCCGAAACCCAAAAGTCCTCGGCCCGAGAACCCAAAAGACCTCGGCCCGAGAACCCAAAATCCTCGGCTCTGACAAGTATTCAAAAAGTCAAAAATCAAAAAGGAAATATTAAAAGATGTTGTACAGCTCATACGACGTCGTTTTATAAAAAGAAAAGGAAAAAGCTGACTTAATCTGTCACATACTCACATCCACGTGACTCTCTTTCATACATATTCTTTAACAAATTAACTTTAAATTAAAATCTAATACGTCCTCCATATTAAAACTAGCTTCAAAGCCCGCCCAAACGGGCGGGCATGCTTCGAGAGAGAGATATAGGAAAATAACAAAATATGAATACTGTTGAAGTAGCATAAGAATTTATAATTGAAATGATGATAAACATTTTCTGATACATGAATAAATGTTAGGAAATTTAAAGACGAAAAAGACATTTATTGTTGAGTTAGTATAAACAGAATAAATAATTTAAGCAGTCATTCTTTTTGAAGTAATTATGCAATGGACTGTCTAGCAAGTCCACCAACTGCCATATCCCTAAAAAATTAAATTTTGAGGCAATATATGTTTCGGGTCAACCCACCCCTTTGTCACAATCAATTATAATATCCATACCACATCTTTCTCTATAAACATAAATACGAAGAACTGTTGATCTTTCATCTAGCTCCCTTTGCCCCTTAACATATTGAAAGAACAATGAAATTTATTTGTTAGAACACAAAATCATGACGAAATAAATAATATTTTAATAATTAAGAGACCTGAACTAAGGATAGCAGACACACTAATGATTTCTTCGAAGCAACATCACTGGATCCTGAAAAAAATAAGATATAACTTGTATATTAATTCATTAAAATAAAAAATATATAATCTGAGTGTGTGTTAACATAACATACCAGTGGTAATTCAGCAACTTGAAACAGTTGGTGAAGTAAAAATTAAAATAACCAATTACATTTTATAATAAAAATTAGTAATTTTAAAAAATGTACCTTATCCGTATCGACTTCTTTCAGGATTTCATTAAGTACATCAATATCAGCTTGACCCGGTTCATATAACACTTGTTCCAGCTCATCAAGCTCAATATAACCGCTACCATCTCTATCAAAGAACATAAATGCTCTACGAAGATGCTCGTCATTTTCCATCTTTTGCAAATGAATTGTAACTGCTACAAATTCTCCATACTCAAGTACCCCATTGCCATCAACATCGGCCTAACAAATTAAACAATTATGATCAATTTTAGTTCCCAAAATCTTAATATAAAAAAACGTTATTTGTATGAATATGATATAAATATGTAAAAATTAGTGAATTACCACATCCATAAGTAACTTGATTTCGGGTTCCGCTAATTGTGAACCGACTTTTTTTAATCCCGTTTTAAGTTCATCAAACGTAACTTTCCCGTCACCATCGGAGTCCATTAATGTAAACATGTCTTTGATTACTTCTACTTCTTCGATAGACAAGTGTTCTGCAATCACCTACAACATCCAACCAACATAAAAAAAAACATTATTATTATTATTATTGTTAACTTAATTATAAGATTCAATATGGAATTATGGATTTTTAAATAAATATTATTACCCTCAATGATTTCTTTTTAAATCTATTCATCACGGAGAATTGCTTGAGTCTCGTCCTAACTATGTCGCTCAAGGTGACATTTGAAGCCTTTTTCTCGTTTTGTATCCATGGATGTTCTACAACGAAGAAAAACATGTCATCTTAACTAATATTGACTTAAATGGTCAAAAGAATGGTGTTTCAACTTATTTGTGTTTGAGTAGTACGAAATTTGAGTTCAAAAGTCAAACTTACCAAGAACTTGTTGGGAAGTTAATCGTTTCTTGGGATCGGGCTCTAACATTTGTCTAGCAAGACTTTTAGCATTTTCAGAAATTTGAGGCCACGGTTCCCTCTTAAAATCAATAACGCCTCGAAGAATTGCCAACGCAACACCTTGTTCGGTTTCTATGATCAAAAAAATAAATATAAAAGATAAAATATTAGCATCAAGCCCGCAAAACTCGAACAACAGATTTCGTGTTTTTGTAGTATTACCTGCCCAAAATGGGGGAACCCCACATAATATGATAATGATATATACAAAATAACTCCAGCACTCCATATATCAACCTCTGGTCCATAATTTCGTTTTAAAACCTCTGGTGCCATGTAGTAAGGACTACCTACAATTTCTGAAAATCTTTGCCCTGAAAATACAATTTAATTAATTATTACAATAATTATGTAGATATTAAGCGACGTATGAGGTTTTTTGATACATTTCAAATGACTTTTAACTTGTTTGACACTTTCCTTCTTTAGATGAATTTTTAATTGGCCCGTGTGAGAAAAACAACCCGAATCGACCCGTGTCGATAACCCATGACTTGTTGGTCAGAAAGTAACAGCTTATCAGTTGCTTGGTCTTGGCCCCCTACCATGTCTTCATATTTTGACTATATTATATGAAAATGACATCAAAAAAGGTTTCTAATTTCTAACTCAATCATTCAGATACCACCTAATCCAATATATTCCCACCCACATAAAAATTCTTGATCTAAATCTGATGAATCTAATTAGTCAATTGGGGATCTAACAAAATTAGATCAAAGAATTAAGGAGAAATTAAGATCTTGTAACTTAAATCTATGGATTTCAACACCCAGTTGCAAAAGCTTGAAACTTTACCCATATCAAACAATGACCCCATATCAAGAGCTGCATAAATTATACAATAAAATTCAGTAACCGAAATGAATAAATAATGAAACTGTGGATCATACAACAAATTCTACAAAATCAGGTTCAGTTTTAAGAAAATAGTAACAAATAATCCTAAATGGCATCAAAATATATTATACACACCTGAATTTACTGCCATGAATAATTACATGTTCAAGTTGAGCCACCTCTCCATCTTGCAATTACAGACCAACATCAAAAGCCACAAACCTTGTGTTTACAGGAAATATAAGATTTTTGAGTCAACACTCCAACACCTTCCATTTCGATTCACTCCCATAAAAATTAGTCATTTTGAAGAAAACACAGGAAAAAGATTATTGATTTACTGTAGTTACATAATACCTTAGAATTGAGCCACAATTTCTCATCGAATTTGCCAGAATTAGTACCACAAGGTACAAAAATTGCTGCTATTTTGGAAGTCAACCGATCAAATGTGTACAATTGAATATCATTATCGAATTGATTAATTTTCACGGCTTCAATCGATAAAGCCCTAATTCCACTTCCTTCTTTAATTAATCGTTTCCATGTAGCTACTACATTTATTCTCCAGTGGTGTAACGATTCCTAAACCTACGGACATTAATCCAGTAATTTTGCATCAAAATGTTAATAATCGAGCCCTAATTTTCGATTGGAGAAGAAATTACCAGTGAAAACAACTCTTATTTGAGGGGAAATTAGGGGAGGTTCGAAGGGTTCAAGGAATCGACTTAACGTGGAATGGAATCGATGGGAGTGTAGAGGGGGAGAGACGGAGTAGGAGAGATATGGGATGCCATGTGGACGAATGAGGGAATTACACGTGGCAAAACCGGCCAATGAAAGAGCTCGAAACTGCCTAGTTGTCAAACCCAAATCAAATTAGGCCTCATATATAGGAGAAGATAAGTGACATAAATTGGATTATACATTTTTTGAGGTAAAAGATTAAAGTAGAGGTTAAAATAGATTAAAGTACACAGTTAGTAGAGGATGGGTCCCACTTTCTTGAATAAACTGATATTAATAAGTTTTAAAAGTAAAAGTAAGGGTATAAAGATAATTTTACTTTATTAAAGTGGATAATTAGTGGGTATGGGTCCCATTATTTTTATCAAATAAGGAAAATTTTCAAAGTGTATTATTTATTTTGATACACCCCAAAATGGAAGTGTGTCACTTATTTTGATACGGAGGAAGTAAACATTTGCAATCTTCAGTATTCTTCATCCTTCAAATTCACCAAACAAACAAATTTTCCACCACCAGATATTCATCACGTATTCAAGAATATCGCAACCACCATCACCATCTCCGGCGACACCCATCTCCGCCGCTGATCGTCTTCTCCGGTGAGCTTCTAGTTTTCCGGCGATATTTATCTTCTTCTCCGGCAATATCTGATTTCAGGCGACAATCTCTAACCACCGTCTTCCACCGACCATCTCTGCATCAACACCACAGCTCCGCCGCCAATCTCTTTCTTCTCCGGCGATCTTTGTTTTTCCGGCTACCATCAACTTCATAAACTTTTCCGGGACCCGCAACCGTCGTCACTTGCCATCTCCATCCTCCGGCTACCTCCGTGATTAATCAACTTCTCCGGCAAAACACTGTTACTGCCGCTCTGATCGAACACCAAAACCCTTCTTCTCCGGCAGTTCCGTCTTATCTCCGCCACTTTCACCATCGATCTTCGTCACTGCAACATTCGTCACCGCCGAAATCCGCCTAGCGACCTAGCGTCTCTGCAACATTCGTCTTCTCCGGCGAGTTTTTCTTTTTCTCCCGCAAGTCTAAAACTCACAAATCAGTCACCTCGAAAAACCAACTCCGATCTCCTCCGGTCATCTTCTTAACTAGTGCCACCTCCGCCAACAGCTGCTCCATCTCTCCGCCACTAACCGCCGTGGGTTTCGATCATAATCATCACCTGGCGAGTTCTAGATATCACCGTGACAACCACCTCCACCGACTGTCACCGATCATCGTCTCCGGTCGACTATCTCTGCATCACGATCACGAAGCCACCATCAAGAAACTCTGTAGCTTGTGCATCAATAAATTAATGCACGACATTTGGTTAAATTGTTGATTTAACTGATTTCCTTGATTCCGTTGACTTTGTGCAAGCCCATGTTGAATACCTCCAGAAGTTAGTTGCCTACAAGTCATTCACACTTCATAATACAATTATCAAAGCAAAATGTACAAGTTATTATAGCACAGAGAAATTTAACCATCATTTTATTGTGACACAGTTTCGACAGAGACATACTTTTGTACATGCTTTTGTTTTGTGACACTTTTAACTGTTTAAAAATATCACATATCTTTAAAAACATATATTTTGTGACACTTTTAATTGCTTAAGTTGTCTCCAAATACAATTTGTCACTAAAGTATAATTTGATTTGAAAATTAGCTAGTAGGTGTTAATTTGAGTTCATTAAATTTAACACGTTGATTGTCACATCATTTTCTTTGAAAATTTCACATTTTTAAAACACAGAGTTAAAATGGATCCAAATTTAAAAACATATGAAAATGAGAAATTAGTTTATGATAAGTACTACAAATGTTACATTAAGGCATTTACAGAGTTGCAAAGGGAAATAACATGGTCAAAGAAAACAAAAGCAAAGTTTGATGAATATCAAGAACAACTGAGGTCCTCAGCTTCACAAATTCAAGAATCAACTGACAAACTCCACGATCTCAAAATTACAACATCAAAAGAAATTAATCGTCAATCTTCCGTTATAAATAATAGTACACGTGACAAAGAAAAAGTTAAAGACCATTGCAAACAATTGGAGGAAACGATTGCCAAACTTGACCACACAGATCAGTCAATTAAACTCAACAAAGAAATTTCTGAAAATAATGCAACTGAAACTCTAACAAAAGAAGTTAGTACCTTAAAAGAATCAGTCATTTACTGGAAAAATTCTTCTCAAAAGAATCATGCTATACTTGTGGAATTAAACATTGATAATTCTAAGAATTTAGAATTCATTAATTATTACAAAGAAAAATTGGAGAAAAGTGAGAAAAGTAATGAATACTTCATAAATTGCAAAGTTGGTATTTTAAATGATAAATTTCAAACTCTGGAATCTGAAAATGCAGATTTCAAATCAAAAATTACAACTTTTGAAACAGATTCTGAGAACTTGAAAATTCAGATGACTGAACTCACAAAACAACTTCATGACTCCAATCATTTGAATGCTTTGAACATCGAAAAATATGATTCAGTTTGTGCTGAAAATCAGGTATTGACTGATAAAATTAAACAACTTTAATGTAATTTTGGATCAGATTTACAAAAACAAATCAATACTTTTAATATTGACAAAATAAATTTGCAAGATAAAATTGCATCTCTTGAAGCAGATCTTACTTTGTCACAAAATCAAAATGATGGTTTGAAATCAAGGTTGAAAAATTGTACAACCCTAAAATTGTTAATAAAGGAAAACAAATGGTACAAGTTCCGATTAAGATTTACACCAGTGAATCTTCAAAATCTGTTTCTAAAAAAGTTTCACAATTCACAACTTATTCACTTCAAAAGAGCAAAATGTTGTTTGTAAAACCACACTCTTCGGAACCTAGTACGTCTAAATCAAAATTTGTTTTGAAACATTCTTCGATTCCAAAGAATTCAATGTCTACGACAAAAACTTTAACCTACACGAGAAAAGATCTGTTAGCTTTGGCACCTAAAACTAATCTTAATTTTTCGACAACAGTGAAAAATGTTTTTGTTTCTAAGACACCTAAGATCTTAAGAGAAAAATGGATTCCGAAAATTCCAAAATCTCATATAATTCCTCGGAAATTATTTGAAAGTGAAACATCGAGTTTCAATTTTTCTTGGAATTCCAAATCTTTACATCAAATCGATACAACTTATCGATGGTTTCACTCTAATACTAACAACATCGGACCCAAACAAAAATGGGTACCAAAAGATGTATGATTTGTTTTCGCAGGTGAATGACTTATACACAATTCAGTGTATAACTCGAGCCTCAACAGAATGACTTATACACACGTCAGTGTATAACTCGAGCTTCATCAGAATGGCTTATTGTAACATCCCAAAACCCGGCCTAGTAGTTTCTTGACCTTAAGGTATTTTAATAAATGATTATCTGACTAAATGCTATGTGAATTTAATCAGTCTTTCGTCTTTTGCGGTATTTTAGCCAAGGGACTAAAATACCCGACTCGTGATATATTTGAATTGAATATGTATTTTTATATCTTTAGATTCCTTGTTGAATTTCGTTTCCGGAAATGCTTTCGTTTTTAAAGTTGGAGTCCGTTTGCTATTTTAAATAAATTACTTACGAAAGGGACTTTTCAGACATATATTGTTTTAATGGAAAAAGGACCAAGAGGGGTCCCACCCCCCTCTTGTTTGGCCGGCCATGAGAGAGAGGGAAACACCCTCTCTTTTTCTTTCCCTCTCACTTTTGCATTCAAACCTTATCTACACTATTTCATTGCCATTTTCTCTCTAGAAAACCATCTTCTTGTTCTTGAGCTTTTGGTGGTTAAATCCTTGGTTGAATCTCGAAATCATTGCTAGGGTTTGTGTAGAAGAAGCTTAGTGGTAAGTTACACCTTCTCTCTTGCTCATTCATGGTGTTCTTAGTCTTGGTGATGAACTAGGGTTTGTTATGCTTGATGATTTATGGTTGAATCTTGATATGGATGTTGTATTATGTGTTTATACAAGCTTTTGCATCATTTGTATGGTTAATTGTGGTTGGAAGACAAGGTTTGGTGGAAATCACCTTCAACCTCCATTAATGGTGGATGTTGAAGGTCGGTTTTGACAAACCTTGGATTTCTTGACATTTGAACGGATAGGAATGTTTGTTAGGTTGAGAAAACATGTTTGTTGAGTTATGGATGATAAAAACCTAGTATTGTTAGATTGGTGAAGTAATCTAGCTAGTGTTTGGATGTTTGGGTCAAAATAGTGAACTAGTGATTTTGGAAGTATGATACTTGGAAATTGTGGTGATTGTGAATTTGATGGATTTTTAGATGATTAGGATATTCTAATCTATGGAATATGTGCTAGTTGATGTAGTCATTGAAGTGCTATAGCCATATTCGGGTTCTCGACCCGTTTGGGTCGACTAGTTGTAATGAAATGCTAGATGGTCATAATCGGTCAAATGACTTGTTGTTATTATTGAAATGTTGGTTAATGTCATTTGAATGTGCATTGGGTGGTATTGATTTAGTAGTTGCTAAATTGATGGTTATGACAATTTGGTGGGTCGATCACTAACTCGGTGCATTTGTTGACATGAACCGGGAAGGATACTCAGTGATACTAGTTCACTGAGTGAAGGATCGAAGGTTGAAAGGTGAGTGGATTAACCTACGACTCGTGTCTCGATCATTTTTCCTTTTGGTATTTGCATACTTGAAAACGCAGGAAATATGGCAGACCTGGGGAGTTCGCGACGCGAACTCCTCTTCGCGATCGGGAAAACGTAACAAAGATTTTGGGTATAGGTCGTGAAGTAGTTCGCGAGGTAGTTGTAACACCTCAATTTTTAATACAAAACATTTGCCCAAATAAAAACATTTTCTTAAATAGAAGACCAGTTCCAAAACACGGATTTACAAAAACCTTTGATATGAAAATCAGAGTATGAGGTTTGGTGTTACAAAATATATTAAAACCAAGGTTAAGCACAAATCCGCCCTAATGATCTTCAACTCTAGGCCCCGCATATCTCAATCCATGCGCACCTAAATCCTCGGTCCAGAACCTAAGTACATAGCAAACAAACAAGGAGTACGTGAGACACAAAAATGTCTCGTGAGCTACATGGGTTTAGACCCCAATAATATCAAGTATCACATCGTATATAAATACATATTTATATTTTACCAACACATCTTAGTCACTCTATGGTGACTCTATTAATCCTGCTTCCCTAGCATACATATCTAGTACATAAACATATATGCACTAGAACACAGTCATATCTAATACATAAACATATATGTATTAGAACACAATCGAACCTAATACATAAACATATATGCATTAGATTCCTAGATCACCTAGTACGCAAACATATGCGAACTAGAAGCACCCGAGTGCTTTGTGTACAAACATATGTACACTCGTCTCAGTGACCGGGATCTCTCCCGCGTCACCACCATCTATCTCTAATCATAACTCTATCAGTTATGCCAGTCAAAGCCTTTGGCTATCACATCAATCATCAAACAAGTTAGTTAGTTAATATCAATAATATATACTAACTCAACACATAATAAGTCTAGACAGACATCAAATAGACCAATCATAAGTAATCAAAATACTTCATATAACTATGTACTCAGTAAAGTCCACACGTACTCACCTTAGCAATAAAGTGCTCCAACCGTATTCTTTACGTCAGTTTCCTTGCTTCACAATTCGGTCAACCTTCCAAGACCTCACCAAATGCCTAATACAATAATCACAAGATTATCAACATCACATTCTACCACCAATGTGTCCATCTATCTCTAGATAGCACTTATTAACTCATTTCCCCCAATTATGGTGATTTACCAAACCCTAGGTTTAACCAACCCTTAAGATTCTTACAAATCATAATCATACACTTCTTTCCTTTGATAATATACCATCTATTAGGTGTATACATCACTTATATCACCATAACCCATAACCCCCAATTATTAGGGTTTCAACCCAACCATCAAAATACATAGATCTAAAGCTACAAAGATCAAGGAGTGAAGATATACCTTTAATCTTCAACTAGGAGTGAAATCTATCAAAGATTTGAGAAGAAATCACCCAAGATCAGCCACTATGCTCGAAAATCGCTAAAGGGAAGAACTAGGGTTTTCTATTTTATCAAATGAGCTCCAACCCGATTTTAATGCTGCACGACACGAGTTCACGACGCGAACTAGTTCGCGTCGCTAACTCTGCATGTCGTACGCATACTTAGCGATCGCCATCCAAACGCGAACTACTTCGCGCCTCCTAGCCAAACTCCCTGGCCCGACTTCCCGATCGCGACCTATGTTCGCGTCGCAAACTTCCTATGCAGCCAGGGCTGCACTTTTTCAACTTTGTCCCGACCCGGTTTCGCCCATAACTTTCTCGTACGGTCTCCAAACGACACGAAACCAATTCCTACGTTCTTTAAACGATTTATCCTTATTTATCATAATTTTTATAAATTTATTTATTTACAAATTTCGGGTCGTTACAACTATCTACCCCTTAAAAGGATTCCGTCCTCGGAATCGCTAAGAATTTCAACCCACAAACAACCGAGCATTCCGCTCTCATTCCCTTGTGGTCATTACCATCAAACTTTCCTCATTCCCATTCCGTTAACATTACATATCCAAACGTTCACTTAACTCCGTTAAGTCCGAGCGGTCAAGACCCAATTTTTAAAACTCATAATACTCAAACGGGTCAAAATTTCACAATTCGATCCAAACACCGACATTCTCTCGACCGATCTTTTCATTCTCATAACAATGGTATGACACAATCATACCATTAACTAGTTGATTTAAACGAATGTCAAACTCTATCTTTGACCCAACCGATATATCCCAACATTGGTATAACCCCACATCATATACCCTTTGACTTAAGCACAAAGTCAACTATATTTTAACATTTTCCCTTCTCGTTAAGGATCCCATAAATCCTCCTTTCCTTTACAATTGACCTTTAATTTATGATCCATCTACAATCATATACTCGATTCCCAAATTCTATCTTGACAACACCCAAACGGGTCAAAGTCTTATAATCTGACTACAACTATTTCACTATTCCACTAAATCCTTTCCCAAACATACAATCGATACATTGTGCCCTCAACATTCACTAACATTCATAACGAGAGTCAAAGCCCCTCCTTGGCTAAGTCAACCAATTACCAATTGGTCACCCTTGACTTTTACGTGAAGTCAACCATACTCTTTCAACTAACCAATTTCATACTCACGGGCACCATCACTAATATTTCACTTCCGGTTCTACTCATTATTGTCCCCTTAACAATTGTACCCGTTTTTTCCACACTTTCATTTTCTCTCCCAATTATCCGAGAGTCGTACATTCACATATGGTCACATCGACCTTTACCGATTCTTGACCAACATTTGGTCACTCAACCCATCACTTAGTTTTCTTTCAACTACTCTTGCGTCACATCAATCAATTTCATAACTCTTATTCTCAATTACCGGAATTAGTTCTCCTATTGTAACAAATTCCACCATTTCATACAAGTTTACCATACTTTGGTTATTAACTGATAATTTGCTCACTAGGAGTTTCTCTTTCCTCCAATTCTATAAATCGTAGGCATCCCCTACACTTACATGACCTAAATGCAACCCGCATTTCGAACCAGGTCCTCATTTACCGGTCATAATAGTAATACATCATTAACCACATGGTTCTACATTCGCTATACTCGTTCAAGAGCACCTGTATACATGAGTATACATATTTATCTTGCTAGTTCCATCTAAGCATCTCTACCGTGCACACATATGCCGTCCATTCATCTCAATCGTGCACATATACAAACATATGCATATGCCACACCAATACCATCTAAACATCATCATTATGCACACATACAAACATATGTATATGTCACACCAATAACATATAATCATCATCATCATGCACATATACAAACATATGTACATGTCACACCAATAACATATAATCATCATCATCATGCACATATACAAACATATGTATATGTCACACCAATGTCATCTGACATCTATCTTTTCGCATCGTGTAGCCTTGCTACTATCTTACCCATTCGATCATCACATCATTCATCATGCATTCTAGCATCTCTCCCACAAAATCGCATTATCGTTTTCTTTCCTATTTATATGTCTCCCCCTTGGACATACTACTTAGCACATTTCATATAATATTATCCTTCCATCATTATATGCCCTCCAAGGCCATCACTTAATGCACATGCGTTGTACCCCACGGGTAACTAATAACATTCTCTAATTGTTATTTACCGTTTCACTTACACATTAACCGCCCTTAACCGGTTCATTTCCTTAACAATTTCCGAGTCTTTTGACACCGCCGGAGTAGTTACCACTACATTCCATTAGGCATAAATCGCCGGCAATTTCAATCATTCTTGAGTCAAACATTCGACTCCGGCCCACACTTGCAACCCATGACGTAACAACCAATGGCCCAAGACTCGATGTTCTACCTTTTCACATCGTGGGACTTAGGAATATTCTTTTCCCAATTGTAGTCTTACACTACCCTATGTCACATATTTTCATACCATTATCATGACACTTTAGCAATAATCGTCCTTTTTACCCTTAATGTTGAATCCATCAACCCCGTCACGAGACTTGCTATGGCTATGTGCCAACCTTTACTTAACCGTTTTCAACGATCAAAATTCGTCATTCCCGACACTTATTCTTTTCCACATATTTTCCATTTATAAATTCTAAGGTATCATCCTACCTTAGTCATTCTTTCCTTTACCATCCACGTATAGTAATATTACATTACTCATCCGGGTTCTCGCCGAATATCCAAGTTCCATTTTCAAGGTTTCTATTTCCATAATTCTCATCCAAACAACAATTTCATACCAAGACTTAGTACTTCATTATACTATCATTCGCTTGATACCGATATTCACCGACCTTGAGGTCCGACCTTTTATACTACTTATTAACATCGACCATTATTTTCTTTCCACATACGACACTACGGTCCAAAATTCTTTCCAAAAATTTAAGTTTTCATATATATATATAAACAACCGGAAAGATTATTCTCCAATGAATATTCACATCATACAACTTACCCTAAATTTCTATGATCACTGATTCACGCGGCAATCCAACCGTTAAGCTATGATCGCATAATATCTTGGCTCGATACATACTCAACCAATCCACACCGATAACAACGTCAAGTTTTCCTTTATCTCCCATTTATTTCTAATTCCCAAATTCTAATAACACGTTCTACCCTTTAGGTTTTCCCATTTACCTTCGTTTTCACGTTTTTCATCTAACCATTCGATCGACACAATCTATCCTTCTACCAAACTCATGAGACATAAACAAAAAGTAGGACTCGATTCTACGATATATTTAAGTTGACAAGAAGTTAACAGATAAAGTACCTGACACCCCATCGTGTGCCTCCTTTGCTTCCTCTCGGGTGAGTTGGAAGGATCGTCCCTTCACCCTCGCCGGTTCCACCTTCTTTTGCGACGTGGACACAAGTGATTCGGTTTTCTTCTTCGGGCACACGTGACTATAATGCCCTTTTTCATGGCACGAGTAACACTCAACCTCGGCCGCCGGTTTGGATCTACAATCCCGGGCCAAATGCCCCGTCTTGCCACAATCATGGCAAATCTTCGGTTCTCCACGGCATTCGCCGGTATGATTCCTCCCACACCTCTTGCACGAGGCTACACTTTCTTGCCTAGAGAAGTTCGACGTGAACTTCCCCTTCTTGAAACTACTCGAGCCACTCTCGGCTTTCTTCTTCTCGCCCACATAGGCCCTCTCGGCAACCCTTGCCTCGTTCACCTCTTCCACACCTCGGGCGGCACTAATGGCCTCATCTAGCGAGACCGCCCTCTTTACCTCCAATTGATAATCCCAAGGTAGCCCACTAGCATACCTAACCACTCTCGACCTCTCCTCGGAGTAGGTCCTAGCAACAAATGGAAGTAATCCCGTGAATTCCCTCGAGTACTCCTCGACTGTCATATCGCCCTTCTTTAGGGTCACAAACTTCTCATGCATCTTCTCCAAATCCCTTTCGGGACAAAACTTCTTTCTCAATCTCCTGGTAAACTCCTCCCACGACATTCTTTCTATCACCTCCTTCCCGAGGGTCTCATAGACTATGTCCCACCAGACCATAGCATCCTCTTTTAGCAATTGTGACGCGTACGTCACCATATCGGCTTTCTTGCACTTGCTACTTCCGATGACCCGCTCGGTCTCTCGGATCCACCTTATAGTCACCTTCGGGTCCGAATTACCCGTATATACATTTGGCTTACAAGCCATGAAAGTCTTAAAAGAACAACCATCTTTTCCATCGGGCCGTGCCCTAGCATCACTACAACCACCCGTGGAGGATTTCTCCACTCGGGTACCACCACCACCGGTTCTCTCGTCCGACTTGGCCTCGGATTCGCGATCCCCTCCTGACCTCTCACGGTTTCCAATAATGCGGTGCACCTCATCGGCCACCGTCCCTTTGATTTGATCAACAAAAGTTTGGAGATCCGCCATGGTTACCGGAGTCCTATTAGCTCCAACCTCCGACTCATCCACTCGATGCATCGATGGTTGACTTTCTTGTTCAACCCTCTCGACATGATGCATCTCTTCCTCCCGGTTTTCCGGGGCTTTCCCACTTCGACGAGTGTTCACCATTTCTTTCTACCAAGACTATACGAAAGACATTAAACATTTAGTACTTCTTGTACAATCCAATAGTCGCATAAGACTCAATATCCATAATCACATCAACTTTCATAGGTCCCCTAGGTTCAACCCTAAACATAAGATAAAGTCCCAAGGTCAACCTATCGATCTCAAGGAATCTTACATTCCTAATGCTACAGTCTAAGACTATGATGGACATCCAACCTAATTCACTTAAACAGTAGCTCTGATACCAAGTTGTAACACCTCAATTTTTAATACAAAACATTTGCCCAAATAAAAACATTTTCTTAAATAGAAGACCAGTTCCAAAACACGGATTTACAAAAACCTTTGATATGAAAATCAGAGTATGAGGTTTGGTGTTACAAAATATATCAAAACCAAGGTTAAGCACAAATCCGCTCTAATGATCTTCTACTCTAGGCCCCGCATATCTCAATCCATGCGCACCTAAATCCTCGGTCCAGAACCTGAGTACATAGCAAACAAACAAGGAGTACGTGAGACACAAAAATGTCTCGTGAGCTACATGGGTTTAGACCCCAATAATATCAAGTATCACATCGTATATAAATACATATTTATATTTTACCAACACATCTTAGTCACTCTATGGTGACTCTATTAGTCCTGCTTCCCTAGCATACATATCTAGTACATAAACATATATGCACTAGAACACAGTCATATCTAATACATAAACATATATGTATTAGAACACAATCGAACCTAATACATAAACATATATGCATTAGATTCCTAGATCACCTAGTACGCAAACATATGCGAACTAGAAGCACCCGAGTGCTTTGTGTACAAACATATGTACACTCGTCTCAGTGACCGGGATCTCTCCCGCGTCACCACCATCTATCTCTAATCATAACTCTATCAGTTATGCCAGTCAAAGCCTTTGGCTATCACATCAATCATCAAACAAGTTAGTTAGTTAATATCAATAATATATACTAACTCAACACATAATAAGTCTAGACAGACATCAAATAGACCAATCATATGTAATCAAAATACTTCATATAACTATGTACTCAGTAAAGTCCACACGTACTCACCTTAGCAATAAAGTGCTCCAACCGTATTCTTTACGTCAGTTTCCTTGCTTCACAATTCGGTCAACCTTCCAAGACCTCACCAAATGCCTAATACAATAATCACAAGATTATCAACATCACATTCTACCACCAATGTGTCCATCTATCTCTAGATAACACTTATTAACTCATTTCCCCCAATTATGGTGATTTACCAAACCCTAGGTTTAACCAACCCTTAAGATTCTTACAAATCATAATCGTATACTTCTTTCCTTTGATAATATACCATCTATTAGGTGTATACATCACTTATATCACCATAACCCATAACCCCCAATTATTAGGGTTTCAACCCAACCATCAAAATACATAGATCTAAAGCTACAAAGATCAAGGAGTGAAGATATACCTTTAATCTTCAACTAGGAGTGAAATCTATCAAAGATTTGAGAAGAAATCACCCAAGATCAGCCACTATGCTCGAAGATCGCTAAAGGGAAGAACTAGGGTTTTCTATTTCATCAAATGAGCTCCAACCCGATTTTAATGCTGCACGACACGAGTTCACGACGCGAACTAGTTCGCGTCGCTAACTCTGCATGTCGTACGCATACTTAGCGATCGCCATCCAAACGCGAACTACTTCGCGCCTCCTAGCCAAACTCCCTGGCCCGACTTCCCGATCGCGACCTATGTTCGCGTCGCGAACTTCCTATGCAGCCAGGGCTGCACTTTTTCAACTTTGTCCCGACCCGGTTTCTCCCATAACTTTCTCGTACGGTCTCCAAACGACACGAAACCAATTCCTACGTTCTTTAAACGATTTATCCTTATTTATCATAATTTTTATAAATTTATTTATTTACAAATTTCGGGTCGTTACAACTATCTACCCCTTAAAAGGATTCCGTCCTCGGAATCGCTAAGAATTTCAACCCACAAACAACCGAGCATTCCGCTCTCATTCCCTTGTGGTCATTACCATCAAACTTTCCTCATTCCCATTCCGTTAACATTACATATCCAAACGTTCACTTAACTCCGTTAAGTCCGAGCGGTCAAGACCCAATTTTTAAAACTCATAATACTCAAACGGGTCAAAATTTCACAATTCGATCCAAACACCGACATTCTCTCGACCGATCTTTTCATTCTCATAACAATGGTATGACACAATCATACCATTAACTAGTTGATTTAAACGAATGTCAAACTCTATCTTTGACCCAACCGATATATCCCAACATTGGTATATCCCCACATCATATACCCTTTGACTTAAGCACAAAGTCAACTATATTTTAACATTTTCCCTTCTCGTTAAGGATCCCATAAATCCTCCTTTCCTTTACAATTGACCTTTAATTTATGATCCATCTACAATCATATACTCGATTCCCAAATTCTATCTTGACAACACCCAAACGGGTCAAAGTCGTATAATCTGACTACAACTATTTCACTATTCCACTAAATCCTTTCCCAAACATACAATCGATACATTGTGCCCTCAACATTCACTAACATTCATAACGAGAGTCAAAGCCCCTCCTTGGCTAAGTCAACCAATTACCAATTGGTCACCCTTGACTTTTACGTGAAGTCAACCATACTCTTTCAACTAACCAATTTCATACTCACGGGCACCATCACTAATATTTCACTTCCGGTTCTACTCATTATTGTCCCCTTAACAATTGTACCCGTTTTTTCCACACTTTCATTTTCTCTCCCAATTATCCGAGAGTCGTACATTCACATATGGTCACATCGACCTTTACCGATTCTTGACCAACATTTGGTCACTAGACCCATCACTTAGTTTTCTTTCAACTACTCTTGCGTCACATCAATCAATTTCATAACTCTTATTCTCAATTACCGGAATTAGTTCTCCTATTGTAACAAATTCCACCATTTCATACAAGTTTACCATACTTTGGTTATTAACTGATAATTTGCTCACTAGGAGTTTCTCTTTCCTCCAATTCTATAAATCGTAGGCATCCCCTACACTTACATGACCTAAATGCAACCCGCATTTCGAACCAGGTCCTCATTTACCGGTCATAATAGTAATACATCATTAACCACATGGTTCTACATTCGCTATACTCGTTCAAGAGCACCTGTATACATGAGTATACATATTTATCTTGCTAGTTCCATCTAAGCATCTCTACCGTGCACACATATGCCGTCCATTCATCTCAATCGTGCACATATACAAACATATGCATATGCCACACCAATACCATCTAAACATCATCATTATGCACACATACAAACATATGTATATGTCACACCAATAACATATAATCATCATCATCATGCACATATACAAACATATGTACATGTCACACCAATAACATATAATCATCATCATCATGCACATATACAAACATATGTATATGTCACACCAATGTCATCTGACATCTATCTTTTCGCATCGTGTAGCCTTGCTACTATCTTACCCATTCGATCATCACATCATTCATCATGCATTCTAGCATCTCTCCCACAAAATCGCATTATCGTTTTCTTTCCTATTTATATGTCTCCCCCTTGGACATACTACTTAGCACATTTCATATAATATTATCCTTCCATCATTATATGCCCTCCAAGGCCATCACTTAATGCACATGCGTTGTACCCCACGGGTAACTAATAACATTCTCTAATTGTTATTTACCGTTTCACTTACACATTAACCGCCCTTAACCGGTTCATTTCCTTAACAATTTCCGAGTCTTTTGACACCGCCGGAGTAGTTACCACTACATTCCATTAGGCATAAATCGCCGGCAATTTCAATCATTCTTGAGTCAAACATTCGACTCCGGCCCACACTTGCAACCCATGACGTAACAACCAATGGCCCAAGACTCGATGTTCTACCTTTTCACATCGTGGGACTTAGGAATATTCTTTTCCCAATCGTAGTCTTACACTACCCTATGTCACATATTTTCATACCATTATCATGACACTTTAGCAATAATCGTCCTTTTTACCCTTAATGTTGAATCCATCAACCCCGTCACGAGACTTGCTATGGCTATGTGCCAACCTTTACTTAACCGTTTTCAACGATCAAAATTCGTCATTCCCGACACTTATTCTTTTCCACATATTTTCCATTTATAAATTCTAAGGTATCATCCTACCTTAGTCATTCTTTCCTTTACCATCCACGTATAGTAATATTACATTACTCATCCGGGTTCTCGCCGAATATCCAAGTTCCATTTTCAAGGTTTCTATTTCCATAATTCTCATCCAAACAACAATTTCATACCAAGACTTAGTACTTCATTATACTATCATTCGCTTGATACCGATATTCACCGACCTTGCGGTCCGACCTTTTATACTACTTATTAACATCGACCATTATTTTCTTTCCACATACGACACTACGGTCCAAAATTCTTTCCAAAAATTTAAGTTTTCATATATATATAAACAACCGGAAAGATTATTCTCCAATGAATATTCACATCATACAACTTACCCTAAATTTCTATGATCACTGATTCACGCGGCAATCCAACCGTTAAGCTATGATCGCATAATATCTTGGCTCGATACATACTCAACCAATCCACACCGATAACCACGTCAAGTTTTCCTTTATCTCCCATTTATTTCTAATTCCCAAATTCTAATAACACGTTCTACCCTTTAGGTTTTCCCATTTACCTTCGTTTTCACGTTTTTCATCTAACCATTCGATCGACACAATCTATCCTTCTACCAAACTCATGAGACATAAACAAAAAGTAGGACTCGATTCTACGATATATTTAAGTTGACAAGAAGTTAACAGATAAAGTACCTGACACCCCATCGTGTGCCTCCTTTGCTTCCTCTCGGGTGAGTTGGAAGGATCGTCCCTTCACCCTCGCCGGTTCCACCTTCTTTTGCGACGTGGACACAAGTGATTCGGTTTTCTTCTTCGGGCACACGTGACTATAATGCCCTTTTTCATGGCACGAGTAACACTCAACCTCGGCCGCCGGTTTGGATCTACAATCCCGGGCCAAATGCCCCGTCTTGCCACAATCATGGCAAATCTTCGGTTCTCCACGGCATTCGCCGGTATGATTCCTCCCACACCTCTTGCACGAGGCTACACTTTCTTGCCTAGAGAAGTTCGACGTGAACTTCCCCTTCTTGAAACTACTCGAGCCACTCTCGGCTTTCTTCTTCTCGCCCACATAGGCCCTCTCGGCAACCCTTGCCTCGTTCACCTCTTCCACACCTCGGGCGGCACTAATGGCCTCATCTAGCGAGACCGCCCTCTTTACCTCCAATTGAAAATCCCAAGGTAGCCCACTAGCATACCTAACCACTCTCGACCTCTCCTCGGAGTAGGTCCTAGCAACAAATGGAAGTAATCCCGTGAATTCCCTCGAGTACTCCTCGACTGTCATATCGCCCTTCTTTAGGGTCACAAACTTCTCATGCATCTTCTCCAAATCCCTTTCGGGACAAAACTTCTTTCTCAATCTCGTGGTAAACTCCTCCCACGACATTCTTTCTATCACCTCCTTCCCGAGGGTCTCATAGACTATGTCCCACCAGACCATAGCATCCTCTTTTAGCAATTGTGACGCGTACGTCACCATATCGGCTTTCTTGCACTTGCTACTTCCGATGACCCGCTCGGTCTCTCGGATCCACCTCATAGTCACCTTCGGGTCCGAATTACCCGTATATACATTTGGCTTACAAGCCATGAAAGTCTTAAAAGAACAACCATCTTTTCCATCGGGCCGTGCCCTAGCATCACTACAACCACCCGTGGAGGATTTCTCCACT
Source organism: Calendula officinalis (assembly GCA_963853835.1). Classification (NCBI taxonomy): domain Eukaryota; kingdom Viridiplantae; phylum Streptophyta; class Magnoliopsida; order Asterales; family Asteraceae; genus Calendula; species Calendula officinalis. The sequence goes on along the minus strand of OY970823.1, from coordinate 33,083,852 downwards.
CGGGTACCACCACCACCGGTTCTCTCGTCCGACTTGGCCTCGAATTCGTGATCCCCTCCTGACCTCTCACGGTTTCCAATAATGCGGTGCACCTCATCGGCCACCGTCCCTTTGATTTGATCAACAAAAGTTTGGAGATCCGCCATGGTTACCGGAGTCCTATTAGCTCCAACCTCCGACTCATCCACTCGATGCATCGATGGTTGACTTTCTTGTTCAACCCTCTCGACATGATGCATCTCTTCCTCCCGGTTTTCCGGGGCTTTCCCACTTCGACGAGTGTTCACCATTTCTTTCTACCAAGACTATACGAAAGACATTAAACATTTAGTACTTCTTGTACAATCCAATAGTCGCATAAGACTCAATATCCATAATCACATCAACTTTCATAGGTCCCCTAGGTTCAACCCTAAACTTAAGATAAAGTCCCAAGGTCAACCTATCGATCTCAAGGAATCTTACATTTCTAATGCTACAGTCTAAGACTAGGATGGACATCCAACCTAATTCACTTAAACAGTAGCTCTGATACCAAGTTGTAACACCTCAATTTTTAATACAAAACATTTGCCCAAATAAAAACATTTTCTTAAATAGAAGACCAGTTCCAAAACACGGATTTACAAAAACCTTAGATATGAAAATCAGAGTATGAGGTTTGGTGTTACAAAATATATCAAAACCAAGGTTAAGCACAAATCCGCTCTAATGATCTTCTACTCTAGGCCCCGCATATCTCAATCCATGCGCACCTAAATCCTCGGTCCAGAACCTGAGTACATAGCAAACAAACAAGGAGTACGTGAGACACAAAAATGTCTCGTGAGCTACATGGGTTTAGACCCCAATAATATCAAGTATCACATCGTATATAAATACATATTTATATTTTACCAACACATCTTAGTCACTCTATGGTGACTCTATTAGTCCTGCTTCCCTAGCATACATATCTAGTACATAAACATATATGCACTAGAACACAGTCATATCTAATACATAAACATATATGTATTAGAACACAATCGAACCTAATACATAAACATATATGCATTAGATTCCTAGATCACCTAGTACGCAAACATATGCGAACTAGAAGCACCCGAGTGCTTTGTGTACAAACATATGTACACTCGTCTCAGTGACCGGGATCTCTCCCGCGTCACCACCATCTATCTCTAATCATAACTCTATCAGTTATGCCAGTCAAAGCCTTTGGCTATCACATCAATCATCAAACAAGTTAGTTAGTTAATATCAATAATATATACTAACTCAACACATAATAAGTCTAGACAGACATCAAATAGACCAATCATATGTAATCAAAATACTTCATATAACTATGTACTCAGTAAAGTCCACACGTACTCACCTTAGCAATAAAGTGCTCCAACCGTATTCTTTACGTCAGTTTCCTTGCTTCACAATTCGGTCAACCTTCCAAGACCTCACCAAATGCCTAATACAATAATCACAAGATTATCAACATCACATTCTACCACCAATGTGTCCATCTATCTCTAGATAACACTTATTAACTCATTTCCCCCAATTATGGTGATTTACCAAACCCTAGGTTTAACCAACCCTTAAGATTCTTACAAATCATAATCGTATACTTCTTTCCTTTGATAATATACCATCTATTAGGTGTATACATCACTTATATCACCATAACCCATAACCCCCAATTATTAGGGTTTCAACCCAACCATCAAAATACATAGATCTAAAGCTACAAAGATCAAGGAGTGAAGATATACCTTTAATCTTCAACTAAGAGTGAAATCTATCAAAGATTTGAGAAGAAATCACCCAAGATCAGCCACTATGCTCGAAGATCGCTAAAGGGAAGAACTAGGGTTTTCTGTTTCATCAAATGAGCTCCAACCCGATTTTAATGCTGCACGACACGAGTTCACGACGCGAACTAGTTCGCGTCGCTAACTCTGCATGTCGTACGCATACTTAGCGATCGCCATCCAAACGCGAACTACTTCGCGCCTCCTAGCCAAACTCCCTGGCCCGAATTCCCGATCGCGACCTATGTTCGCGTCGCGAACTTCCTATGCAGCCAGGGCTGCACTTTTTCAACTTTGTCCCGACCCGGTTTCTCCCATAACTTTCTCGTACGGTCTCCAAACGACACGAAACCAATTCCTACGTTCTTTAAACGATTTATCCTTATTTATCATAATTTTTATAAATTTATTTATTTACAAATTTCGGGTCGTTACAACTATCTACCCCTTAAAAGGATTCCGTCCTCGGAATCGCTAAGAATTTCAACCCACAAACAACCGAGCATTCCGCTCTCATTCCCTTGTGGTCATTGCCATCAAACTTTCCTCATTCCTGTTCCGTTAACATTACATATCCAAACGTTCACTTAACTCCGTTAAGTCCGAGCGGTCAAGACCCAATTTTTAAAACTCATAATACCCAAACGGGTCAAAATTTCACAATTCGATCCAAACACCGACATTCTCTCGACCGATCTTTTCATTCTCATAACAATGGTATGACACAATCATACCATTAACTAGTTGATTTAAACGAATGTCAAACTCTATCTTTGACCCAACCGATATATCCCAACATTGGTATATCCCCACATCATCTACCCTTTGACTTAAGCACAAAGTCAACTATACTTTAACATTTTCCCTTCTCGTTAAGGATCCCATAAATCCTCCTTTCCTTTACAATTGACCTTTAATTTATGATCCATCTACAATCATATACTCGATTCCCAAATTCTATATTGACAACACCCAAACGGGTCAAAGTCGTATAATCTGACTACAACTATTTCACTATTCCACTAAATCCTTTCCCAAACATACAATCGATACATTGTGCCCTCAACATTCACTAACATTCATACCGAGAGTCAAAGCCCCTCCTTGGCTAAGTCAACCAATTACCAATTGGTCACCCTTGACTTTTACGTGAAGTCAACCATACTCTTTCAACTAACCAATTTCATACTCACGGGCACCATCACTAATATTTCACTTCCGGTTCTACTCATTATTGTCCCCTTAACAATTGTACCCGTTTTTTCCACACTTTCATTTTCTCTCCCAATTATCCGAGAGTCGTACATTCACATATGGTCACATCGACCTTTACCGATTCTTGACCAACATTTGGTCACTCAACCCATCACTTAGTTTTCTTTCAACTACTCTTGCGTCACATCAATCAATTTCATAACTCTTATTCTCAATTACCGGAATTAGTTCTCCTATTGTAACAAATTCCACCATTTCATACAAGTTTACCATACTTTGGTTATTAACTGATAATTTGCTCACTAGGAGTTTCTCTTTCCTCCAATTCTATAAATCGTAGGCATCCCCTACACTTACATGACCTAAATGCAACCCGCATTTCGAACCAGGTCCTCATTTACCGGTCATAATAGTAATACATCATTAACCACATGGTTCTACATTCGCTATACTCGTTCAAGAGCACCTGTATACATGAGTATACATATTTATCTTGCTAGTTCCATCTAAGCATCTCTACCGTGCACACATATGCCGTCCATTCATCTCAATCGTGCACATATACAAACATATGCATATGCCACACCAATACCATCTAAACATCATCATTATGCACACATACAAACATATGTATATGTCACACCAATAACATATAATCATCATCATCATGCACATATACAAACATATGTACATGTCACACCAATAACATATAATCATCATCATCATGCACATATACAAACATATGTATATGTCACACCAATGTCATCTGACATCTATCTTTTCGCATCGTGTAGCCTTGCTACTATCTTACCCATTCGATCATCACATCATTCATCATGCATTCTAGCATCTCTCCCACAAAATCGCATTATCGTTTTCTTTCCTATTTATATGTCTCCCCCTTGGACATACTACTTAGCACATTTCATATAATATTATCCTTCCATCATTATATGCCCTCCAAGGCCATCACTTAATGCACATGCGTTGTACCCCACGGGTAACTAATAACATTCTCTAATTGTTATTTACCGTTTCACTTACACATTAACCGCCCTTAACCGGTTCATTTCCTTAACAATTTCCGAGTCTTTTGACACCGCCGGAGTAGTTACCACTACATTCCATTAGGCATAAATCGCCGGCAATTTCAATCATTCTTGAGTCAAACATTCGACTCCGGCCCACACTTGCAACCCATGACGTAACAACCAATGGCCCAAGACTCGATGTTCTACCTTTTCACATCGTGGGACTTAGGAATATTCTTTTCCCAATCGTAGTCTTACACTACCCTATGTCACATATTTTCATACCATTATCATGACACTTTAGCAATAATCGTCCTTTTTACCCTTAATGTTGAATCCATCAACCCCGTCACGAGACTTGCTATGGCTATGTGCCAACCTTTACTTAACCGTTTTCAACGATCAAAATTCGTCATTCCCGACACTTATTCTTTTCCACATATTTTCCATTTATAAATTCTAAGGTATCATCCTACCTTAGTCATTCTTTCCTTTACCATCCACGTATAGTAATATTACATTACTCATCCGGGTTCTCGCCGAATATCCAAGTTCCATTTTCAAGGTTTCTATTTCCATAATTCTCATCCAAACAACAATTTCATACCAAGACTTAGTACTTCATTATACTATCATTCGCTTGATACCGATATTCACCGACCTTGCGGTCCGACCTTTTATACTACTTATTAACATCGACCATTATTTTCTTTCCACATACGACACTACGGTCCAAAATTCTTTCCAAAAATTTAAGTTTTCATATATATATAAACAACCGGAAAGATTATTCTCCAATGAATATTCACATCATACAACTTACCCTAAATTTCTATGATCACTGATTCACGCGGCAATCCAACCGTTAAGCTATGATCGCATAATATCTTGGCTCGATACATACTCAACCAATCCACACCGATAACCACGTCAAGTTTTCCTTTATCTCCCATTTATTTCTAATTCCCAAATTCTAATAACACGTTCTACCCTTTAGGTTTTCCCATTTACCTTCGTTTTCACGTTTTTCATCTAACCATTCGATCGACACAATCTATCCTTCTACCAAACTCATGAGACATAAACAAAAAGTAGGACTCGATTCTACGATATATTTAAGTTGACAAGAAGTTAACAGATAAAGTACCTGACACCCCATCGTGTGCCTCCTTTGCTTCCTCTCGGGTGAGTTGGAAGGATCGTCCCTTCACCCTCGCCGGTTCCACCTTCTTTTGCGACGTGGACACAAGTGATTCGGTTTTCTTCTTCGGGCACATGTGACTATAATGCCCTTTTTCATGGCACGAGTAACACTCAACCTCGGCCGCCGGTTTGGATCTACAATCCCGGGCCAAATGCCCCGTCTTGCCACAATCATGGCAAATCTTCGGTTCTCCACGGCATTCGCCGGTATGATTCCTCCCACACCTCTTGCACGAGGCTACACTTTCTTGCCTAGAGAAGTTCGACGTGAACTTCCCCTTCTTGAAACTACTCGAGCCACTCTCGGCTTTCTTCTTCTCGCCCACATAGGCCCTCTCGGCAACCCTTGCCTCGTTCACCTCTTCCACACCTCGGGCGGCACTAATGGCCTCATCTAGCGAGACCGCCCTCTTTACCTCCAATTGATAATCCCAAGGTAGCCCACTAGCATACCTAACCACTCTCGACCTCTCCTCGGAGTAGGTCCTAGCAACAAACGGAAGTAATCCCGTGAATTCCCTCGAGTACTCCTCGACTGTCATATCGCCCTTCTTTAGGGTCACAAACTTCTCATGCATCTTCTCCAAATCCCTTTCGGGACAAAACTTCTTTCTCAATCTCGTGGTAAACTCCTCCCACGACATTCTTTCTATCACCTCCTTCCCGAGGGTCTCATAGACTATGTCCCACCAGACCATAGCATCCTCTTTTAGCAATTGTGACGCGTACGTCACCATATCGGCTTTCTTGCACTTGCTACTTCCGATGACCCGCTCGGTCTCTCGGATCCACCTCATAGTCACCTTCGGGTCTGAATTACCCGTATATACATTTGGCTTACAAGCCATGAAAGTCTTAAAAGAACAACCATCTTTTCCATCGGGCCGTGCCCTAGCATCACTACAACCACCCGTGGAGGATTTCTCCACTCGGGTACCACCACCACCGGTTCTCTCGTCCGACTTGGCCTCGAATTCGTGATCCCCTCCTGACCTCTCACGGTTTCCAATAATGAGGTGCACCTCATCGGCCACCGTCCCTTTGATTTGATCAACAAAAGTTTGGAGATCCGCCATGGTTACCGGAGTCCTATTAGCTCCAACCTCCGACTCATCCACTCGATGCATCGATGGTTGACTTTCTTGTTCAACCCTCTCGACATGATGCATCTCTTCCTCCCGGTTTTCCGGGGCTTTCCCACTTCGACGAGTGTTCACCATTTCTTTCTACCAAGACTATACGAAAGACATTAAACATTTAGTACTTCTTGTACAATCCAATAGTCGCATAAGACTCAATATCCATAATCACATCAACTTTCATAGGTCCCCTAGGTTCAACCCTAAACTTAAGATAAAGTCCCAAGGTCAACCTATCGATCTCAAGGAATCTTACATTCCTAATGCTACAGTCTAAGACTAGGATGGACATCCAACCTAATTCACTTAAACAGTAGCACTGATACCAAGTTGTAACACCTCAATTTTTAATACAAAACATTTGCCCAAATAAAAACATTTTCTTAAATAGAAGACCAGTTCCAAAACACGGATTTACAAAAACCTTAGATATGAAAATCAGAGTATGAGGTTTGGTGTTACAAAATATATCAAAACCAAGGTTAAGCACAAATCCGCTCTAGTGATCTTCTACTCTAGGCCCCGCATATCTCAATCCATGCGCACCTAAATCCTCGGTCCAGAACCTGAGTACATAGCAAACAAACAAGGAGTACGTGAGACACAAAAATGTCTCGTGAGCTACATGGGTTTAGACCCCAATAATATCAAGTATCACATCGTATATAAATACATACTTATATTTTACCAACACATCTTAGTCACTCTATGGTGACTCTATTAGTCCTGCTTCCCTAGCATACATATCTAGTACATAAACATATATGCACTAGAACACAGTCATATCTAATACATAAACATATATGTATTAGAACACAATCGAACCTAATACATAAACATATATGCATTAGATTCCTAGATCACCTAGTACGCAAACATATGCGAACTAGAAGCACCCGAGTGCTTTGTGTACAAACATATGTACACTCGTCTCAGTGACCGGGATCTCTCCCGCGTCACCACCATCTATCTCTAATCATAACTCTATCAGTTATGCCAGTCAAAGCCTTTGGCTATCACATCAATCATCAAACAAGTTAGTTAGTTAATATCAATAATATATACTAACTCAACACATAATAAGTCTAGACAGACATCAAATAGACCAATCATAAGTAATCAAAATACTTCATGTAACTATGTACTCAGTAAAGTCCACACGTACTCACCTTAGCAATAAAGTGCTCCAACCGTATTCTTTACGTCAGTTTCCTTGCTTCACAATTCGGTCAACCTTCCAAGACCTCACCAAATGCCTAATACAATAATCACAAGATTATCAACATCACATTCTACCACCAATGTGTCCATCTATCTCTAGATAACACTTATTAACTCATTTCCCCCAATTATGGTGATTTACCAAACCCTGGGTTTAACCAACCCTTAAGATTCTTACAAATCATAATCGTACACTTCTTTCCTTTGATAATATACCATCTATTAGGTGTATACATCACTTATATCACCATAACCCATAACCCCCAATTATTAGGGTTTCAACCCAACCATCAAAATACATAGATCTAAAGCTACAAAGATCAAGGAGTGAAGATATACCTTTAATCTTCAACTAGGAGTGAAATCTATCAAAGATTTGAGAAGAAATCACCCAAGATCAGCCACTATGCTCGAAAATCGCTAAAGGGAAGAACTAGGGTTTTCTATTTCATCAAATGAGCTCCAACCCGATTTTAATGCTACACGACACGAGTTCACGACGCGAACTAGTTCGCGTCGCTAACTCTGCATGTCGTACGCATACTTAGCGATCGCCATCCAAACGCGAACTACTTCGCGCCTCCTAGCCAAACTCCCTGGCCCGACTTCCCGATCGCGACCTATGTTCGCGTCGCGAACTTCCTATGCAGCCAGGGCTGCACTTTTTCAACTTTGTCCCGACCCGGTTTCTCCCATAACTTTCTCGTACGGTCTCCAAACGACACGAAACCAATTCCTACGTTCTTTAAACGATTTATCCTTATTTATCATAATTTTTATAAATTTATTTATTTACAAATTTCGGGTCGTTACAACTATCTACCCCTTAAAAGGATTCCGTCCTCGGAATCGCTAAGAATTTCAACCCACAAACAACCGAGCATTCCGCTCTCATTCCCTTGTGGTCATTACCATCAAACTTTCCTCATTCCTGTTCCGTTAACATTACATATCCAAACGTTCACTTAACTCCGTTAAGTCCGAGCGGTCAAGACCCAATTTTTAAAACTCATAATACCCAAACGGGTCAAAATTTCACAATTCGATCCAAACACCGACATTCTCTCGACCGATCTTTTCATTCTCATAACAATGGTATGACACAATCATACCATTAACTAGTTGATTTAAACGAATGTCAAACTCTATCTTTGACCCAACCGATATATCCCAACATTGGTATATCCCCACATCATCTACCCTTTGACTTAAGCACAAAGTCAACTATACTTTAACATTTTCCCTTCTCGTTAAGGATCCCATAAATCCTCCTTTCCTTTACAATTGACCTTTAATTTATGATCCATCTACAATCATATACTCGATTCCCAAATTCTATATTGACAACACCCAAACGGGTCAAAGTCGTATAATCTGACTACAACTATTTCACTATTCCACTAAATCCTTTCCCAAACATACAATCGATACATTGTGCCCTCAACATTCACTAACATTCATACCGAGAGTCAAAGCCCCTCCTTGGCTAAGTCAACCAATTACCAATTGGTCACCCTTGACTTTTACGTGAAGTCAACCATACTCTTTCAACTAACCAATTTCATACTCACGGGCACCATCACTAATATTTCACTTCCGGTTCTACTCATTATTGTCCCCTTAACAATTGTACCCGTTTTTTCCACACTTTCATTTTCTCTCCCAATTATCCGAGAGTCGTACATTCACATATGGTCACATCGACCTTTACCGATTCTTGACCAACATTTGGTCACTCAACCCATCACTTAGTTTTCTTTCAACTACTCTTGCGTCACATCAATCAATTTCATAACTCTTATTCTCAATTACCGGAATTAGTTCTCCTATTGTAACAAATTCCACCATTTCATACAAGTTTACCATACTTTGGTTATTAACTGATAATTTGCTCACTAGGAGTTTCTCTTTCCTCCAATTCTATAAATCGTAGGCATCCCCTACACTTACATGACCTAAATGCAACCCGCATTTCGAACCAGGTCCTCATTTACCGGTCATAATAGTAATACATCATTAACCACATGGTTCTACATTCGCTATACTCGTTCAAGAGCACCTGTATACATGAGTATACATATTTATCTTGCTAGTTCCATCTAAGCATCTCTACCGTGCACACATATGCCGTCCATTCATCTCAATCGTGCACATATACAAACATATGCATATGCCACACCAATACCATCTAAACATCATCATTATGCACACATACAAACATATGTATATGTCACACCAATAACATATAATCATCATCATCATGCACATATACAAACATATGTACATGTCACACCAATAACATATAATCATCATCATCATGCACATATACAAACATATGTATATGTCACACCAATGTCATCTGACATCTATCTTTTCGCATCGTGTAGCCTTGCTACTATCTTACCCATTCGATCATCACATCATTCATCATGCATTCTAGCATCTCTCCCACAAAATCGCATTATCGTTTTCTTTCCTATTTATATGTCTCCCCCTTGGACATACTACTTAGCACATTTCATATAATATTATCCTTCCATCATTATATGCCCTCCAAGGCCATCACTTAATGCACATGCGTTGTACCCCACGGGTAACTAATAACATTCTCTAATTGTTATTTACCGTTTCACTTACACATTAACCGCCCTTAACCGGTTCATTTCCTTAACAATTTCCGAGTCTTTTGACACCGCCGGAGTAGTTACCACTACATTCCATTAGGCATAAATCGCCGGCAATTTCAATCATTCTTGAGTCAAACATTCGACTCCGGCCCACACTTGCAACCCATGACGTAACAACCAATGGCCCAAGACTCGATGTTCTACCTTTTCACATCGTGGGACTTAGGAATATTCTTTTCCCAATTGTAGTCTTACACTACCCTATGTCACATATTTTCATACCATTATCATGACACTTTAGCAATAATCGTCCTTTTTACCCTTAATGTTGAATCCATCAACCCCGTCACGAGACTTGCTATGGCTATGTGCCAACCTTTACTTAACCGTTTTCAACGATCAAAATTCGTCATTCCCGACACTTATTCTTTTCCACATATTTTCCATTTATAAATTCTAAGGTATCATCCTACCTTAGTCATTCTTTCCTTTACCATCCACGTATAGTAATATTACATTACTCATCCGGGTTCTCGCCGAATATCCAAGTTCCATTTTCAAGGTTTCTATTTCCATAATTCTCATCCAAACAACAATTTCATACCAAGACTTAGTACTTCATTATACTATCATTCGCTTGATACCGATATTCACCGACCTTGCGGTCCGACCTTTTATACTACTTATTAACATCGACCATTATTTTCTTTCCACATACGACACTACGGTCCAAAATTCTTTCCAAAAATTTAAGTTTTCATATATATATAAACAACCGGAAAGATTATTCTCCAATTGGTCGAATAAGTCATCAATTCTCGGCAACGGGTAACGGTTCTTAATAGTTACCTTGTTCAACTCTCGGTAGTCGATACACATTCTCATCGAACCGTCTTTCTTCTTAACAAATAACACAGGTGCACCCCACGATGACGAACTCGGACGAATAAAACCTTTATCTAACAAATCTTGCAATTGGGTCATCAATTCCCGCATCTCGGTGGGAGCTAAACGGTAGGGAGCACGAGCAATCGGCGTCGCCCCCGGAACTAAATCAATTTTAAATTCGACTTGTCTCTCCGGTGGCAAACCGGGCAAGTCATCGGGAAATACCTCGGGGAAATCCCGAATAATTTTAACATTATCCATTGACTTCTTTTCCTTTCGGCCATCTAATACATATGCAATAAACGATGCACAACCTTTCGATATACTTTTCCTCGCCTTAATGGCGGTAATCACATTAGGCATGCGATGTCGTTTCTCCCCATACACATACACTTTCTCATTCTCGGGTGTCCTAATCGACACAATTTTCTTTCCACACAAAATCTTGGCTTGGTGCATACCCAACCAATCCATACCGATAACCACATCGAACGCCCTAATTCCCATGGGCAATAAATCTACCTTAAACTTTCTACCGTCTATTTCTATTTCACAATTTCTATAAACACATTCAACCATAGACGTTTTCCCGTCGGCTACTTCTATGTCATAAACCTCATCTAACATCTCGGACGGCACATTCAATTAACAACCGAATTCATATGACACAAACGAATAATTGGAACTCGAATCAAACAAAATATGAGTTGGCAAGGAGTTAATGAATAAAGTACCTGACACTACATCGTGTGCCTCCTTCGCCTCCTCCCGAGTGAGTTGGAAGGACCGCCCCTTCACCTTTGCCGGTTCCACTTTCTTTTGAGCCGTGGACACCATCGACTCAATTCCCTTCTTCGGGCATACATCAAAGCCAACACTGAACGTAGGTCACACAGTTTATGTAACTGTCGTACTAACAGGCAATCTATGTGATCCTGGGTGTAACACCTCAATTTTTAATACAAAATATTGGCCAAAATAAAACATTTTATAAATAGAAGAACATCCTCAAATTTGGATTTACAAAAACCTTGGTATGAAATCAGAGTATAAAAGTAGGTGTTACAAAGTAGATCATAACCAAGCTAAGACTAAATCCAATCTAGTGTTCTTCTAATCTAGGTCCCGCTTCTCTATCCAAGCGTACCTATGCCTTCGATCCCGAACCTGAGTACATAGCAAAACAAAACAAGGAGTACGTGAGACAAAACGTCTCGTGAGCTACATGGGTTTAGACCCAATGATAATAATAATAACCGAACGACATACAGACAAGCATGTAAGTAATCATCCATCTAACTAGTCACCCTATTGTGACTCTAATACTTTGCTTTCCTAGCAATCATATCTAGTTATCGGGTTGCCCCCGAACTAACTAGAACCACCTTGACTTATTAACCGAAATCCATCGCCATTAATAAGCCTCAAGATACTGGCAAGAGGGATTCGCCCAATCTACCAATACCTGCCTTACTCGCCGGACTACCTCCAGTTAGCAAGACTACTATCATGGTGGAGTCGATGGGAATCCACCCAACTGCCCCTCACACCACACCTCATGACCGGGGGTCCCCCGCATCATCACATCGTCTCCACATATCATAACTCGATGGTTATGTCAATCTAGCTCTCGGCTATCACGTCTATCATCAAACAAGTTAGTTCAATACAACTATCGGTATAACTAACTACTAACTACTAGTCTACACAATTAAGCAAATAGACCATAACACAAGTAATAAAATGTATTTCATAGGCTATGTACTCAGTAAATTTCCACACGTACTCACTTTAGCAATATGATGTTCCAACCGAATCCTTGACACCAATCTCTTGCTTCACAATTTCACCGACTTTCTAAGATGTCACCGAAAGCCTAATACAATGATCATACAATGTTCAACATCACAATCTACTAATAATGTATCCATTTATCACTAGATACCATCAACTAACACTTTCCCCCAATTATGGTGATTTACCAAACCCTAGGTTTAACCAACCCTTAAGATTCTCACAAATCATAATCATACACTTGTTTCCTTTGTTAATATACCATCTATTAAGTGTATACACCATTTATATCACCATAACCCATAACCCCAAGAACTAGGGTTTCAAACCCAAGCTTCTAAACCCATAGATCTAAAGCTACAACTACAAAGGATTGAAGATATACCTTAAATCTTCAACTAGAAGTGAAGAATCACAAGATTTGGCCAAGAAATCTGCTCCAAATGATGCTTTACACTCAAAATTGTCCACAAACTCGAGAGGAAGAAAACTAGGGTTTTTCTTTGCAATAAATGAGCTCAAACCCGACTTTAATGCTGCCAGACCAAAGATCACGACGCGAACAATAGTTCGCGTCGCTAACTATGCGATTTCCATACTTCGCGATCACTAAGTTGTCGCGAACTACTTCGCGACCAAATGCCAAACTCCCTGGCCCGACTTCCCGATCGTGATCCAAAGTTCGCGTCGCGAACTCCCTTAGGCAGCAGGGCTGCACTTTTTCATCTTTTTCTCGACCCGGTTTCGCCCATAACTTTCTCGTACGGTGTCCAAACGACACGAAACCAATTCCTACGTTCTTTAAACGATTTATCCTTATTTATCATATTTTTGTACAATTTATTTATTTACAAATTTCGGGTCGTTACAACTATCTACCCCTTAAGAAGATTCCGTCCTCGGAATCTCATCATAGTTCACGAAATCCGGGTACCTCTTCCGAATCTCGTCTTTGACTTCCCAAGTCAAATTCGGCCCAAGTGAATGCTTCCACTTGACCAACACCAACTCGATCTCCTTATTCCGAAGCTTCTTTGTTTTCGTTTCTAGTATAGCCTCGGGCTCCTCGATTAACCGGTTCGGACCGTCAACCCGCAACTCTTGCAACGGAATAATATTTTCAACTTCCCCGATAAACTTTTTCAAATAACTCACGTGAAAGGTGTCATGCACACCTTGAAGCTCGGGTGGAAGTTCCAACTTAAAAGCTTGAAGCCCGACCCGTTTCAATATTTTAAACGGTCCAACATACCTTGGACTTAACTTTCCCTTTTTACCAAACCGCATCACACCTTTCCAAGGTGACACTTTCAACATGACCATATCACCGACATCCAAGTCGTATGGCCTTTTCTTCAAACCCGAATAACTTCGTTGTCTATCTTGAGCGACTTTCGTGTTGGTTTGAATGATATCGATCTTTTCATTCGTCACTCTCACGATCTCGGGACCCGTGAGTTTCGTCTCTCCCGCTTCCAACCAACAAGATGGAGTTCTACATTTTCTTCCATACAACGCCTCATAAGGCGGCATCTTAATAGTCGAGTGATAGCTATTATTGTACGAGAACTCGACTAACGGTAAATGTTCATCCCATTTACCACCGAAGTCTAACACACACGATCTCAACATGTCTTCGACCGTTTGAATCGTTCTTTCACTTTGACCGTCGGTTTGCGGGTGATAAGCCGTGCTCAACCGCAACTTTGTACCCAACTCTTCTTGTAATGACCGCCAAAATCTCGAGGTAAACCTCGCGTCTCTATCGGATACAATCGATAATGGAACCCCGTGGAGTCGAACCACCTCGTCAACATACAACTTAGCCAATTTCTCAAGTGGCAACGTTTCCCGAATTGCTAAGAATAACGCACTCTTGGTCAACCGGTCAACTATGACCCAAATGGCATCGTGACCTCTACTCGTCTTCGGTAAACCTACTATGAAATCCATAGTTATATCTTCCCACTTCCCGGCCTGTACAACCAATGATTGAGCTACCCCATACGGTACTTGATGCTCGGCTTTCACTTGTGCACACGTGGCACACTTAGAGATATACTTGGCCACTCTCGCCTTCATTCCGGGCCACCAATAAACCCGTTTCATATCTTGGTACGTCTTTTTACTTCCCGGGTGAATCGAATACTTCGACTTATGCACATCATACAACAACTCTTTTCGGATACCCCCGAACTTAGGAACCCAAATACGACCGCCTACGGTCTTCAACCCTTGTGCATTTTCGAGAAAATGTTGGTTCTTACCTAACCGTTCTTGTCTTAACTCGTCTTTTTCCATAACCTCTCGTTGGGCATTCTTGATCCTTTCGATAATACTCGAGACGACTTCTATACGTGATAAAATTCCTCGGTTCGGTTTTTTCATAGACCTTTCGGCTCAAGGCGTCGGCCACTACATTAGCCTTTCCCGCGTGATACACAATCTCACAATCATAATCGGCAATCAACTCGATCCACCTTCTTTGTCGCATATTAAGATCTTTTTGAGTAAACACGTATTGTAGACTTTTATGATCCGTGTACAACGTACACCGAGTACCATACAAATAATGCCTCCACAATTTTAAGGCAAATATAATCGCCGCCAACTCCAAGTCGTGTGTCGTGTACCTTAATTCCGCATTCTTCAATTGTCGCGAGGCATACGCGATCACTTTACCTCTTTGCATCAACACACAACCGAGCCCTTGATTCGACGCGTCACTATAAACCACAAAATCTTCCATACCATCCGGTAACGTAAGAATCGGCGCGTTACATAACTTTTCTTTCAACAACTTAAACGCCTCTTCTTGCTTCTTCTCCCACACAAACTTCTCACTTTTTCTCGTTAACTTCGTGAGTGGAATCACGATTCTCGAGAAGTCTTGTATAAACCTTCGGTAATAACCGGCTAATCCAAGAAAACTTCTAACCTCGGTAGGAGTTCTCGGAGGCTCCCAATTTGACACCGCTTCAATCTTGGACGGATCAACCTTAATACCATCACACGTCACCACGTGACCTAAGAATTGCACTTCCCGCAACCAAAATTCACACTTCGAGAATTTTGCATATAACTTCTCCCGTTTCAACACGTCTAGAACGAGCCTCAAATGACCTTCGTGTTCTTCCTCGGTCTTCGAATAAATCAAAATGTCGTCAATAAACACGATCAAAAACTTATCAAGGAACGGTTTACAAACCCGATTCATCAAATCCATAAAAATAGCCGGCGCGTTTGTAAGACCAAACGGCATCACTAGAAATTCATAATGACCATAACGTGTACGAAAAGCCGTCTTCTCGGTGTCGCCTTCTTTCACCCGAACTTGGTGATAACCCGACCTCAAATCGATCTTCGAGAAATAACTAGCACCTTGCAATTGGTCGAATAAGTCATCAATTCTCGGCAACGGGTAACGGTTCTTAATAGTTACCTTGTTCAACTCTCGGTAGTCGATACACATTCTCATCGAACCGTCTTTCTTCTTAACAAATAACACAGGTGCACCCCACGATGACAAACTCGGACGAATAAAACCTTTATCTAACAAATCTTGCAATTGGGTCATCAATTTCCGCATCTCGGTGGGAGCTAAACGGTAGGGAGCACGAGCAATCGGCGTCGCCCCCGGATTTAAATCAATTTTAAATTCGACTTGTCTCTCCGGTGGCAAACCGGGCAAGTCATCGGGAAATACCTCGGGGAAATCCCGAATAATTTTAACATTATCCATTGACTTCTTTTCCTTTCGGCCATCTAATACATATGCAATAAACGATGCACAACCTTTCGATAGACTTTTCCTCGCCTTAATGGCGGTAATCACATTAGGCATGCGATGTCGTTTCTCCCCATACACATACACTTTCTCATTCTCGGGTGTCCTAATCGACACAATTTTCTTTCCACACAAAATCTTGGCTTGGTGCATACCCAACCAATCCATACCGATAACCACATCGAACGCCCTAATTCCCATGGGCAATAAATCTACCTTAAACTTTCTACCGTCTATTTCTATTTCACAATTTCTATAAACACATTCAACCATAGACGTTTTCCCGTCGGCTACTTCTATCTCATAAACCTCATCTAACATCTCGGACGGCACATTCAATTAACAACCGAATTCATATGACACAAACGAATAATTGGAACTCGAATCAAACAAAATATGAGTTGGCAAGGAGTTAATGAATAAAGTACCTGACACTACATCGTGTGCCTCCTTCGCCTCCTCCCGAGTGAGTTGGAAGGACCGCCCCTTCACCTTTGCCGGTTCCACTTTCTTTTGAGCCGTGGACACCATCGACTCAATTCCCTTCTTCAGGCATACATCAAAGCCAACACTGAACGTAGGTCACACAGTTTATGTAACTGTCGTACTAACAGGCAATCTATGTGATCCTGGGTGTAACACCTCAATTTTTAATACAAAATATTGGCCAAAATAAAACATTTTATAAATAGAAGAACATCCTCAAATTTGGATTTACAAAAACCTTGGTATGAAATCAGAGTATAAAAGTAGGTGTTACAAAGTAGATCATAACCAAGCTAAGACTAAATCCAATCTAGTGTTCTTCTAATCTAGGTCCCGCTTCTCTATCCAAGCGTACCTATGCCTTCGATCCCGAACCTGAGTACATAGCAAAACAAAACAAGGAGTACGTGAGACAAAACGTCTCGTGAGCTACATGGGTTTAGACCCAATGATAATAATAATAACCGAACGACATACAGACAAGCATGTAAGTAATCATCCATCTAACTAGTCACCCTATTGTGACTCTAATACTTTGCTTTCCTAGCAATCATATCTAGTTATCGGGTTTCCCCCGAACTAACTAGAACCACCTTGACATATTAACCGAAATCCATCGCCATTAATAAGCCTCAAGATACTGGCAAGAGGGATTCGCCCAATCTACCAATACCTGCCTTACTCGCCGGACTACCTCCAGTTAGCAAGACTACTATCATGGTGGAGTCGATGGGAATCCACCCAACTGCCCCTCACACCACACCTCATGACCGGGGGTCCCCCGCATCATCACATCGTCTCCACATATCATAACTCGATGGTTATGTCAATCTAGCTCTCGGCTATCACGTCTATCATCAAACAAGTTAGTTCAATACAACTATCGGTATAACTAACTACTAACTACTAGTCTACACAATTAAGCAAATAGACCATAACACAAGTAATAAAATGTATTTCATAGGCTATGTACTCAGTAAATTTCCACACGTACTCACTTTAGCAATATGATGTTCCAACCGAATCCTTGACACCAATCTCTTGCTTCACAATTTCACCGACTTTCTAAGATGTCACCGAAAGCCTAATACAATGATCATACAATGTTCAACATCACAATCTACTAATAATGTATCCATTTATCACTAGATACCATCAACTAACACTTTCCCCCAATTATGGTGATTTACCAAACCCTAGGTTTAACCAACCCTTAAGATTCTCACAAATCATAATCATACACTTGTTTCCTTTGTTAATATACCATCTATTAAGTGTATACACCATTTATATCACCATAACCCATAACCCCAAGAACTAGGGTTTCAAACCCAAGCTTCTAAACCCATAGATCTAAAGCTACAACTACAAAGGATTGAAGATATACCTTAAATCTTCAACTAGAAGTGAAGAATCACAAGATTTGGCCAAGAAATCTGCTCCAAATGATGCTTTACACTCAAAATTGTCCACAAACTCGAGAGGAAGAAAACTAGGGTTTTTCTTTGCAATAAATGAGCTCAAACCCGACTTTAATGCTGCCAGACCAAAGATCACGACGCGAACAATAGTTCGCGTCGCTAACTATGCGATTTCCATACTTCGCGATCACTAAGTTGTCGCGAACTACTTCGCGACCAAATGCCAAACTCCCTGGCCCGACTTCCTGATCGTGATCCAAAGTTCGCGTCGCGAACTCCCTTAGGTAGCAGGGCTGCACTTTTTCATCTTTGTCTCGACCCGGTTTCGCCCATAACTTTCTCGTACGGTGTCCAAACGACACGAAACCAATTCCTACGTTCTTTAAACGATTTATCCTTATTTATCATATTTTTGTACAATTTATTTATTTACAAATTTCGGGTCGTTACACTGGGTTACCCTAATACTTCTTGTGCGAAGATCTGACGACTGTACTCCATTTTTATCAACAACAGTCACTATATCAGATAGAGGATCTGATGACTGTACTCCATTCTCATCACAACAGTCAATATATCAGATAAGGGATTCTATGACCGTACTCCAATATCATCAACAACGGTCAGAAAATCCATTTCAAATCAAAATACCGCACTGCTTCTACTTCAACAAATATCAGGAACCAAGGATCATCAACAAATCGACAAAGCCACAACTTCAAGAAAAAGACTTCCGCTGCCGACTGCTCTATCTACGGGTCTACATTTCGTCGATTTGCTTGAAGTCTTCTGGAATAATTTCTATTGGTTGAAAATCCAATTAAAAGTATGGTTATCATCGATCATCAAAAGCTGAAGCTGATTTGTCAACATAACTGCACAACGGTTAATCACTCAGTTCCAGCTTTACAAACGAAGAAGACTTCAATGGTTTCAATGATAAAATGTGTTATATATTGATTATTACAAAAATGTATAATCATTATTCAACACATTTTCATCAAAGGGGCATCGTCATACTCAACTTATTTATTTCCTTAAAGCGAAGATTCCTCCTAAATTCAACTCGCAGAACTTCACATTTTACATGATGAATTAAATAAATCTTATTCATCATGAGGGGGAGAAGATACATTAAAGAAATTCTTTTTATAAAGAATTGACACTTTCAGAGAAAATTTCTTCTAAAGCTCAATCTGCGGCAACAAATCTAGGAGATTCTTACAATATTATGGAGATTATTGATACGTTAGCCCAGTTTACTCCACATTAAAAAGATTTATGCACCAATTAAGGGGGAGTAAACAAGAAACCAAATATCTAACGAAGATATCAAACAACTTCCGTAGTTGAATTTGGTAATTCGTTCACCATGGAGTAAATATCTAAATGTACAATTCAACTCCCGTGAAGAAATAATTGTCTGTTTGAGGGGGATCGTAACCGTTATCAACATTTTACCCCAACAACAATTATCAAGAACAACATATCGACATAAATCCTCAATTGGTAATTCGTTCACCGGGGAGTAAATATCAGAATGTTCAATCCAACTCCCGTGAAGAAATAGTTGTTTGTTTGAGGGGGAGCGTAACCGTTATCAACATGTTACCTCAACAACAATTATCAAGAATCATAGATCGACATAAAGCCACAAACTTCAAAAAAAAGACTTCTGCTGTTAATCTCTCTATCATTACGGGTCTTATTTTTAGTCGATCAATATGTATCTTCATTCAAAAGTCTTCAAAATACATCTTGTTGGTTGAAAAACTACAAGAAGTATCCATTTTCACATCCAAAGAAAGCTCAAGCTCATCCTGATACGGAATTATTCAACGAAATATCTACAAGGTTCAGCTTTTGCTAAAGATGAAGACTTCGAAGATACGCTTCCCAGACTATTGTTACAAAGGGGGAGATTGTTGGGTCACATTTATTGTAACCAATAGTCTAGGGACCATTTTGTATTTAGTCGAAACTTAGGCTAGGTATATATAGTAAGTAGTAACCTAATTTGCATGAACCTTTGCCCAAAATTGTAACCTAACTATCAATTGCAAAGAGTTCAACCTTTCTATCCATCTTAATCTTCCATATTATCAATTGTTCTTGCTTAATCCTTAATTAATACTTGAATTCATAATCTACACGGGTATAGGTCATGGACAAAAACTGTAATTTACCCATTTTTATATTAAAAATAAGGGTTTTGACAATGATTAGGGCTGTCAAAAGACATGCATAATAATCTTGTACGTTCATTGTAACCAACTTCTACATTTTAGGAATTACTACCTCCATGGAAAAATGTGCAATCTCTTATGCACTTATTGACAGCCCTAAGGGCTGTCATTATCAAAACCCTAAAAACAATAATTGTAGTAGATATATTAAAAATAATGATGTAAAAATCACCCATTATATTAAAGTAAGAGTGTTTGGAAATTCTTTTATCAATATGCATGATAGAATTTACAAATGGTACCGTGGTACGTATGGAGCAATAAACAGAATCATATGGACACCCACCAACAATAATTAAAAGCATCATCATTCAATTCCATTCAATTAATTATAGAGTTCCACAATCTGCCAAAGAGGGGGGGTTTCACATGTCTTTGGAGTATAGCACATAACATTAATTGATGAAACTTGTAAAAGGATATATCACAGTTGTTCCTAACAACAACCAATCACGGACTAAATTATATATATTTAATGTTATCTATAGTCCTAATTAATCCTATATATGACGATTCAACATATAACAAAAATGGATACTTGGAACCATGTTTCCAACCATGGATCCAACCAATCTTCTCCTCCTCATTGTTGTTTCTCTATCTGCTTTTATGGCAGCTCCAACCACTCATATCACGGTAACCGGCTCCGTGTTTTGTGACGTTTGCTATAATAACTCCTTCACAAAAGACAGTTATTTCTTACCAGGTAAACTGATCATGAAAAGTTATAATTAATATAATTATTGACGCGCTCTTCTTTTTTGGGTCGAAATAATATGAAAAGGCTAATTGTGTGAAACATATAGGTGCGGATGTTCATGTAGAATGTAAATTTGAACCAACGAGAAACGAGCAAATTAGGTTTTCGGTGAAGAGAAGAACAAATAGATATGGTGTTTATAGAGTGGATATACCATCAGTGGAGGGAGTCGAGTGTCCATCCATCGAGTCATTTTGTGAAGCAAGGTTAATAAGCAGCTCGGTTCGAGAGTGCAATGTTTCTTCTGTGTCCAACACACGTAAAGAGATAACCATCAAATCGCGATCAACTAATCTTTGTGTTTATAGCCTAAGTGCACTCACTTATAGACCAATTAAGAGGAATTCAACAATGTGTGGGAGTAATCTCACAATCACACCGGAGGAACAAGAAAAGCTATTATCTTCTTCTTTCAATTCATCAAAGTTTTTCCTCCCTTATTTCCCATGGCCTCAACTCCCGCCATGGCCATCATTGCCGCCATTACCTCAATTGCCGCCATGGCCATCACTGCCGCCATTACCTCAATTACCACCTTTTCCTTCCTTTCCTCCATTCCCTCCAATGTCACCTTTGCCATCATTACCACCATTGCCGCCATTACCTCAATTGCCGCCATTCTCTCCACTGCCACATTTGCCATCATTACCACCATTGCCGCCATTCCCAACACCTCCACCATCTTTAATACCCAACATCCCTTCATCCAATCCACCACCACCAACACCACCACTTGGATTTTTTCCAAGAATATGGATACCATATTTTCCCCCTTCTCCTCAAACCAACCAGCCTTAATTAGCTACTTTCTCATATGTACATGTCATACAAAACTTGTTATAAATCAATCACTTTATCTATTTAATTACAGATTGTGTATTTCCTCCATATCAATTAGTTAACCAGTTCGAATATATATGATTCCGTATAATCCAAAAACTTGATATATAATTATAAATACTAAAATGTGTAATTAAGAAATTACAAAGCTAGCAATCCTTCCTTGTCATGTAATTTGAAACTAGTCTAAGAAACATCATATCCTTCGGCACTTCAAAATTCCCTTTTAATTACAACATTCTTGTTCTCAAGCACTTTGATCTGCCTACGTAGCTCTTCAACGGTATTCATGGCCTCCTACAAGAAAACAAACAATTAAAAATTATATAAATTGAATTATTTATTTATTTGTTTGTTTAATAAATATATAGTTTCCTAATTACCTTCCACCTATTCCTCAAAGTCTCTTCCATTACATCCCGCCGTTGTCTTTCTTCCGAAAATATATCAATAAGATTTACTTGTTCTTTGTCAAGATCTTGTATCTTTTCTTCTGCCTTTAGTACCTAGCCAACAAGTATTGTAATTTGTATTATTATTTATTAATTAAACCATTCTTTTCTAAAATATATGTAAACAGAAAGACATGTGTTTTAATTACCTGATTTTTGAGCAAGACATTCTTGTCTCTCTCATTAACCATCGCATTTTCGGTACTTAGTAACCTGCAAAATAATTAGACCAAACCAACATAGGTATAGGTAAAATGCAAAAAAAAAAATATTTAAAAAGGTTTAATTTCAATGGAGAGAATTTAACCAACCTCTCCTTAAGTTGATGATTCTCTTTCTTCAAATTGGATATTATGTCTTCATTGCAGCCAACAGATACATTTGTAGTAGTTGCTTCCTGGTTAATTAAAATACAAAAATTAATAATCAGATTATAAATTAATGAAAGATAAAAGGAGATAATTAATCACCTCTGAAGGTAAGCAACTAGTGGTTTCCTTAATTTGATATTTTCTAGATGTAGACGGATACTCATCGTTTTGTAGCGGCTCGAGTTTTCTGACAGGTGTGAGTTTCGCTCTTTTAGCATCATGGTCAACGTTGTTGACTGCTACATATGCTTCAGATGATTTCTCTTTATCTTTATCTTTATCTTTTATGGGAGGTTTTGTTTTTATATCTGAAGCGGTCTTGCAACGTTTAGCATACCCGATTTCTTGGCAATTAGTAGACCTGTCGAGCCGAGATTAATTTGTTAAAACTCATCTTATCCTTAATTAAGAAATATAATTAAGAGATGATGGAGAACAAACCAGTATTTTTTTTGCATTACAATCAGTCTATTCTCGAGTCTTGAAAGTACTGTTGTGCGCTCAAATCCTTGTTTATCGTGAGCTGGTTCCACAAAATCAGCTTCTAATACACCTGTTTCATCAGACAAAGAATGATCTTACTCATATATGTATATGTATAATTGTATATGTATATGTATAGTAGTTAGGTTCAAACAACAAGACATTACCAATAACTCCACGGCCATCACTTCCAGCAGCATTCCAAACCCTCCAAAATGGCTGCCAGGCAAAAATGAAACAGATTAGTTTCAGTAATTAGACTTAGAATTAATTAATTATTAAGTAATTCAAATTACCTTAATGAGACGATTCTTATGATAAACATTGAACCCTTGTACATCGATATGGTCTTTAGCATCTTTCACAAACCCTAAAGTCACCACAGCCATCATCTGCTGCAAAAACTCAAACTCATTTAATTAATACCTAACTTAATTTAGGACTAATTACGCTCGAGATTAATTTAATTATACAAATTTAGAGTTCATACGTTTTGATTGTTTCTTGTCAAACCAGCAGCTGCTTGTGTCGGCTTATACATAACCTTTTCAGAAAGCATCATATCATCAACTATATTATGGTGGATGATTTCTTTTGCACGAAGGATAATTCTAAACCCGTTTGGAATGCTCAAGTATAAAATTGCTGCATAACTCTGCAGATCAAGGTATATTAGATTAGTAACAATAATCGTATATATATACATATACATATATATATATATATATATATATATATATATATATACGTATTATACGATTATACGTACTCTTAAGGAGTGACGATAGGTTAAAAAGTGGCGAGAGTTTGGGTAATCTTTTGCCATCTCTATCTTCTTTGGATCTCTATTGGCTCCCCTTATTTGAATGTCCTGTGAATCAAGAACCAATTAGGGTTTAAAAAAACAAACATTCGTCAATCAAATTAGGAAATTAAATGTAAACATACATCAAGATCAGTGTCAAAATCAAGCTCCAGTTGTCCTTCTTCATCTTCCCATAGGTTGTATATGATGATACGCGTGCCTTGCTCGTTAAGATAATCAAACTACACAAAAACTTCATTAACGACTTGTTTTTTTTTTTTTACATAATTTTGTAGCTTATTTTTACATTACCTGTTGTAGGAGACGTTCTTCGGTTGAAAATGGAGACCAGCGCACCAGTGTCTCCATGTTTCTTGTCCAGTCAGCAGGCGAAGATCGCACCATCATTCCCCAATCTTGTCCTCTTTTCTCAAAATCAACCTAAATTCAAACAAAACCTAATTAAGCTTCTTGGGAGTACGTTTATAAAATATAAACAATAAAGCTATAAATGTGTCATAAATCATACCATTGGAACTACAATATCTTCCTTTCCGGTTTCCATTAAAAACGTGTACGATAGCATCCCAATACTTTGAGTTGGACTAAAGATAAATAACAACAAATTCAGCAATAAATACATATACATAATGCATATACGAGACAATAAATTTAAACAAATGTAGGGTTTAGAAAATCATACTTTCTCCCATCCTGTGCTGGACAACGGGTAAATACCATAACATCTGCTCCAAGTCTCATTGTACTTGTCTTGAAACCATTCCCATCTAAAAGAAATTATACAAGTTATATAATATTGGTCCAAAACGATCGATTGATTATATATATATATATATATAGATTTTGAATAATTAAATCACTCACATTGACCAATAGTGTTAGCCAGTTTGCTTTTTACCGAGTACCCAAGAGACATACACCCCCGCAGCTTATCAGGAGTCATTCCACCACCATTATCTGTCCTCGAATATTAAAAAAAATTAAGGATATATAAAACTAAAATCATAACTTTTGAATGTATTGTAAAATTAAGTGATATATATACCTTCAACTAGCAACATCTTACGACCATCTTTTATGCTATTCAGTACGTCTACATTAACATAAGTAGCACCAGTGCGCACCTCATCCAAAGAATTGTCAAGAAGCTCAGCCAAAGCTAAAATAAATAAAAATAAATAAATAAATAATCAAAGTCAGTCATAAAACATTTAACTTAATTGATTCAATTACATATAAAATTCATGAATAATAACAGTTACCTCCTAAAGCCCACTTGTGGCTGGTAGCATTTGAATGCAAGAATCTGGGATGAACCCTTACATGATCCATGCCAACTGTAACACACAAACACTAAATTACATACATGGCACCATAGTGGATTTAATTAGCACTATTAATTTCACTAAACAAGATTAAGATATACGGGGCATAAACCCCTGCAAAGATCAATCAAATATATACAAGTGTTCATCCAAATATCCGATTAGAGTAACATTCCTTCTGAATAGATATCATTATGTCCAATTAATGTCACTATGTATAATAGGGATTGTTTTTTTCAATGTATTTGAAGTCTGATACCCTAGAACTTATGTGTATTCTGTTTATTACTTCATATATCCACATACAGAAAAACGAAGAGAAAAGATTAATCAAATACCTGGGAGTGACATCGATTGACTATTGTTAACAGGACCTTCATAATCCCCTGCCTTCCAAAACTGTTTGCTCATATACGGAACAACAGCCGTCGAATTAATTGCGTGTTCTAGGGTTGAATGCGGCCTCAAAACAATCGATCGTTCATTAGCAGGAATAGGATCGAGAAATCCTAAAGGCAGCGCGTGCATAACTACTTCTTCTTCGATTTTTGGCTTTTTGCTCGGCCTGGCGACAGAATCGTAAGAGAAATTGAACCTCTGATCGGACACAGGAACATCAATCGACGCCATATTCAATGAAACGGTTTGCATTCCGTCTCCGATTGTCGGTTTGATCGGATCCAGAACAGTCGATTCGTGCTTCATCATAACCTCCATTGTTGCAATGCAAGAGCAGAGTGAAGACGACGACGACGAGGGTTTCTGGCTCCCGAATTGTGATTGACGTGCAAAAAACGCGGGAGAGTGCATAATATATAGGCAGCGAGCGAGGAAACCGTTCCTTGATATGGCAACCGCTAAATGGGTCCCACTCCAACTAGGATTACCATATCTTATTTTTTAACAGAATACCATATCAGTCTATCAGATGCTTTCTACTTTTCAATTTCATCCCTCGTATACGCATTACTTTCACTTTCAGTCCCTAATAAATATGCTGCATTCACTTACGCCCCTGATATTTAATCAAATTTCCACAGCTTAGAGATTGTCATTGATAACAAGAATTCAGAAATTCAAGGCACGAATATATTTTTTTTGCAGTGAATTTCTTTGTTTCTATTAGGCTTAACATCTTTTTTCCATTTAATTGTATAGATTGGGATCTTTTGTTTGCTCCGCAAGGTAGTCAGAGCCAGCCATTTTTTCACAGCGGAGGATCAGAAAATGCAACACAATAAGGGACGAACCAAAGGCTAATCGACCTTCCACCTTCCGCTATTTGATCTTTTTATGGATCTTCTTATAGCTAAATGAACGATTCAAATAAAGTTTTCTACTTAATGAAAACCAAGTGTATGATTGAAAAAGGGCTTAAACTTTTGTAGAATTTGTTGCTACTTCCATTTATTGTAGTTCTGAAACAACCGTGCAGTCAAAAGTTAGATTAACATCTTTACTTTGTTTCTATTAGGCTTAACATCTTTTTTGCAGTCAAAAGTTAGATTACACAAATTTAATATAATATTATTCACTACATTAAACAATATTTACTATGTATTTTACACTATCGTAGATTAACAATAGTCATCTTTTGTTTAAATTTAGTTTATATCATAACAAACTTTTTTACTGAACATATTATTATTATATAAACAAACTTTTTTAGTGAACATATTATTATTGAGTCTTTTCCTTATACTAATTAATATATATATATATATATATATATATATATATATATATATATATATATATATATAATATTAGAGATGATCTTGTAAATCATATAAAATCATTCCATAATTAAGTAACCACCCTTCAGATTTTCTATGAAAGATATATACATATTTTGAAAAGTTATATTTTTCTTTCAACTAAATCATTATATTTTATCTCCCTGTTTGTAAATGATTGATGCTTAAAACCTACTTTCATTTTCTTAAAATAAAAAAGAAAATAAGTAAAAAGATTTAGTCAATATCATTTACTTATGTTTTCTCTATTTTAAAATAACTTATATACACTTTCTATTGTGGAGTGTTTCAAAATAAATTACAGATTTTGAAAATTCTTATTATTTGGTAAAAAAATAACAGGACTCATAACCACTAAAGGGTTGTTTGTTTTTCTTACTCATTAAGTTCTGTCTGGTTAAAGTGTATGTCTGTATAAATTAGTATTCTCGTTTGTTTTTCATGCTAAATGAATGATTCTAATAATAAAATTTGACAATTTTTTTTTCTTTTTCAATGTCTCATTATTGTATTTAAACATAATTAAGTGGTATATAATTTTAAATTAAAGTTTTTAATATTAAAAAATGTTGATATATAAGTAACAAAGTTCAATTTTAAAATAAAAAAATTATTTTAAAGGAATAAAATTATAAATTAAACACTTTTTTGACCAGACTATATAGAACAAGAGATCTTAAGTAATATAAAATGCATAAATATGAAAAAGATAAAAAAAGAAGTTATGACTTAATGGGGGGAAACATCATCGTATAGCTTTTTCGGTTAAGTCATGCTCTCCGGATTAAGACGTAACCAAACAAACTTCTTATGACTTTACACATATAATTATTTCTCCATTAAGTCAATTAAGTCGAAATCAAACGCCACCTAAATATCTCATTTAATATAATAAAATAATTTATTTACTTTTACTTTTAAAAATCATTAAATTTACTTTAATCAAAAATATAAAAAAACTCTTACTCTACTAATTATCCAAATTAATCTAATCAAACTTTTTTATATATTTTCTTTTTGCCTAAATTTTTTTTTAAACCCCCAAATAAACAGAGGAATTATATTTTTTGAAAGTGACTCACAAATAGAAGATTCTACATTCTCCTAGATAAATGTCTTGCTGCGAAAATATCAACCGTATCCAGAATGCTCTAGATCATATTCATACTGATACCAACAACCTTCTCTATCTCGTATAAATAAGAATCAAACCGTCCCAAATCTCCTCAAAACATCATAGTTCTACAGATCTAATTCAGTAAAAGGCTCTAAGATTTTCTTTATTTTGATTGTGATCGACGATGAACGGTCCGTTTTATAGAAACCACTCGAAACAACAACCAGCCCGATTCGTTCCAGTTCAGCAAACCCGTCAAAAAGCATCGCCGAAGGTTGTTTCCGTGCCAGTTCACTTCATTTCATCTGAGCAACCTCGAACGATGTTGAAGGCTTCCGCTGTGCTTAAGATCCAAAAAGTATTCAGAGGCTTCCTGGTGAGGAAGAGCGTAAAGAAGATAGCTTTAATTGGAAACGAGGTCGGTGAAATAGAAGGAAGGATCAACAGTGTCGAAGTTGTGGATTTAATTCGTAGGGATGCGAAGGAGAGGTTGAGGGTGAATGAATCACTAATGTCTCTGCTTTTCAAATTGGATTCGATTCGAGGTGTTGATTTTGGCGTTAGAGATCTGAGGAAAGCGGTTACTAGGAACGTAATTAGCTTACAGGAGAAGGTGGACTCAATTGCTCAATCCGATCACCAAACCCTAGATTCACCTAACAATGATTCTGGCGAAATTGATGAAGACACCGACTCAATTGCTCAGCCTAATCACCAAATTCCAGATTCACGTAGCAATGATTCTGGCGTGATTGATGTTGGTGTAGATGATGGAGATGCCGGTGATGTAAAGGAAGTTGAGATTTGCAATCCTGTTAAAGGTTCAATGGAAGTGCAGAAACATAAGGAATCTGATGATAGGGGAAACAGACAGCTTTTAGAGAAGCTGATGACTGATAACGAGAAGATGATGAAACTGATGAAACAGATTTCCGAGAGCAATGAGATGCAGACACGCATGATTAATTCGTTAAGTCGAAGAGTAGAGCAACTGGAGAATGCATTCATGACTAACAAGCTAAGAAGGAAGAAGAATTCAAGGAGGAGGAGAGATAAAGATGATTTCTGCATCTGATGTACTGAGAACCGTGATATGGTTGTCTAAATTTTTGTATGTTTTTTTTTATGTTTGTTGTTTATGTTTTAAAAATTATTTACAATCTTTGCGAGTCAAAAATACAAGTTTTAAAAACTTTAATCTTGTGCTTTGTAAATATCAGTTCTGCTTGGAAAATATAAGAAAAAGTTTGTATTAAACTTTAAAATTTTAGAATCATAATAATTTTCATAAATATACAACCATCTTTGATTTGATTTCTTTATATTTAAATATTTAATTTAATAGGTAAGTTGCATATATATATATATGAGTAAAGTTTAACTTATATTTTTTTTTAATGACAAAAAGAAGGCAATGGATTGAGCTTCGGCATTGTCATCATAAAACTATTATTAACAAATCGAAAGCTAGCAAGAAGCTAGTAATTACAGCGTAGGATTTTTAGCCAATCAATCAAAAAATCCTACATTTTAAATCAAAAAATCCTACATTTTAGATTTCTATAAGTTAATCATAAAAACGCATACAAAATAATAAAATCAATAATATCTAGTTTCCTAACTTTTCCTACATCAAAAACCATAGAATTTCTTACATGCAGAAATTCCAATCACTCTTAACTTCAAACCGATCTTTATAGTTAAACAGTTTAGTTGTATATATATTAAACAAAGTTTGACTATCCTATAAAATCCTTAAAGTTACGTATCAAGCAAAGTTTGACTGTCCTATAGAATCCTTATGACTATAAAATCCTTAAAGTTACGTATCAAGCAAAGTTTGACTATCCTATAGAATCCTTATGAGTACTCTTTGAGAAAAACTGATAAATATACAACTAATCATTACAATGAAGAAAGTACGTATGTAGTAAAAGATAGAGAGATTGAAAATAACGAACTTGAAGCTTAAATTAACAACAAACAAACCAAAAGCAACCAATATTAAGAAAGTATCCGTAGGCGTTAGTTAGTTAGAATGTTGGACTACGTGAAGAGAGTAACAACATCTCTCCGATAACCTCGAACAATGAGTATCCTGGGAACATTCTCCACCAACAAATCCATATACTCCATGTAAAAATAGGAGGGGTGGTTGACCGGCGGAGGTGGTAGGCTGACGAGCACCACCGCCGCCATTCTAGAGTTGTTCATAATGGTAGAATTGAGCTTCAAAGTAGTGTAAAGAAACTTATCCACCTGTTGCTCATTCACATTCATACTCACCTTCTCTTCCGCCAAGTACTTTTTCACCCGCCCTTGCGCCGCCTTGAACGCCTCCACGGACTCATCTTGCAGGTTGTTAGACTGGTGGTCCCACGACTTTATCGAAATCACAATCACTTCCGCTTGCATCCGAAGATCGTAAAGAAACTTCTTCACATCGGTTTTCAGTTCTTCCGCATCGGAATCCTCCTCCGCAGCACAAAAAACCCTAATTTTACAGCTGTCAAATATCTCCTTGGTCAAAAGAAGCTGAGACAGAAGCAACATCAAACCGCCGTCTCTAACAATCCAATACAGATCAATCGTCCCATACTGTCGCTGATACTCATTCGGCCATTCGTCCAGCCCTTTCACTATCACAACCGCTTTATTCGCGACAATACAATCATTAATCATCGACACAAAAGTAGCCGGAATTTCCGTCAGTTTTTCCCGACGCCATATCTCAGGGTACCGAATCACCACTATATTCGGCTTCAAATGACCTAATCCCATTGTTTGAACAATTCCTCTGAATCCTTCTGACATGGTGGGAGCCACTATTATCTCTGCCACACTTTCACACCGTTTGTAGTCCGTGTAAGCTGCCAGCTGTTTGCGTGCAGTTTTGGCATCTTCAGCACACTCCTGGTAGTTACCGTCTAAAATTGACACGAATATTGACATTCCTCGCCCTTTTTTCTTCATGCAGTTGGCGAAATCTGCAAGCTTTGGGTGGCAGGGGACGTTTTCTGGTAGTTTGCCCCATGGTCGACAGAAAATCAGGGGTATTGGGTACCAGTTCTTTGGGTGAACACTGTAGCCTGCAACCATTTATAACATTATTATTATTAGTAAATAAGTAACATAAATGCCAAAATGTATTTTAATACCTTAAATTTACGCCATTTACAACTATTAAAAATGCATTATAATATCACCAACTTGACAAAATGGTGGATTTAATTCACTAATTTGGTCTTGTTTTCTCACGTGATTTGCTTCTAATATCAATATGTTGAGATGAAGGTTTTTTTGTCCGTTAGAAGTAGGGGTGAGCACGGTTCTAAACCAAGCCGCTAGAATCGAAACCGAAAATGATGAATTTGCAAAACCGAACTGATTACATGTTTTTGGCTTTGGTCCGGTTCGTTTTGGTTTTTTTTAGCCTAAATTCTCATTTTATCCGAGGACCGAACCAAAACCGAAAGATGAATTTTCAAAACCAAAACCGAACCGATTACATGTTTTAGGTTTTGGTTCGTTTCGATCGGTTTTCGGTTCAGTTTAGTTTTTTCGGTCCAAATGCTCACTCCTAGTTAAAAGCTCCAACGATACTAAGTCGAGTAAGAAAACGCGATCAGATTAACTAAATCAACTATTTTGTCTGGTTTAGGGTATCATGTTGCACTTTTAGGGTATAATGTTGCACTTTTAATAGTTTAGGGTAGTAGAAGACCTAGTCAGCCAAATTCAAGGTACTAAAACGTATTTACCTCCTAAAGACCGAAGACTGCGAAGCGCTAGTTGAAAATAGGCGCTCTTGAAACCGTCTCCCCAGTCACCGGCTTTCCCCTTAATGCAAACATAATAGTAAATAAGGCTAACGAGAGCTAGCGACACCACAGTGAAAGACCAAGAAATCAAAAACATGATAACAATACAAAGACACGCTCCAAAGAGCGAGGCGCTCCAGTGATGAAACTTCCAGCGAGGACGCCAGCTAGGCGCATCCAACAGATCCAGAAGAAAACATGACAAGTTAACACCCGCATAACACAGCAGATAAAACATGGTTATGGACGGAGAAATAAGATCCAAATTCCCAATCAGAACACAACCGATACACAAAAAAGCTGTAAACAACGTTGCAATGTGCGGCTCACCGTTATCTGGAACCTTAAAGTAGTTAAGAACAGGTAAAATGTTGTCATTGGCAATGGCTGCAAGCAGCCGTGGGGCCCCCGTGAGGCTTTGAAGAGCTGCACCCAGAGTTGAGAGAATAATCCCGACATATATGATTATAGAAGACGGCCATGCAATTGTGGCAGCTAGTAATCTGTCGGTATAAAGCTTATCTCTTGTAGCGACAGATCCGAAAAGGACAACAGATATGAAATACATTAAAGTAGTTGTCAGTGTTGCAGACAGAGTCCCGTATGGAATAGACCGTTGTGTGTCCTTTAAGGAAGCAGAACGGTTAGAACCCGCCATGATTCCCGTTACAGCGGGGAAGAAAAGTCCCACCAACGCACTAAAACAACCCAAAAATTAGAGTAAATTACACTGATGGTCCTTTAAGTTTATACCAATGGTCCTTTAGTTTCAAAAATTACACTTTAATTCTGAAAGGTTTTTCACTGATGGTCCTTTACACTAACTGATGTTATTTTATTATGTTAACTCACCCCATGTGCAAAGCATGTGAGGGTAAAAAAGTCACTTATAATTTCTTTTCATTCTTAAATTATTATTTTTTATCTTAAATACAAGTTTTTAGTTTAATAATAAAAAGAAAAGAAATGAAAAATGACTTTTTTACCTTCATGTGCAATGCACATGGGGTAAGTTAACAGAATAAAATAACGTCAGTTAGTGTAAAAGACCATCGGTGAAAAACCTTTCAGAATTAAGGACCATCAGTGTAATTTTTGAAATTTTTGAAAGTAAAGGACCATTGCTGAAATTTACTATATACTTAAAGGACCATCAGTGTAATTAACTCCAAAAATTAAATAAATATATAAATGAGAGAATCTCTCTGGTAACCGATTAAGAAACTTACTTGAAGTTCCAGTATCGGTTACCATCGGCATCTGGTATCCCAGCATTATTTGTTCTTCGATAATCAGAACTCCAGTTATCACTGAACGATGTCAAACTCAACCCCGTCACTCCCGCCACTTGATCCATCCATTAACTATAATAATTAGTTATACTAACAAAAAAAATGGAGATATATTTAATAAAAGCAATTAACTAACTAACTAACCACACCTGGTTTATCCGTTCTTGCTACAAGTATCCCAAAGAAGATGCAAATCAAGGAGAATATGACAGGTATAAGAAAGGCGGGAGCCACCTTGTTAATTATGTTCACACCGCCAAAAACTATAAAAACCAAAATTATGGTGATCACGATCCCGTATATTTGCAGGTCACGCAAACTTGGAGTAGTAATAGGTTCAGCGCCGTTTACTTGTTTCGCAGTCTCTGCATCAACAAATGACTGAGTCAACAACTAACTCAATCAGCAACCAACTCAGCCAGCTCTAACTCAGTTAGCAACTATCAAACGATTACCTCTAAAGATGCCAGCTGTTGGGACAGCAAATAGAAATGTCTCAACTGCTCCCAGCACATACCTAGGAAATGTTGTTATGTTATGTTAGTGCAATAAATATAATGACGGTTATAGTGAGCAACTCACAATTAAGATATGCTCACATAGCACCGGCAACTGCGTTCCCTAAAAAGAAGCATAATCCTATGCTCACTCCAACTTCCGGCCCCAATGCACGACCAATCAGATAGTAGGGCCCACCACCCTGAAAACAACATAGTTTCAGTCACACGATGTTGATAAGAAAGAAATGAAGGAAATAGATATATGCATATATATATACACACCTTCATTGCACCGTTAGTTGCAATTGCACTTAATGATACAGCAGTCAAAAAAGTACATAAACCACATAAAGCTACTAGCAATAGGGAATCGCTTATGCCTGCAATGCCGACAATCCTGCAAAGTTTCAAATAATAATATTAATAATAATAATAATAATAGTAATAATAATAAATAGATGAAGCTACATACCAAGAAAAGCGGATGTAGTAGATGATTCCCAAAATGTTCTGCAAGCATGGGATGAAGACTCCCATCATCGTCCCTAATTTCAGACCACCGCTATCCTGCATTGAGTAATGACATAAAAAATATATGCCTTTTTTCAGTGCAAAACCAGAAGAAGTTTTGACATGAGGCTTTACATGACCATGAAACTGAATAAAAATATATATTTGATATTTCTAACTTCTAAGTAAAGTTTAGTACCTTTGGATGTTGTGCAGAAGTAGAACCATCTTCGCCTTTTTTAGGGCTTGTAGGCACAGGGATCTGCTCTCCTGTCATGCTTGCAGTGACAAAAACAAGATACAAATGAAGAAAAATTAACAAAATGAGGATATTTGATTATTTTCAGAATTAGTACCTTTTAAGACCAAGAATATTTACAAGAGAATCAAATCCAAATAATTCCAATTTAGATTCTCCTCTGGCTCCTCGGTTTGGTTCTTCTCTTGTTGGCTGTTTAGTTTTTATTCTCCTGGAATACATAAACTTCAAGCTATGAAATGTACCCAAAACTTTCAATTATCAGCATGCTATTATGTATAACATGTTGATTCTGTGTTCTGAATCGAGAAATAACAGCTTCCATTTACAGGCAATCTAAAGGGGCTCTCAATCAACAGATTATGGTATACAAATTGAGTAACAAAATGCTCTCTCTACACGAACACGACTAGTAATAGCTACTGATTAATTATGCATATTTCGTAATGTCAGAATCATACATACAACTTCAATTTGCTTTGACTCCATCAATTCGTCTTATTTGTTCCAAATGCTATACTGTGATGCATTAAATTAAACCTTGAAAAACGGAGTACGAGGGGAAATACATACTTTAGGGAATTGTTGGCCTTAGACGAAGATCCAGGTTCAAAGGACGACATTTCGAGGACGACGGGATCATTATCGTGGGTGACGACTGGTCCATAACTCGGAGCTCCTCTTCGTACGGACGACGACATTTCGTCGTCCTCAGAGCCTTCGATCTCTTCATTCCTCATGAAATGACCTGAATTCAAAATTAATCAACAGAAACAGATATCTGTAAAAATGAGAGAGACAGATGAAGAAGAAACAATCGCGGTGGTGTTTATGATTACAAATCATCAAAAAGGAGAAATCAAATGTGAAACGCCAGGAAGACCGGAGGAGAAAGGAGGGAGAGAGGGTCTCCGTTTTGAATGCACCAAAAATATAGGAGGAAAA
Source organism: Calendula officinalis (assembly GCA_963853835.1). Classification (NCBI taxonomy): domain Eukaryota; kingdom Viridiplantae; phylum Streptophyta; class Magnoliopsida; order Asterales; family Asteraceae; genus Calendula; species Calendula officinalis. The sequence goes on along the minus strand of OY970823.1, from coordinate 33,047,728 downwards.
ATTAGTTTCTTCATTCCATTTTTTTTTTTTTTACTTTTCCAAATTTCAAATATCGTTGATTGTGGACAAAGCTAAAAAGTTAACCAGTGTTTTGTGTATTATTAATTTATTATCCATTTATAAGATTTCATTATACCTGTGATTCTAACCATCTCATAATTGTCTAGTGGTAAAACGATTTAAATGATTTTTTAGAAGTCACATGTTCAATATGCTCCCTCGTTAAACGTTACCAGGTGACCATAAGAAGGTACGGAAACAGTCGCAGAACCAGATGACAACAGTTACATCGCATACATCACAAGCACCATTCGGGACAGCCCGTTATAAACGGGAATACCCTTCTATTTAAAAATAATTACAAAATTTTCTAGATATTTATCCACAAAACTTTTTATTGTTGCTATACCTCTACCCATAACAGCTTATTACAAGAATAGAAACTTCAAATCAGAACCTCAACTGAGCTTCTTAAAAACAACTTATTTAGCACAAATAGGTTGTTAACTTGTAAGTCGTTTGATATTCAAAGCATCTTAATGTACTTTGAGTATACAATAAAGTAATAATCAATAGTGAATTAGTTAACCCCAACACTTTATAAACATTTACCACATGATCAAGGGAAGGTTCAACTATTAAATTGGAGCAAAATTTGATCTCATAGTGCCCGTTTATACCCTTTTAACAAATAAAATTAAAATAACAAACAACATTACAAACATGACACCTCAAATCCTTATGGCTTATTGCTTGCTAAGTGGAGTAGTTTACAATACACCCCTAAAAATCTAACACGACCAAACCAATTTCCGAGGACTTGTCCCTAACACGAAAAGAAAAAAAGCTCGCAATCCGAAATGATGAGATACAAAAACAAATTAAAAAGAAAAACAAATTACTGGTCTGAACCAAGATCGCCCCATCGAACCTTGTATCTAGCTGCAAGGTAGTGGGACCCAACAGGTCCTCGGCTGCCATACGGGTAGTATTCAGGTACAATCTTCTTTTCTTCAAGCTCCTTGAGAACAGGGGAGAATAATGACCAAGCAGCATCTAGTTCATCACTCCTGATGAAAAGCCTTCGTTCTCCTTCAATTGCATCCAGAAGAAGTCTTTCATATGCATCAGGAATCTCCTTGGCGTACCTATTCATATTTGTATTATTAAAACACAATAATAAATTATAGGGTAAATTACAGCATGTGGTCTTCCAAATCCGTATTGATAAGATAATAAATACTCCCTCCATCCCAAAATTATTGCCCACAGATAAGATTCAAACAGTTTAAGAAAAATTCATTTATTAGTCAATAAAAATATATCTTTACCACCCATCTCTTTTTTGATTGGTTGGATTTTCAAGTGGACATTAATTTTGGGACAAATAAAAAACGAAACATGGACAATAAAATTGGGACGGAGGGAGTATATAAAAAGAGTAAAATATAGAAATTATCCATGTGGCCTTCCAAATTCTATATTTTGTCCATATACTTTTAATTTCTTTTTTTGTTTTTCCCTCTACGTTTTAATTCCGTGATTTTGGCCCCAATGGTCTTCAAATTCATTTTTCTCGTCAAATTTTTTACCTAAAATGACCAAAATACCATTATAAATATTCATTTCTTTTTTAATTTTTTTTAATTAATTTCTTTTCTTTCGTTTGCCGATCAATTAATTAAAAATCAGAAATATATATATAAGGGTATTTTGGTCATCTTAGGTAAAAAATGACGAGCAAAATGAAATTTGAAGACTGTAGGAACAAAAATTCACGAAATTAAAATGTACAGGGACAAAAAACAAAATTAAAATTATGGAGACAAAATCATAGAATTTAGTCTAACAAAAGATGAGGTACCTTGCTGCATAGAGAAGATTAAGGTTGCTTCGGTCCAACCTCATCCCCAAACCCGGAACCTTATTATTAATCTTAAGATAAATAGCTTCATCAGGCTGAACACGAATCACAAGCTCATTCGTGGCAAGGTCAAGATCCGTCCCAATATTCTTGTTATAAAGATTACCAGGAACATGTCTAAACTGAACTCTAATCTCAGCCTTCCGATCATGCAAAGCCTTTCCCGCCTTCATCAGAAACGGGACCCCGTCCCACCTGGCATTGTCAATGAACAAAGCAGCAGCCGCAAATGTCGGTGTCAGACTGTCGGTTGGAACTGTTTTGTCGTCTGTGTACGCGGGGTAGTTGATGCCACCTCGCGTGTGTGACTTGTATTGACCGATTGCCACGTCAGCCAGACGCAGAGGACGCATGGAACGTAACACTTTGACTTTTTCGTTCCGGATGTCTTCTGCGTCCAGGCTTACTGGGGTTTCCATTGCGAATAGGGCTAGGATTTGGAGGAGATGGTTTTGCATAATGTCTCTGATTATTCCGTAATTGTCAAAGTATCTATAACAAAATAAACTGCATTTTAGTACCCTGAACTTGGCAAAATAGTCGATTTAGTGTCCTCACTCATTAATTCACTCTTGTTTTCTCATGTGGATTGCTTATAATTTCAATATGTTGAGATGAACGTGTATTTTTTAGTCTGTCTGATGAAAGTTACTCATGCAAGAAAACAAGACCAAATTAATTTATTTTTTTTTTCAGGATACCATGTTGCACCTTTAACACTTAGTTCATCGTAGGGGTGTTAAAAAAAATCCTAAAAACCGGGTATCCGAAAAAATATCCGGTATCCGAAACTAGGGGTGATTATCGGGCCAAAACCGAACCGAACCAATAGAACCGATAACAGATAACGATGAATTTTCAAGACCGAAACCGAACCGATAACATGTTATCGTTTTCGGTTCGGTTTGGTTTCGATATTTTAGGACAAATATCCATCCTTTTCCGAAAACCGAACCGATAACCGATAACGATGAATTTTCAAAACCGAACCGATAACATGTTATCGGTTTCGGTTCGGGTTTCGGTTCGGTTATTTTAGGACAAATGTTCATCCTTTTCCGAAAACCGAACCGATAACCGATAACGATGAATTTTCAAAACCGAAACCGATAACATGTTATCGGTTTCGTTTCGGTCGGTTTTCGGTTCGGTTTTTTCGGTCCAAATGCTCACCCCTATCTAAAACCCCGAATTTCGGATACCGGATCCGGATAATGTTTTCAAATTTTTTGGATATCTGATATCCTTAAAATTATCCAAAATATCTGAAAAAATCCAAAAGTACCTTTTTTCAGATTTCGGAAAAATTAACCAAAAATATCTGAAATATCTTAAAAATATTCGCAATTTTGGATATCAGGATTTCGGATACCGGATTGGGAAAGTACAAATCACTATCCGAAAATCTGGTATCTGGTTTTGAACACCCCTAGTAGTTCATAGTAGTAAAAGATCTAGTCAGCCAAGTTTAGGTTACTAAAATAAGATTTGGCCAAAAAAATAATTGAAAAAGGATGGGATGATTAATTACCCTCCTCGTCCTTCTGTGCCAAAATCTTCAGAAAAAATGAACTGTACATTCCTTATGAATTGTCTCGACCACAACGGTTCAAATATCAAGTTAGAAAACCGAAGAACCGAAAGGTTTTCCACGAGCTCTTTCCCAAGATAATGATCTATCCTGAAAACAAAAAGTATTTATTTAAAATTTAAAACTAATAATTTCTTGATTTTCAACATTAAAACTAAACCTACCTGAAAATTTGATCTTCTTCCAAGTATTGTTTGAGGGACCTTGTTAATGCAGCAGATGACTCAGAATCCCGCCCAAATGGTTTTTCCACAATTACCCTTGTCCACCCGTTTGCAGAGGATGCTGATGAGCTGGCACATTTGACTGCATCTATGAAAATATTTGGTGGAATTGATAGATAGAAAAGACGGTTTGCCACCCGTCCATCCTGCATTCAAATTCATCTTTTTAAAATCTAACAAGTTATAATATAAAGAGTAAATTACACGGATGGTCCTTTAAGTTTATAGCAAGTTTCATCAATGGTCCTTTAGTTTCAAAAATTACACACTGATGGTCCTTTAGTTTCAAAAATTACACACTGATGGTCCTTATTTCTGAAATGTTTTTCACCGATAGTCCTTTACACTAACTGACGTTAATTTTTTCAATTAACATACCTGATGTGCAATGCACATGGGGTAAAAAGGTCATTTTTCATTTCTTTTCTTTTTATTCTTAAATTAGAAACTTCTTTTTTTTTCATCCCCATCTTCAACAGTCATCCTCCATCTTCGTTTCAGATTTATAAAAATTGATACAGAGGATGCAAGAAAAAGATAAAATGAAAAATATAATAACGAAAAGAAATTATAAATGACTTTTTTACCCTCATGTGCATTGCACATGGGGTGAGTTAACGGAAAAAATTAACGTCAGTTAGTGTAAAGGACCATCGGTGAAAAACATTTCAGAAATAAGGACCATCAGTGTAATTTTTGAAACTATAGGACCATTGATGAAATTTGCTATGAACTTAAAGGACCACCTGTGTAATTTACTCTAAAATAGACCCTAAAAAAATATGTTATGTTACCTCGTGTTCCTTGAGCTTTTTGTCGAGCTCCAAGAAGTTATCCTGAGAATCATATTGACCAGGGTGGTAAAAACATCTTTCAAGAAACTTGTTCATCTTTTCATCACAATTCTCCCTAAAAGACACAATTCTCAATAATTATAATCATAATAAGAGTAAATTGCAGAAATTATCCATGTGGTTTACGAATTCTCTGATTTTGTCACGAAACTTTTTTTTCGTGATTTTTGTCCTTGTGGTCTTCAAAGTTCAAATATCATTTTTTTTGTCCTTTTTGACATAAAATGAGAAAAATATCCTTATTTTACTTTATTTGTTAAAAAGTTCTGAAATTTTGTTGTGAGGGTATTTTGGTCATTTTAGGTCAAAATGGACAAAAAAATGAAATTTGAACTTTGAAGACCATAAGGACAAAAATCACGAAAAAAAAAATAATTTATGGACAAAATCGAAGATTTCGTAAAACCAAAGGTAAAATTTCTGTAATTTACTCAAATAACCATAAGAATTGAATAAATTTAAAAAGAAACTGACCTCTGATCAATCCTGCAAGTAAGTGTCTTGCTAACCATGGTTCTAAGTTCAGAATCAGTCATCTTGCTACGTGCATAACCAAATATACTAAAATGCTGTCAAAAATGGGCAATGATATTAATAAATAACAGTTTAATACATTAGTAATGTTTATATTGTTGCAACTAAATACCTCAGGGAGGCAACCTTCATAATAAAGTGCAAAAAGTGCAGGAAATATCTTTTTCTTGGCAAGATCACCAGATGCACCGACCACGGTTATACTGACAGTTGACTTCTCTTTACTGAAATCCAGAGTAGAAATATCTTTCATTTCTTCGGGTGGTGTGACAGGTGGCGTGACAGGTGGCACTGATAATATTCCATCTTTCAATATGTTAACAGGTCCATCACTTTCACCAGGAGACGATTTTTTGGTTGAAGCGCCTATATATTAATATTATTAATATGCACATAAGACACAAAATGTATCAGAAAACTACTAAATCAGTATCATTAACTAATGATGACTTAACCCTAAATATGAATGTAATTTTTGGCTCTACGTTTTAAAAGGAGAACAATAGCATCCTTCACATATCCCAAAATGTCATAATATCCAAAGGTCAACAATTTGGGGACACGGTCAAAGCCGAACCCCAAAAGCACCTTTCTGCAAGCACTGATGTGAGATCTGTTGGAGTCTAGTCTTATAATTAGTGTTGATCTGTTGGAATCAGATGTTGCATGTCCTGAAGAAATTCATTTTTTTTATTTCAATTAAGCATAAATTCATAGCAAAAATTACAGCAGATGATTATGATTCCGTTGTTTACTTCTGAAAACAAACCAAAGTTTAACAGTTTTTGGAATTAAAGCTTAATCGTTCCATCTGAATTTAAAATCAAAGTCAACACAAGCCTAATATGATTCTTCACGCAACTATAAGCACGAATTAAGAATTCGGAAGTAAAAAAAAATAACAATAATTAGGTTAGGTAAGAGAAATTAACTAACCATCTTGCACATGAACAGCTTTGGAGAGTGAAGCTCTGTAAGACGATTGCTGTAGAGACAGGTTTCTGGAACGACATCGTTTAGGAGGAATCGAGGATAGCGCTATACGTTGATGAAGGCGATTAGCGACAGAAGAATTGTTAGAATAAGCCGACGATGATGGACAATGTGTTGATGGAGAAAACGTCGCCATGACCACACACAGTAGCTGTCTTCGAGAGAGAGTGTCTGTGTGAAGAAGATACAAAAGGACAGTATGTATGGATCGATCGATCGAATTTGGGCGTTGAAAATGAGAAGGAAGGCGCTATAAAGGAAGTTCGGTGAGTCCCTTGATATCTCCGAAAGGCTGCTGTCGAATTGTCTGTTCGCTTTGCAAGAAGCAACTACGTCAATTTGACTCTACTTGTGTGTTCTCCTTTTCGTTTCGTAGATTGGGCCTACCGCACAACACGTTTGGGCTTTATAGGCCCAACCATTTATACAACTAGCATTCATTGTTTTATAACGAGTAGCATCCCACTGCACTACATTTTATTATTTAAAAAAACAAAGAAATTATTCGTGTGCTATATATATTAAGGAAAATGATAATTGTATTGACAACAATATTAAATTTAATCAACCTCTAAATTTTATGATTTCTTTTTCATCAATAAATATATAAACATTTTATGTATGTTATAGACAACTTCTTAAGGCTGTCAATACTTATCATTAACAAAACTCATATATTAATAGTAACATTTTATTTTATTTTTTGAACAACAAAAGGAGGCAACGGAATGAGCTTCGGTAAAGCTGTCACCCGACCAAAGACCCCCGGAAAAGAATATATTAAAAAAAAAGAGCTAACAAGAAACTAGCAATTACAAAAAAAAAAAAAAAAAAAAACAAAACAAAAACCAAAAGGCTAAAAAAACAAGCAACCTGCTCCAACAAGAAATAGTAACATTTTCTAGTTAGTAACATTTTATTTAGAAAATATTATTACAGGTAGCTACCTCACTTCATAATTTTGATTGCTTTGATCATAAAAATTAACATGTATAACCAATTTGGGGAAAAAGGGCAATGAAATTAATGTTAAAATGGATTCGTTACTTATGAATTGTTTAAGTGACGATGTTCAAGTCGTTCATATGTGTAACCGGTCATGTTTGATTGTGTTATATTGATAAAGGAAATAGCCCGTAAAACGAAAGTAGTTATCTATAAAAAAGCAAATAATGGGCTGAATATATCAAACAAATTGATAATGATCAAACTGTACGTATATTGTATACTATGTAACATGAGTTTTATGTCAGTTTTAAGTCACTTCAACTGATTAAATTATTAAACAGATTAGTTTGAGTTAATTATAATTTAAATGAATCGATCCGTTAATTCAATTAATTATTATAACATGATTAAAAATAAATATATTTATACTTGAGTAGTTTATAGATATACTCGAAAAATATATATTTAAAAAATAGATATACTTTAGTAGGTTTTGCATATACATTTAAAAATTTCACATGTTTGACACGTTTGAGTTATTCAAACCACTAACTTATTTAACTCGTTTAAGTAACGAGTTCATTTTTCAGGTTGAAAGTAAACATACACAGTCTAGACTATTATATAAACAAGTCGGAATTAGATTGAATGTTTACGACCTGTCAACTTAAATACAACTTGAATTACCGGCCTAATCAAATCAAAATAGTACAAGTAATCATTCGAATATCATGTGGCCAGTCCAACTGTTGATTACAGCACAAATAATGAACTCATGATGATATGTTTTACGATATTGTCTCTTCAAGTTATATAAATCAATTTTCTTCATAAACTTTTACAGTAGTTGACCAAAGAATTTAATTGGTGACCCAAAGCAGTACATGAAACAATGCTTATTTTACAATCAGGCAACGCGCCAATATTCTCGCATGAAGATGGAGGTGATGGATAAGTTTTAAAAGGGAAACAACAGCTTTTAGCTACACGTGTCAGAAGCATACATACACACGTGGATAGAAATGCAGCACAGAGACGACACGTATTTTAATTTGTTCCCTCCATTATTTTTGTTGTTATATATGCCTCTCCCATTGTATCCGCTTAATGTTTTTAAATTTTTACTGTCGATATCTGAAAAATCGCCATCTTAATCTCAAACTAGCAGCCAGTTAACTGGAACAATTAATCAGGTAAGATATTTGTATTCCTTGATGCTTCTTCACTTTCCGATATTCTCATTCTCGAGGTTCGTTTCTTCCAAACAAAGTAGAAAAAACATTTAGGCGGTATATCGGCGATCTTTGTAGCTTGTAATCGGTCCAAACTTTTAACCAAGTTTAGCAGAGTTGACCGAGTTGACCGAATTTTGACCAAGTCAAAACTTGACCAAATTTTTTGGCCTAGTATGCTCAACTCGCCTCGACACACCACCTTGTGGTTTGGACTTTGGAATCCGTGTTTTATAACTGGTAACTTGTATATTTTCGTGCATGCTAAATTCATGTTGGAACATATCGTAGATCGATGCAGCGGCTGAGTTTAATAACTTACTAAAGAAAAATGAACAGCAAAGAATAACTTTATACTCCCTCCAATTTAAAATAAGTGCTTGTAGATTCACGAATTTTTAGGCAAAAGATTATAACGATAGTTAAGTTAGATTAATTGAATGGTTAATGGATAATAAGTCCCACACTTTTTGAATAAAGTGGGTTAATGATGTTTAAAAGTAAAAAGTAAGGGTAATGAGTCATTTCACGTTATTAAAGTAGATAGTTAGTGGGTATGAGTCCTACTATTTTTTTTCCAAATAAGGTAATTTTTCAAAATGTAGCACTTATTTTGATTCACCCATATAAGGAAAATGTATCACTTATTTTAAATCGGAGGAAATATTAATTATCATAGCAAATTCCCTTAGATTTTGTGGTGCATGTATGGATGAATACTTATTGATGATGATTCCTAGTTTTGAGACTTTTATTGCAAGTAGATTAACTTGTTAATTACGTGTATTTTATTTTCTAGCCAAAGCAAATAACTAGCTATAAGATAGCGTTTCGAGTTAAATAAAAGACCTTCGAGTTATTTATAACATACGTACGTCTTGTTGGTTAATTTTCTTACATTTTTCAAGGTTTAATATACACGATGAAGCTAGAAATTATATACTTCCTCGAATTCAAAATAAATGACATATTTTTTTTAGGGTGTTCAAAATAAGTGACACACTTTAAAGAATTAGCTTATTCGGCAAAAAATAATGTGGGACACACACCCACTAACTATCTACTTTAACAAAGTTAAATGACTCATTTACCCTTACTTTTTACTTTTAATCATCATTAACCACACTTTGTGGGACCCAATCTCTACTAATCATCCAATTATTTTAATTTAATCATCGTTATAATCTTTTGCCTGAAAAAGCGTGACACCCAAAGTGTGTCACTTATTTTGAATCGGAAGTAACAAAGTTGAATTCGATCACAGGTAGGTAAAGGAAGAGTTACTTGAAATATAGGAAGATGTCAGGCGTATCCCTTGCAGCGGGCCCACGTTCCTCCGACCATGATGAAACAACAACTAACCGGCAAGGAGAATTGGGCGGCCTAATGGGATCTTTGCGTGTAATCGAGCTTCAATTAGTAGCTTTCATCATGGTTTTCTCAGCTAGCGGTCTCGTCCCGCTTTTTGACCTCGCGTTTCCCGCCTTTGCCACCGGCTATCTCCTCGTTTTATCGCGCCTTGTATTTCCGGCTTCCGGTGCTACTTCTAGGCTTGAAATATTCGCCGGAAACCGTTTTTTCCGAGCGTATGTGATCCTCGGGACCGTAATCGGATTATTTCTGCCATTGGCTTATGTTTTGGGTGGATTTGCTAGGGGAGACGAGCACGCGCTTCAGTCAGCGACACCTCATTTGTTCTTGCTTTCTTGTCAGATACTGACGGAGAACATCATAAGTGGCTTGTCTTTGTTTTCGCCACCTGTGAGAGCTTTAGTACCGATGTTGTATACGGTGAGAAGGATATTTGTTATTTTGGATTGGGTTCAAGATGTGTGGCTTAACAAGACGCTCTCTCCAAATGCTCTAATCAAGGTACGTATTACATCAATTTGTATTTCTTATTATTTATGTATATATAGAAATTGGCTCTGTTGAGTTGAAAAAAATGTAGAAACTGTTGCAATCGTATATAAATAAAACAATCATTTTTATATAGCTATATACATATGAATAAATTTTAACTTTTTTCTAGGGCTGTCAAAACCTGACACGACACGACAAAAATACACGAAACGAAACGAAATTGGGACGAAACTGAAATTTTAATCCATGTTCGTGTTCTGTAAAACAAACATGAAGTCGTGTCGTGTTCGTGTTCAGAGATTAACACAAAATTGACACGATAGTTATGATTTTGTAGTGTTTATCGTGTTTTTAGCATGTAATAAGTAAGAAATTTGTTATTTATTTTGTGTTTGTCGTGTTTATCGTGTTATCGTGTTTTTAATCGTGTCGTGTTCGTGTTAGCAAAATAAAACACGACTTCGTGTCATGTCGTTTTCGTGTTGAACGTTTTCGTGTCGTGACGTGTTATCCAGAAACACGAAACGATAGCACGATTTGACAGCCCTACTTTTTTCCTAAACTCAAATAACCCTCTTACACATCTATACATATGTGTATAAAAGTGCGATCGGATGATGACTTAAAATTTAGTGAGGATCGTATAGACAATTCTTAACTAATCATTTAAAAATATTGGATCATTATCAGAAATTTTGAATAATTATAGAAAAAATTCAAAAATGCTGATAATAATCCTAATTTTCTTGAATGATTGGTTGATTATGTATATATATGTCGGGTTTAATTAAGTTTTTGGAGAATCGTAACAGGATGTAGCATGGTTTTGGTTTGGGAGAGTTCTAGCGGTGGCTAATCTAGCATATTTTTCCATCAATCTGTTGGGGTTTTTAATTCCGAAGTTTCTCCCAAAAGCATTTCATCAATACTTGATGGAGAGAAACGAGATCGTAACTAAAATGGGCGAGGACAAGCAATTTTCAGCTCTACGTTCACCGGTAGATAAGAAGTCTAATTAGTATAATGGTTTTTTAATTTTCATAATTGGTGTTTTTTTCCAAATTTATGTCAGCTACGTTGGTGGTTTCTTCTTGATCAGTCTGTAATAGTAGTGATTAAGGCATGAATTAAGGATATTTTATAGGTAAAAAAATTCTGAAGTTTGTATAAATAATTTATAGCTTTATAAAGTATTTAACTATTTGTACTATTTTAAGTAACAGAAAATAAGGAACTCGTCTTTTATGATTTTAAATTTTCTTGCCAACTTGTATGATTTATCGATATCATTTCTTTGCTGCTACTGTATAATGGTTTTGTTTCATAATTGACATTTTGATATATTACCTTAGTGATGATATACTTAAGTGTCTAAATCGACCATGCATACATTTTACTAAACTCAGAAACTTGTGATGCAAGGATTCATGATCAAATTGAGGTTTTGAAATCATGACCATGAGTATTTAGGTTTTCAATAATTGACTTATCTGTAATTCAGTCTCCTGATTTTGTTCCAAAAGGTAATCGGCTGAATTTTGGCACTTGAAATACAATTACGCGAAGATTTGTACTAAGATAGTAGAATTTGGGGGTAAAAGAAAACTTAGCGTGATTTTGACATGGCCCGAGTAGTAGACATGAAAGGCCCAAAATCTGGGGATAATCGGCCCATGTTTAGCTAAAAGCCCTGAAACAAGAACATGTGGAACTTCCAAGCCCTTTGACTTATTTTGACTTTAGAAATTCAAACAACCTTTATGAATAAAACTTTTACAGTTCATAATAATTCAATTTATCGGATGCTCAAACCAATGTTCACGTGTCCTAATTCTTGCATTTAATTAGTCTCTGGTATTATCTATTCACTTGTCGTATATAAAGTGGTATGAGCAATCCAAAAGCAATAGTCTTTATGTATTCATCAATGTCCTTATTTTTTCGAGCTTTTGATAGATTTTTGCAAACCAGATCAATGATGTTATGTAATAAACTCGAACGATAGAATTATATATGCAGTACTATTATTATCTCATATAGATTCTCTTAGAAAGGAGAAATAAATATGTGAAATTTGATCTAGTAATGAGGGGAAAACTGGACTGAAACGTATAACATATTTTGTGTTGAAACATGGAAGTCTTAATTAATTGAAATATAGTATTGCTTCATATCAAATCTACTTATCCATCTTCTTATTTATTTGATCAATACAAAGTGTCCAAATCATATGATTGGATTAGAAAAGAAAATTAGCGTATTTCGCATATCGATTATTTAATTTGTGTGTAGAAGGATGAAGTCAAATATTTAGTAGGAAACAATATAATTTCTCATTTTAATTTCAGAGGTTACAGCCCTTATCTATTGTACTTTCAAACTTATTCATCGAGCTACTTATTGCTTTGTACGACATATTCAATAATTATCAATACGTATAATCTTTCATTCAACTTTATATCATTCAAGATTTGTCATTGGTGTTAGTTGCGCTTAAATGCACCAATAATTGTATGTAGTTTTAAGATTTTTGGTATTGGTTTTCATTATAAGAAAGCATGAATAAATACATATTTTTGTTTTATTCGGAGTCTTTGGGTTAGCTTATCTTTCATGAACTAGCTAGTTTTCCATCTTATTTTATATCTTATTATGAGAAACAAACACAATCATATCTACTGTAGTTCCTATATCTAAATGAGAGAATCATAAACCTCATAACGGATCGTGAATTCTATTATGACTTGTTGAAAACAATAGTATTCCTGATGTGAAATCAAGCGAATTAGAAAGAAAATTGATTAAATTCAAGATTGTATTTGCTTTTTGTTCTTTGAAAAATAAAACATTGTAAATAAAAGAGAAAATAGAAAGTATAGTAGGAGGTAGGTAATAGGTGTGTACGAGTGTGAGGTGTGTTTTATGTGTTTTGGAATTGAATAAAAGTTTATCTGTTTTCTCGTGTGTCAGATTGGTGTTTGACCAGCCATCTCCATAATGGAGTCTCTGTCAGAGGATGAATGGCTGAGAACCTCATCTTCTCCAACTCTCACCCCCTTCACTCTTCATTGCTTTTTTTGTCTTTTACTCTTTATTTCCTTTCCTTTTTATTACTCATCGATCATGATAACTAAAATATCAATGCAAAAGTTAAATTCTAATAATATTTTTTTTATCAAAATCAGTATCACGTTGTCTAATACTTTTGCAAGCCAGTATCCATCCCTGCTGTCCAAGGAGCCAACGGTTGCACAAGAGAATAAAGAGGAATTTTTATCATTTCAAATCGATATTCTTATCGAAGAGAAGGAACGAAAAAACCCTAAATCTAACACATATACTACGTATAACTAATCAAAATTTGCTAACAACATGCTTTTACGTACTTCATATGTTTTAGCTCTAAACATTATTGTCAGGATCGATTAACCCCAGACAGATTAATTAATCTAAGATATACTAACAATAAGAAGTTGCAGCGGATCAACACTTATGTTAATTGACTAAGAACAATGAATATTGTTAATGAATACGATTGAACAATAAGAACACAGTAATCACAAAAAGCTTCAATGTATATTAATTTGATCGATCAATACACACGTACGTTTACAATTCGTAAGGAACTATATATAATAGTCCTTGAAGCCTAAAACATTAACCTAGTAATTCTAGGAATCGATTACAATCAATATACATCAAGATATACATTCTATAACAAACTAAGCTAGAATCTCGGACTCGATCAGCACCATAAATAGAATCAGTAGTATTTGTTGATCGTCAGTAGTATTCATCATCAGTAGTAACTTCCAAGATTAGCATCAGTAGTATATAGCATTTCTGCCCCATCAGTACTAACTTCAATATGACTTGATCATTACCAACTGCAGCATCAGTAATAGAATGTTTATCTATTTCATATCCCAACAATCTCCCCCTAAACTTGTTAATTCATTTGTAATTAATCAAGTTTCTTCTGTTCTTCATTCTTCTTATTTTGTTCTTCTAACAATTTAGCTCTTCTTTGTCTGCCTTCAATAGTTCTCTGATTTTGCAATTTTCTTTGAGCTATAATGTATTTGTTGTTTCTTTTTGTAAAATAATTAAGTTTTTCTTGAAACATAACAACATCATACGGTTTCATGAATGTATTGGTGAATATCTGATACATTGTTTCTTCAGAATGTGGATATTCTTTTTCATATAAGTACAATTCACAATTTTTGCTTGATCTTTCAAAGAAGTACATGTTTACTATATGGAGTACATTCCAAGCATAAACATTTTCTTTATTTGTGAATATTTCAGGATATTTATCTGGATAAAATGCAGCATCAATCATTTTGGTTAAGTATCCAGCTTCTGAATTCTTCCATGACTTCTTGGTCATTCTTGGTTTGCCTATGATCAGGACTTTAATAATATCAGCTCTACTACAAGACATAACCATTGGTTTCCATCCAATGAATCTCTGGGTTGATTTATCTTGTCTTATAATTTCAATGACATTATCAATCATTCTCCAATTTATGATTAGATTATCTTCAATAGGAGCAACAGGACAATCAAGTACTTGTATTTCTTGCTTTCTTTTCTTCCTTGATTCTGTTTCAGGCTCACTTTCTTTTCTCTTTTTAATTGATGAAGATTCACCAGATATTGGTGTTCTGGAGAATTATTGTGGGATCTATTTCAATCAAAACTTTTTCCTTTTCTGCTTCTACTTCCATTTCTGCTAGTTCTCTCTTTTTGGCAGTACAATATTTGTCAACTATTGTCATCATTTTCATTCTGCCAAAAGATTTAGCACTATGCCCTTTTGACTTTAAGAAGTCAATCATTTTCTTCTTTTTTTCAAACACATCATCTGGTAGATCAGCCTTTTCTCTTTTACATTCTGCTACTAAGTCTTCAAGGCAGTTGAGATGTTCTTCTTCTATTTTTCTTTGTCTTTCAAACTCTGCCTTTTGACCTTCTACCAGGACTCCTTCTATTTGTGGAATTGATACCTCAGCTTCTTGACTTTCTGGATTTTTTAATCTTTCTTCTTCAGCCTTTTTCTTGTCTTCAAGAGCTTGAGTCTTAGGAACTTTTCTTAAGTACCTTATCCTGTTCACCTTCCATTTGTCTTGTTTAGCAGGCCTGACATGGTTCATTTTGTTTACCATGTAGTGACCTAGAGCTCTGTTTGGATAATCATCATCAAACTTCTCTTTTCCTTTTCCAATACAGGCTGAAAGTGGAGGTGGAGTGTACTTCATATCAGGAACAGGAGTGAATACAATTGATGGAGAGAATAGATGAATTTTATTCTTTGGAAGTATTTTGGGGTGTGGAGGAAGTTCACACTCATCAACTTCATACCAATTAACATTGTCATCAATGTCAAGTATGACAAGTGGTTGTTCTGGTGTTGGGGGTTTAGTTACAATTATAACCTGTTCCCGTTCAATAACTTCATCTTCATCTTCAGTAGTAACCAAGGTGGTTCTTACCGGTATACTTTCTGGTTCAAATACCACAATTTGTTGATCTTCATTTACTACTCTTGAGGTTGCTGTTGTAGTTACTACTGCTAGGGCATCAGTAGTATCCATGATTTCTTCTTGTGGAGTATTTACTACTGGTGTATCTACTTCTTCAACACGATCAGTAGTAACAACCTCTTGATCCTTTGCCTCAGTAATATCCATAGGATCAGTAGTATCTATGACCTCAGTAGTAACTAGAGAGTTTATTTGTTCTGCTGTTTGTGATTGATTTGCAGACACAAACACATCCTCATCCATACTTTTCATTACTTTATTTTGGTCTTCATCAAAGCTTTGACCTGTTTCACCATGGACCTCTTTCAGATTTAGGAGAGCTTCTGCTGCTATTGATTGATCAATCATCCCTTGAATTTGATCTTTCTCCCCCTTAGTGATCTCAACCTGTTGAGCCTCACTATCTGCAATCTTCCTTTGTAATTTTCTGATCAAATTGGATTGCTTTTGAAGCCTATACTCGAACCTCTTTTGTCTTCTGTTCAAAGTATTAATGTAGTGCTTCATGTAGGTCATGGTTTTCCCTTGGTTGTTCAGTATATTCAGACAATTTTGTACAGTGGTTTTAAGGTTTTCCTTCCTATCCGTCAATTTAGTATGTTTAATACCGCCCTCGGCCCATTTGGGTGGATAATTGGGCTCATTTGGTACATTGGTTTGAAGGTTTTCCATCCTATCCGTCAATTCAAGTTGTTCTGTTCTACCCTTATCACTTCTTGGTGATAAATTGGGTTGTTTGGACACACTCTTCTTCCTAGAAGAAGCAGTAGTGCCCCCCCTTGTGGTTTCTTGGCACCGGGGTCCTCTTAGTAATTCCTCAAATTCTGAGTCATCACTTAGAGTTGCCGAGGTCTGGGTCCTATTTATGTTCTCACTAGCCTGTGCACCCACCTTTGGGGCATCAGTAGTGAGAGCCCTTTCCTCATGCCCTCTCTCCTCCTTGGAGGACAACTCTTGGACTCTGGGGTTTGACTCAATTTGTCCCCAGGTGTTCTTTAAGGAAGATTTCTTCCTTTTATAAGTTTTAGATATTTGTTTGGCAATGGTCTGGTCTTCCTCAGAGTGAAGAGTAGCACTCTGGGGATTAATGTCATGTACCTGGGACACATTCAATACATCTGAGGGTTCATTTATTTGAGTGGACTGAATGGGTGGTGTTTGGGCTGTATTTAGTGGTGGAGTTGGTTGGGGTTCAATTGGGTGACTTGAACCTTCTCCTGTAGGGGGTTGATCATAGATCATATTTTGGAACAGTGGAGTAACCTTTCCAGAAAATTTAAACTGTTTTCTCATATTAGCATACACCTTTTTGTTTAATTCTGGTGTAACAAAAATATTTTTAGGTGTAGAAAGATTTTGTAGTTCACAGTTAAAAATATGAGTTAGAAATCTTGGATACATTAAAAACTTTGAAGATGAGAGATTTCCAAGCATTCCTTCAAAGATCATGTTTGAAAAATTAAATACTTGTCATGTGCTCAAACAAACAACAGCAGAAGCTATTGACTTGTTGAATTCATTCCAAGTACTTCTTTTTGGAGAGATACAATGTTGAACAGTATGCACTAAAAACTTCCATTGAGGTGAAAGAAGACCTTTTTGAAAAGTGACTATGTCTAGTCTTCCTTCATACCCCATTTTTTGTAAAGTGTCAACAAGATCTTCCTTAGGTAAAGAGAACATACCTGACTCATCATTGAGTTGAAGATGATGTCTGATTGATTGTTCAGTGATAATGATAGACTTTCCATCTACAACAAATTTGATCTTGGACATATTGGAATCTTCAATTCGTTCAGCATTTGTCCAGAAATCAATGAGATGTTGTTCATATGCCATGGGATCGATGGCTAAAGCAAACTTGATAGGAGAGTTCTTCAGGAACATAACTATAGGTCGAAAGTCTTTTGTGCCATCAGGGTTTCTTAAGAAGGCACACATGTTGTGAAATTCAGAATATTTGAGATCTGTTTTGATTGTAAGAGATTTTAGGGTTGCCATTTGAGTGATTTTGATTTTTGGTGATGAAAATTTCACAGAAGGTCAGTCGTTCTTGCAAGAATTTCAGATTTGTGGACGGAATTGAGTTGTTACTGATGCAGGGTTTGGATCGGATTGCACAGAGATTAGGGTTTAGCGTAGGGTTTATCGAATCGAGGAGAAGATGATGCTAAACTACGGACAATCCGCTATTTATATTTTTTGATTTTACCTGCAAAATGACCGAAATATCCTTCGAATAATAACCCAACGACTATTTTCATGAGGGTCAGTATTGTAATTTATGTATTTTACAGATAACGGTCGATCAGTAGTAACTAAGTGTCGGTAGTAGAAACGTCAGTAGTAATCATTGTTTCTATACTTAATCTAATTCTTATTGAAAAACCCTATCAGTACTAAGTTGTAGTAGTAACACACGATCAGTAGTAATAAATAACCAGTAGTAAAATAAATAAAATTGTACAAAACACTTTACAAATGATTTTCTTTTGAGAATTAACTTATTAAAATCATTCCAATACTGCTAACCAAGAAGTTGAATCTTCCTACATCAAATGCTTTTGTAAAAAGATCTGCCAATTGATTGTCAGTATGAATTTTCTCTACTTTAATTAATTTCTTTTCATTGCAATCCCTTATAAAATGAAATCTTATTTCATTGTGTTTTGTTTTAGAATGTTTTAATGGATTATTTACAATATTGATAGCACTTTGATTATCAATAAAAATAGGATTTTTAAGAATAGATATACCAAAGTCTAGGAGTTGATTTTGAATCCACAGAACGTGAGCACAACAAACAGATGCAGCTACATACTCTGCTTCAGCAGTTGATGTTGAAACATTTGTTTGTTTCTTGCATTGCCATGACACCAATCTTGATCCAAAGAACTGACATCCACTAGTAGTAGATTTCCTATCTTGACATTCACCACCATAATCACTATCTGTGTAGGCTATGAGTTCAAATGGTGATGCATGTGGATACCACAGACCAAGAGAAGGTTTTCCCTTCAAGTATCTAAAGATTCTTTTGACAGCTTGCAAGTGTAATTCCTTAGGTCTTGCTTGATACCTGGCACATACACAAACACTATACATAATGTCAGGTCTTGATGCAGTTAGATATATTGAAGAACCTATCATAGATCTGTAAAGGTGTTCATCTACATCCTCCCCTCAACATCAGGATGTAGGTGTTTGTGAGTTTCCATTGGAGTGCTTGCACTTTTGCTGTCTTTCATTGCCAATTTCTCTAAAATGTCTCTGACATATTTAGATTGGTATCAGAGCTTCAATGTATATTAATTTGATCGATCAATACACACGTACGTTTACAATTCGTAAGGAACTATATATAATAGTCCTTGAAGCCTAAAACATTAACCTAGTTATTCTAGGAATCGATTACAATCAATATACATCAAGATATACATTCTATAACAAACTAAGCTAAAATCTCGGACTCGATCAGCACCATAAATAGAATCAGTAGTATTTGTTGATCGTCAGTAGTATTCATCATCAGTAGTAACTTCCAAGATTAGCATCAGTAGTATATAGCAATTCTGCCCCATCAGTACTAACTTCAATATGACTTGATCAATACCAACTGCAGCATCAGTAATAGAATGTTTATCTACTTCATATCCCAACAATTATAAAATATACATTCTTAAAATACATATGTTTATTCAAACGGGCTACGCAACTCCCGTCGCCTAACCAAATGTAGTAGCCTACAATAACATTAACCGAAGACTTCGTGGCAATGGATTCTCTACACCGACGGACCTTTGGTCATACTGAAGTGTTGGGATATAAACATTCTAGTACTGATGCTGCAGTTAGTACTAATCTACATTAATGGAAGATAGTACTGATGGGGCAGAAAAGCAATATACTACTGATGCTACTGATCTCGAACTTACTACTGATGATCAAGAATACTAGTTATGTCGATTAAAGAATAGATCATGTCCGAGATTCTAGTAGAGTTAGTTATAGAATGTGTATCTTATTGTAATTCAATTGTAATCGTTTCCTAGAATAACTAGGTTAATAGTTTAGGCTTCAAGGACTATTATAAATAGTTCCTTACGAATTGTAAACGTACGTGTGTATTGATTCATCAATTAATATACATTGAAGCTTTTTGTGATAAACTGTGTTCTTACTATTGTTCATTCTATTTCAGTTTACATTGTTCTTAATCAAATAACAAGAGTGTTAATCCGCTGTAACTTCTCTTTGTTAGTAGATCTGTGATTCAATAACTTGTTCGAGTTATTCGATCCTGACAAGTGGTATCAGAGCGTTAAGGTTCTAGATCTACGAATTAAGAACATCAAAAAGTTTCATACTTTCGAATTCAAAATTGTTAATCATGTCTAATAACAATGAAAGCACACATGCTAATAAAATTCCAATTCTCACTCCCAACAACTTTGGGATGTGGAAAAACAGAATCAAGCAATACATGCTTGTTACTGATTATTCCATGTGGGAAATTGTTCTTGAAGGGAACAAAACCATTCAAACTCCATTAGTAAGTTCGTCCACTGACTCTGACAAACTCAAGTGTGAAAAAGAAAAGAAGGACAGAGGAATCGAACTCAAAGCCTTAAGCACTCTTTTGCTTGCTATTCCCAATGACTATCAACATTTATTTGTTGAATATGATGATGCTAAGAAGTTGTGGCAGGCACTGGAGAAGAGGTTTGTAGGCACCAAAAGTACCAAAAGGAACATGAAGTCTGTTCTAAAGCAAGACTTTGAAAACTTCAAAGGCCAGAAGAATGAATCATTGTCACAAGTCTTTGATAGATTCAACAAGCTTATTGGTGAACTAAATCAAGTTGGTGTTCAACCAGACAATGATGATGTAAACAGAAAGTTCCTTAGATCTCTTGGTGAAGAATGGTCTATGTATACTGTTATATATAGACAAGGAGATGCATTGGAAGAGAAAGATCTGGATGAACTGTACAATGAAATAAGAGTGTTTGAATCTGAGGTAAGTAATAAAACTCCTAATTTACCTTCAAACAATGTTGCCTTTGTGTCTAGTACAGGAACAGGTCAAGAGGTTACAAAGAATGCAGGAATTGAAGATGTAGCAAGAGAATCCTTTTTCACTAGCATGTGCACACTGCATTGATTAGTGAAGATTTGGAACAACTTAATCCTGATGATCTGGAAGAGATGGACATCAAATGGCAAATGGCAATGCTGAGCTTAAGAACAAAAAGGTTTCCCAAAAGAACTGGAAGACAAAATCTGACCTACAACAAAGGTGATTGTGCTGGATTTGACAAGACCAAAGTCAAATGCTACAACTGCAATAATCTTGGTCACTTTGCCCGAGAATGTCCTAGCAAAGACCAAAGATCAAACTACAACAAAAACAACACTTCCAATTCAACTGCACTAGTATCTCAAGAGGGTCAAGGTTATGACTGGAGCTTTCAAGCAGAGGAACATGCTCAGAACCAAGCTCTTATGACCTTCACTGACTCTACCACTGAGGTACATTCTATTTTGCACTCCTGAATGCATAAAAGCATATAAAGAATTAGAAAAACTTAACAAAGAAACACTTGATGAGATGATTTTAAACAGAAATAGGAGAATTGAATATAATGGTTGTATAGTTGATCTTGAAAATCAAATCAAAATTTATAAAATAACAGATCAAAAGATAAAGGATGAATTATTACAAACAACTTATGATAAAGATTATGTTGAGTTAAAATTAAAAGAAACTTTGCTTAAATAGAAGAATGTCAAATGGAATTAGAACAAAATAAATTAACTATTAAAAAGTTTGAAAGAAATTCTAAAATTATTGATGAATTAACCAGCAATCAAAATACTGAAAAAGTTGTTCATGGGGTTGGATATCATGCGGTTCCACCTCCAACTAATTTTATTCCTCCTCTTAAATCAAGCTCAGAAAGAATATTAAATGAATTAAAAATAGAGAATCAAACTGAAACCAATAATGATTCATCTGATGATAATCAAACAACTAATTCAACTGATACAAGTTTTCATACCACACAAAGTCAAACTGAATCTCCTAAATATAACTCAGAAAATATACCGACTATATTAAGAAGGGGAAATCAAAGAAACTTAAATCAGTTAAAAGAACAAAGAAAACCTGAAGGTGCTAAATCAACAAAATTAACATGTTTAATTTGCAACAAAGTTAACCACATAGCAAATGATTGTCACTTCAATCCAATTAGCTGCAAAGAATTCAACGAATTTAAAGAAAACAAAGAAAAATTAAAAGAACTAAAGTTAAAACAAACTAAAGAAACTAAAGAGATTAAACATGTTGAAGTTCCTAAATTTGGGAGAACTGCACAAAGATTTGTGCAAAATATCAGGCATGGAAGTCCAAACAGAAGTAATTATTTCAAAAACAATGGAAAAAAAAATCAATTTCCAAGATACTCAAAGTTTTCTAACATCAGTAGGAACTATTCCAAGTTTACTACTGGTAAAAACCCTAATTACAATGCTGTTTGGTACAATTACAAAAATACTACTGACTATGCTAAAAATTCATATTACCCAAATACTACTGGTTCATCAGTAGTAAAATAC
Organism: Calendula officinalis; assembly: GCA_963853835.1. Taxonomy (NCBI): domain Eukaryota; kingdom Viridiplantae; phylum Streptophyta; class Magnoliopsida; order Asterales; family Asteraceae; genus Calendula; species Calendula officinalis. The sequence continues at coordinate 33,025,395 of OY970823.1, read as the reverse complement.
TCAAAAACCAAAAACTACGGGTATAAACCTAGATCAGTAGTAAAACCAAATACCAGTAATAAACAAAACATGAAGACCAAAACTGCATACAAAGCTCAATCCTTTAACAAATCTTACTCTTCAAATGATGAACCCAAGACAAAACAAGCTTGGGTTCCCAAACATAACTAATCTATTTATTTTATGTGCAGAGCATTCAGATCCCTGAAGAAGGAAGAACATGGCACATTGATATTGGATGCTCTAGGCACATGACTGGAAATCTTCAAATTCTTAAAGATTTCAAGTCTTTTGAAGGTGGATATGTTGCTTTTGGTGAAAACCCAAGATGTGGTAGGATTACAGGTAAAGGTACAGTATCAAATGGTAAGATTACTTTTGATGATGTATTTTATGTTGCTGAGCTTAAATATAATCTGGTTAGTGTCTCACAAGTATGTGATAAAAAGAACAAAATTCTTTTTATAGATATTGAGTGCATCATTCTTTCTCCTAACTTTATTTTAGATGAAAGATTTATTGTTTTAAGAACACCAAGGAGAAATAATGTGTATTGCCTAGATATAAGGGGAGAACTCATTTACTCAAATGAGATCAACTGTTTTATATCTAAGGCAAACACAAATGAATCAGAAATCTGGCATAGAAGGTTGTGTCACACAAATTTTAAAAATATGAATAACTTAGTCAAAAAGAATTTGGTAGTTGGACTACCACAAAAGGAATTTATGTGTGATCATCACTGTGTTGCATGCCTAAAAGGTAAACAACATAAGACTTCTCATAAGACCAGAGCAATTAATTCTATTTCTAATCCTTTGCAGCTCTTACATATGGACCTATTTGGACCTACAAATGTAATGAGTATTGGAAAGAAACAATAGTGTCTTGTTATTACGGGTGATTTTTCCAGATATACTTGGGTTTTCTTTCTTAGGACCAAAGATGAAACAAGTGAGATGATAAAGAATCTAGTAATCAAGCTGGAAAATACAAGAGATCTCAAAGTGAAAGCCATTAGATGTGATACTGGCCCAGAATTTAAAAATACTAATCTAATTAATTTCTGTGATCTTAAGGGTTTTGACAGGCAGTACAGCTCTCCAAGAACTCCACAACAAAATGGTGTAGCTGAAAGAAGAAATAGAACAATCATTGAAGCAGCCAGATCTATGCTTGCAGATTTAAAGTTACCAATAACTTTTTGGGCTGAAGCTGTTAATACTGCTTGTTATGTTCAAAACAGAGTATTAATAGTTAAGCCTCATTTTAAAACACCTTATGAACTTTTTAATAAAAGAAAACCCTCAATAAGCTTTCTAAAATCATTTGGTTGTCCTTGTACAATCTTAATTACAAGAGAACAAATTGGTAAGTTTGACTGCAAAGCAGATGATGAAATCTTTGTAGGTTACTCAACTCAAAGCAAATCTTACAGAGTGTTCAACAAATGGCTAAGGATCATTGAAGAAAGTGTAAATGTATCCTTTAATGAATATATGATGAATGAACGGGGAAATGGTCCAGATTGGTTATTTAATATTGATAATCTAACCAAGTCTTTTGATGTTTATTATGATTATAATGCAGGAGATTCAAATAATCAAAGACAACAAGGAGGATCATCTTTGTTCAATGGTAGTCAAGACATAATGAAATATATCTTAGATAATACTGATCCCACAGTTGATACTGAGGACAGTAGTAAACCAGATAACCCTAGCAATCTTGACACCAGTAACAATTCAAATTGTCAAAATACTACTGATCCCAGTAGTACCTCAGAAACTCAAATACATGATGATGAACCAAACAATAATGATGTGAGTACTAACTACGAACCTCCAGAATTAGAACAAAATCATGTTACTATTGATACCAGCAGCAATGAAGAAACTCCACAAAATTCAAACAATCAAGAAGAAACATGGACAGATGCCCAAATCCCTGAATCCAATGAGTCAAACCTTGATAGTCAATTAGCTGTTGACAGAGTTCATGGTACCAGAATTGAAAAGAATCATCCTTTGGACCAAGTCCTAAGTGATGTCAATTCAACCATGCAGACAAGAAGCAAATTCAATTCATCATTAAATACAAATGTTTGTAACATCGGTCTAATCTCTAATGAATGTATGTATGAGTGTTTTCTGTCACAGGAAGAACCTAAGAAAATTCAACAAGCAATGAAAGACTCCAATTGGATTATAGCAATGCAAGAAGAACTTCTTCAATTCAAATTACAAGCTGTATGGACTCTTGTACCTATACCAAAAGGAAAAATACCCATTGGAACAAGATGGATCTTCAGAAATAAGAAAGATGAAAGAGGTATAGTGATAAAAAACAAAGCCAGACTTGTAGCCCAAGGATACACTCAAGAAGCAGGAATAGACTATGATGAAGTATATGCACCTGTTGCTAGAATTGAAGCAATAAGGATATTTCTGGCATATGCTTCATTCAATAAAATCAAAGTCTATCAAATGGATGTTAAAAGTGCATCCCTTTATGGGAAAATTGAAGAAGAATTCTATGTATGTCAACCTCCAGGATTTGAAGATCCAGAACATGATGAGTATGTGTACAAACTAGACAAAGCTCTATATGGCCTTCATCAGGCTCCAAGAGCTTGGTATGACACATTGTCATCATACTTATTGAAGAATAACTTCAAAAGAGGTGCAATTGATAAGACTCTATTCACAAGAAAAGTCAAAGATGATATACTACTGGTCCAAATATATGTTGATGATATCATCTTTGGTTCAACAAATGATCAACTGTGCAAAGAGTTTGAAGAATTAATGCAGATCAAATTCAAGATGAGCTCAATTGGTCCAATGAACTTCTTTCTTGAACTCCAAATCAATCAAAGATCAGATAGTATTTTGATTAATCAATCAAAATATGTCAGAGACATCTTGGAGAAATTTGAAATGAAAGACTGCAAGAGTGCATGCACACCAATGGAAACTCACAAACACCTACATCCTGATGTTGAGGGGGAGGATGTAGATGAACACCTTTACAGATCAATGATAGGCTCTTTAATGTATTTAACTGCATCAAGACCTGACATTATGTATTGTGTTTGTGTATGTGACAGGTATCAAGCAAGACCTAAGGAGCTACACTTGCAGGCTGTTAAGAGAATATTCAGATACTTAAAGGGCAAACCTTCCCTTGGTCTTTGGTATCCACATGACTCACCATTTGAACTCATAGCCTACACTGATAGTGACTATGGTGGTGAATGTCAAGATAGAAAATCTACTACTGGTGGATGTCAATTCTTTGGATCAAGATTGGTGTCATGGCAATTCAAGAAACAAACCAATGTTTCAACATCAACTGCTGAAGCAGAGTATGTAGATGCATCTGCTTGCTGTGCTCAAGTCCTATGGATTCAAAATCAACTCCTAGACTTTGGTATCTCTATTCTTAAAACTCCTATTTATATTGATAATCAAAGTGCTATTAGTATTATGAATAATCCAGTAAAACATTCAAAAACCAAACATATTGAAATAAGATTTCATTTTATAATGGATTGCAATGAAAAGAAATTAATCAAAGTAGAGAAAATTCATACTGACAATCAATTAGCCGATCTTTTTACAAAAGCATTTGATGTAGGAAGATTCAGCTTTTTGGTTAGCAGTATTGAAATGATTTTAATCAATTAATTTCACACTCAATATAATATGTAAAGTTTTTGTACAATATTTATATTTATAAGTATGTTTTACTACTGGTTATTCATGAAGGGTTTCATTATACTCGATCAACCACTTGGGTCGACCGCCTAGCATGCTTGGTTCGAACCTTGCTGACCAAGAACATGAACTTGTTCTTGACCGGTTAAACCAACTAGCTGATTTAATCCCTAAATGCGGAACTGGGATTAAACCTAATCCTTAAACCCTAAAGGATTGGGATCTTGGAGATTTAGATTAGGTTAACAAGAAAGAAACCTTGTACGAAGAACTCGAACACACACATTGCTTGTGTGGTTCGTTCGACCATCAACCAAAGAACCCTAGGGTTCTTTGGTCGAATTCGTCCAAGAGGGAGAAGGGAAGAAAGGGTTTTCCCAAAACATACATTGTTGATTGCTTAAGATAGATCCACTGATGATGAACAAACCAAGCGATCTTCTAGTTGATCTAAGCAATAACCTTGTTCTTCAAAACTTGAAGAACACGAAGAACACGAAGAACGAAGAACACGAAGAACACAAGACTTGTGTTCTTACCCTTGTTCTTGTTCTCGGCCGAAACCAAGGAGAGGGAGGGCTAGGGTTTCGAATTTGGTGTAAGGGAATGTTATGATTAGGTTTAAATGAAACCTTAAGCCTTCTATTTATAATAGAATAAGTTTCATTTAAGTCCTTCTAGTTTAATTAAGATTAATATCTTAATTAAACTTTATGTCTTACACTTTAAACCCTCATAGTTTAACTAGTTTATTATTGTTGCACTTAACTACTAAATGTCTAGTATTAATACACTAATAATTCGGTACCCATATACACGAATTATATACTTGTATTTATACTTCTAATAGTTAATTATATAATAACCTTTATATAATTTATACAACAATATTATCCAATTACTATATGATTTAATAGCTTTAAATCATATCATAGATAATCTATAATTAACACATTGTATATTTACTCAACTAGTAAATGTACAACTACTTGTATTAATTAGTTAGTTAAACTAATCTAGTAATAAGTTAAACTTAAACTTAATACTTAACTGATTCATAATGACTATTATGAATCATTCCTCTTCGTAGTGTCATTGCTTATCTTGCTCGTATTACATGTACTCACCGGTGTGACCCTTAAGTGTTTCGTAGGCATGGATGTATCATCATAGGTTGACTGACTGTGCACACAATTCCTTCAGACTCCCACTTGTGCAAGTCTGTAACCTTTATCTTAATGATACGAGCTACAGTGGCCTTCTAGATGGGCATGTAGGTAACCAACCCCATAAAAACAGCTTACGTAACCCAGGTATGGTTTATGAAAAACTCTTTAATAGCGTCTCCTAGTAAAGAACACTCTGTCTCTACTTCTTGGGCAAACTATGTTAGGTTCATCCCTTGCAGCACGATATTTGTGATGACGAATACGAGCATGGTAGAAATTATCAACTCCTGTATTCGAAATCATTTTATGACTTCTTGATTCAAACTGCTGTGATAAACGACAAAGAACAGATCAGTTCGTTTGGGCACGGCCGTGCACTTGCCAGTTTCTTATCAAGTCAAAGGACCTATAAATATCTCTCCTAAAGAGGAGGTGCAATTACCATCTTGTATATTTCGATTTAAAAATACAACTTCCTTTGTACCCAGTATCGCCTCGTATGACAAACGTATTACAGTATTGTCTAAGTTGAACCAAAGCACATTAGTCATGGTATCCTAAACCAAATACCTCAGGCTTAAGGACAATCCTAGTGAACAATACTTTTGAACTTTTCAACCACGAAGTATTGTCACGGTGGTCAATCCAATATTCGTTGAGCCTCCAACAGAATATCACCGATATTTGGTTTACACAAAACTTGTGTAGCTATCTTCGAAGAACTTTCGAATCTACCACCAAATACCGCGATGACGTTAACGTCCCATCGAGGTTCCCACCAAGACGAGTAGTCACGGATTTTGTGTCTTCTTGAATAAATATACTTTTATTCATGGATCTTGTAAAACATACAAAGTCTGAATAAAAATGATACTTACTCATGTACTATTCCTCACTGGACATAGATACTGAATTATTACTGGATCATTACTTATTCCTTTCGTTTGTGTTGATTACTTAATGATTCTTACAACCTAGATTGTAACTTTATCACTAAACCAATCATTTCTATTAAACTAAAGACATAAGACGAGTACTTAGGAATACTATTACTTTTGTCTTTGCTAGATATTGTTCTTGCAACAATCTAGAACATATTCTAGTCTTGCCTTTTATGTAATTCGGTAACATAGGAGGATTAGAAATTAACTCCTTAGTTTCTTGAATTCATAAAATCATCCTTGTAACTAAAGCCTCTTTTAGTTACTTGATTTGTAGATATTCTTACTAGTTAAAGAAATTTCCTTAAATGATTGTGTTATCCACTGAAGTGTTTAACAACCTATTAGATATGCAATAATCAATCACAAGACTTGTGATCACGCTATTAGGTTTGCAATAATCTAATTGATCATTTGTTATTTCTCTTAACTCTTTGGCTAACGACATGGTAAAATCTTGTTGTTAATGTCTTGCTAACCTACTGAATTCACTAACACCTTTAGTGAATTACGTTAGTCTTAGCTCCCACTTACTTTTATGGAACTTAAGCATCTCTTAAACTACTACCTTGACCTAGTCAATAACTTGTAGTTTAATCTTTTAAGAATTCTATCAATAATTAAGATCATCCTTTGGATTTTCGAATATCCAACATTCCTTTTAAGGGAATTATGATCTTCATTGATTACTGTATCTAGCAAGTATAAAACACTTGGAATGATACTATCAATGCTTAAATATATTAGTATTCTTTTAAGAATCTTATTTAATGCCAAAGTCATTACTAGGATTTTTCTAATATCCATTATTCCTATTAGGGAATTATGACTTGATTAAATAACGTATTTATTACAAGTATAAAAGACTTGCAATAATACCCTTTAATTCTTAAATAATATAGTTTGTTTCTTTTAAGAGTTTATTTAATGTCTAAGTCATTTTACTTGGATTAATCGAATATCCAATTATTCCTATTTAGGGAACTATGACTTCATTAAATCCTTTACTACAAGTATAAAAGACTTGTAATAATACTCTTTAAGTATACCTTGATTATATCCAATATAATCATACTATATTAATATTAATACTTTAAAAACTTTCTATCATAAGTAATAATTATTACTTAAGATGTTTTAACTAAGTTCAACAACCATTGAACCTTATGCTTCCATAAAACTTTTAAACACTTTCATTAGAAAAACTTTCTAACTACTAGTATTTAAATTCCTTGAGCTATCAAGACATATATTTATACAACAACCAAACAAATATAAATATAAACATGAAACATAAGTAAATCAAAACTTGACTTACAATCTAGTCATAAATCTTGACTAGTGTAATTATCACACATGCACACATTATAATTCAACCATGGATTCGATAATTTAATTAAAACCAAAATGAAACTTGTTTTAACATAAAAATAAAATTATCCAAAACAATAAAGTAAATTGTTTAAAAACGAATCCACTGAAAAAACTGAATCATAAAAAAACTTGGTGCTCGTGGGATCATCACCATCTCATGCCGGTCACCATCACTTTCCATCTCCTGCAATAAACGATTGCAAAAGTTAGATTACTCGTAATGTACTTTACAAGTATCTAAAAGTGATAAAGAAGTGTGGTTGTGTTACCTGAGGAACTTGCGTTTCCTCCACTACCACTTGCACCCTTTGGACAATTTCTTTTCCAATGCCCAGCCTCACCACACTTGAAGCACCGGTTCTCGGTCCTCGCTGTGTTAGGCTTAAACTTCTTGACCTTTTGTTTGACACCTTTACCATTTGGCACTCCTTGGTTAGGATAGGTTTTACCCTTTCCTTTACCACCATGCCCTTTTCTCTTCTTTCCACCGCCACCGCCGTTACTGATCATAAGAACATCCTTAGATTTGGTCCCCAAACTCAACTCAGCTGTCTTGAGCAAGGAATGTAGCTCAGCAATGGATTTCTCCATATTATGCATGTTGTAGTTGACCACAAAAGACTTGTAGTCATCAGACAACGAGTTGAGTATAGTATCTGTTGCCATTTGCAACGGTATGGGGTGACCAAGTCTAGCGAGGTGATCCATGTGTCCCTTCATTTTCATGACGTGGGCACTCACCGGCGTTCCTTTAACCATCTTGCAAGAGTTGAAGGCTCGATTGATGTCAAACCTCTCGGTGCGAGCTTGCTCTTGAAATGAATCCCTAAGTTGCTGGATCATCTCATCAAATGCAGGCACATCCATAAGTCCCGCTTGTAACTCAGGACTCATGGTGGCTAGCATTAAACAACTCACATCAAGTGCATCACTGACATGCTTATCATAAGCTTGCCTCGTTTCAGCTCTGGCATTAACAGCAGGGGTGTTCGGTACTGCTCTCTCCAAGACATACCACTTTCTCTCATGCCTGAGCACAATACGAAGATTGCGCTCCCAGTTGAGAAAGTTTGACCCAGTCAACTTGTCTTTTTCGAGGATTGAGTGAAGTGAGAGATTGTTGGTACTTGTTGTCGCAATCACATTTGTTGCTGCCATCTACAAATCAAACCCAGTTTAATTAGTAATCATCAATAAACATTCTCTAAAATATATTATAAACCCATAATTAATATTTTAGGCCTAGGATCCATATGTCACATTCTCGCCGCAAGGTTTGGGCACTTCCCGACGAGACATGCTATTTCTGGTAGGTAACTTCCTTACCGATCGTATCAAGACTTGACACGATTCCTAGGGGTCGTAGAATCTTTAGACTTATAACTTATTACAACTTTGTACAATCTAATCGTACATTTCTAAGTTAGTAATAAAGTCTAGTATGTTTATTCTACTCAAGTACTTTTTGGGCCGGGACTCCCGATTATCACCAAAGTAGATCAGACCATCTAAGACAGTGCGATGCTCTGCGCCGGGACTCCCGATTATCACAGAACCTTACGCACCCTAACACTCGCAATGATTTGAATCCATATCTAAGGTTCTTTATCCTTACAATATGAATATCGTTGAACAAGTGAGGTGTTCCATTAGGTGGATAGTACTTCGATCTAAGATTTTCTTGGGTTTGTTTAAGTCTTAAAACTAAACTTAAACTTTTATTCCAATCTTAATCCTTGTTTAAAATGTGTGACATTGAAGGATTGAAACGTCCAACAAGACACCTTTTTAAAACTTAAGAACTATTCTTTAAAACTTATAGTTTCAAGAATTTATACGATCTTACATGTATACCTAAAACGAGGTGTACAAAACGTTTTACTAGGTTTTGTGAGAAACCTTATTTCTAATAAAACTTACTTGTTTTATATTACTTGAAAAACTTATAAAACTTATGTTAAACTTTTAAAACTTTTATGATTCATAAACTTGAAACATAAACCTAGTTTAACACACCTAGTTTTTCATATGTCTAATAATGAAATTAAACATTTATTTCTTACTTATTAATTTCAACCATAACTTATGCCTTAACGACATACTTACAAACTTTGTGATTCTTGTGTAGCTCCCACTAGCTTCAACAACTATGATGAAACTTAAGCTAACACAATCACAAGTTTATACTTGGTTAAACTAATAAACTTATTATATAAAGACTATATATAATCATTCTTTAGTTTGTTTAAACATTTCTTATATTTAACTTAAACTAGTTAAATATAGGTTCTTGTTATTTATACTTGATCATTAATCTAGTATATTACATAACTTGTAAAATACTTATATCATACTTGTATAATTATCTAGTTATAATAATTCATAACTTTATACACCTTGATATACATAATAATATAACTTTGTATATTTCTAGTTAATAATATAATTTCAATTTGTACAATTACTAGTTATAATTAAATCATAACTTTGTGCATTCTAGTTTTAATTATATTATAACTTATACAATAACTAGTTACACTATTATTTCTTTAAAGATCAAAATAACATTATCCTTTTAATTGTTTCATTTTATCTTGTATTTAATGAAATTCGTGTATATATATATATATGTATATATTTCTTATAATAAACTTGTAACATTCCAATAAGAATATTACACCTAGTTTATACTTATACATTTTAACTTGTGCTAATTAAAATGTGTATAAACTTATTTTATCTTTTTCAAATTCAATTTTATTTAATTACTTAAAAATTCCGAAAAATATAAATACATATACATAAACAATTAAATACACCTTGTTAATTTTTAGAACTTAAAAATTAACACCTTTCTTTATCAATTCCCTAAATTAATTAGATGAACCCTAATCTTGTTTTTGACCAATCAAAACTAGGGTTTTGACTTTCTTGATCAAAGACATTATTTCTAATTTAAAAGATTAATTTTAATCAATCCTTTTAAACAATAAACTTTGTTTAAATTCTAAGATTGATTATAACTTTAATAGATTTATTTAAACTTTTTAATTTAAACCTTATAGACAATAAACTTTGTCTAAATTACTAGGTTTAAAGAACTAGCTTTAATAATCTTATCAAAAATAATAATTAAACCTATTAGACATAAACTTGTCTAATTAACTAGGTTTTAGATTATTATCCTAATTAACTCTTTTAATCTATTAAACTTAAACTAGTTTAATGTTCTAGGGTTCTTAGGGTTTTCGAAAAAACTTAACACTAAGAAACTTTTCCACCAATTAAACTAGGCTAGTTTAACATACTTGGTGTCCAAGTTTCCTCCATGATCACGAAATCTTTTAGAAAAAAAAGGAAAGAATCCTTTTTGATCAATTAAACCAAATCTTGGTTTAACATGCTTGATCCTAGATTTGGAAGATCATGTAACTAAGGAAAGAATCCTCTTGATCAATTTTTTTTGACAATCTTGATCCTAGGGTTCCTCCTAATTTTCGAAAAACACTAGGGTTAGGGAAAAGAAGCCTTTTGATCAATTAAACAAAACTTGTTTAATGTTCTTGATCCTAGGGTTCTTTTGCCTCACACGAAATTTCTAGGGTTTTCTAGAATCCTTTTGATCAATTAAACATATCTTGTTTAATATACTTGATCCTAGGGTTCTTTCATGATTTTCGAAATTTGCTAGGGTTTTCTAGAAACCTTCTTGACCAATTAAACTTAGACTAGTTTAATGTTCTTGGTCTTAGGGTTTCTTCCCTATTTCGAAAAAATGAAGAAGAAAGAAAAAAAAAACTTGAAACAAAAAAAACTTGTAAATTAAAGTAAACAAACAACTTTGTTAATCTAGTCTAGATCTCTAAACCTTCGCTCTGATACCACTGAAGGGTTTCATTATACTCGATCAACCACTTGGGTCGACCGCCTAGCATGCTTGGTTCGAACCTTGCTGACCAAGAACATGAACTTGTTCTTGACCGGTTAAACCAACTAGCTGATTTAATCCCTAAATGCGGAACTGGGATTAAACCTAATCCTTAAACCCTAAAGGATTGGGATCTTGGAGATTTAGATTAGGTTAACAAGAAAGAAACCTTGTACGAAGAACTCGAACACACACATTGCTTGTGTGGTTCGTTCGACCATCAACCAAAGAACCCTAGGGTTCTTTGGTCGAATTCGTCCAAGAGGGAGAAGGGAAGAAAGGGTTTTCCCAAAACATACATTGTTGATTGCTTAAGATAGATCCACTGATGATGAACAAACCAAGCGATCTTCTAGTTGATCTAAGCAATAACCTTGTTCTTCAAAACTTGAAGAACACGAAGAACACGAAGAACGAAGAACACGAAGAACACAAGACTTGTGTTCTTACCCTTGTTCTTGTTCTCGGCCGAAACCAAGGAGAGGGAGGGCTAGGGTTTCGAATTTGGTGTAAGGGAATGTTATGATTAGGTTTAAATGAAACCTTAAGCCTTCTATTTATAATAGAATAAGTTTCATTTAAGTCCTTCTAGTTTAATTAAGATTAATATCTTAATTAAACTTTATGTCTTACACTTTAAACCCTCATAGTTTAACTAGTTTATTATTGTTGCACTTAACTACTAAATGTCTAGTATTAATACACTAATAATTCGGTACCCATATACACGAATTATATACTTGTATTTATACTTCTAATAGTTAATTATATAATAACCTTTATATAATTTATACAACAATATTATCCAATTACTATATGATTTAATAGCTTTAAATCATATCATAGATAATCTATAATTAACACATTGTATATTTACTCAACTAGTAAATGTACAACTACTTGTATTAATTAGTTAGTTAAACTAATCTAGTAATAAGTTAAACTTAAACTTAATACTTAACTGATTCATAATGACTATTATGAATCATTCCTCTTCGTAGTGTCATTGCTTATCTTGCTCGTATTACATGTACTCACCGGTGTGACCCTTAAGTGTTTCGTAGGCATGGATGTATCATCATAGGTTGACTGACTGTGCACACAATTCCTTCAGACTCCCACTTGTGCAAGTCTGTAACCTTTATCTTAATGATACGAGCTACAGTGGCCTTCTAGATGGGCATGTAGGTAACCAACCCCATAAAAACAGCTTACGTAACCCAGGTATGGTTTATGAAAAACTCTTTAATAGCGTCTCCTAGTAAAGAACACTCTGTCTCTACTTCTTGGGCAAACTATGTTAGGTTCATCCCTTGCAGCACGATATTTGTGATGACGAATACGAGCATGGTAGAAATTATCAACTCCTGTATTCGAAATCATTTTATGACTTCTTGATTCAAACTGCTGTGATAAACGACAAAGAACAGATCAGTTCGTTTGGGCACGGCCGTGCACTTGCCAGTTTCTTATCAAGTCAAAGGACCTATAAATATCTCTCCTAAAGAGGAGGTGCAATTACCATCTTGTATATTTCGATTTAAAAATACAACTTCCTTTGTACCCAGTATCGCCTCGTATGACAAACGTATTACAGTATTGTCTAAGTTGAACCAAAGCACATTAGTCATGGTATCCTAAACCAAATACCTCAGGCTTAAGGACAATCCTAGTGAACAATACTTTTGAACTTTTCAACCACGAAGTATTGTCACGGTGGTCAATCCAATATTCGTTGAGCCTCCAACAGAATATCACCGATATTTGGTTTACACAAAACTTGTGTAGCTATCTTCGAAGAACTTTCGAATCTACCACCAAATACTGCGATGACGTTAACGTCCCATCGAGGTTCCCACCAAGACGAGTAGTCACGGATTTTGTGTCTTCTTGAATAAATATACTTTTATTCATGGATCTTGTAAAACATACAAAGTCTGAATAAAAATGATACTTACTCATGTACTATTCCTCACTGGACATAGATACTGAATTATTACTGGATCATTACTTATTCCTTTCGTTTGTGTTGATTACTTAATGATTCTTACAACCTAGATTGTAACTTTATCACTAAACCAATCATTTCTATTAAACTAAAGACATAAGACGAGTACTTAGGAATACTATTACTTTTGTCTTTGCTAGATATTGTTCTTGCAACAATCTAGAACATATTCTAGTCTTGCCTTTTATGTAATTCGGTAACATAGGAGGATTAGAAATTAACTCCTTAGTTTCTTGAATTCATAAAATCATCCTTGTAACTAAAGCCTCTTTTAGTTACTTGATTTGTAGATATTCTTACTAGTTAAAGAAATTTCCTTAAATGATTGTGTTATCCACTGAAGTGTTTAACAACCTATTAGATATGCAATAATCAATCACAAGACTTGTGATCACGCTATTAGGTTTGCAATAATCTAATTGATCATTTATTATTTCTCTTAACTCTTTGGCTAACGACATGGTAAAATCTTGTTGTTAATGTCTTGCTAACCTACTGAATTCACTAACACCTTTAGTGAATTACGTTAGTCTTAGCTCCCACTTACTTTTATGGAACTTAAGCATCTCTTAAACTACTACCTTGACCTAGTCAATAACTTGTAGTTTAATCTTTTAAGAATTCTATCAATAATTAAGATCATCCTTTGGATTTTCGAATATCCAACATTCCTTTTAAGGGAATTATGATCTTCATTGATTACTGTATCTAGCAAGTATAAAACACTTGGAATGATACTATCAATGCTTAAATATATTAGTATTCTTTTAAGAATCTTATTTAATGCCAAAGTCATTACTAGGATTTTTCTAATATCCATTATTCCTATTAGGGAATTATGACTTGATTAAATAACGTATTTATTACAAGTATAAAAGACTTGCAATAATACCCTTTAATTCTTAAATAATATAGTTTGTTTCTTTTAAGAGTTTATTTAATGTCTAAGTCATTTTACTTGGATTAATCGAATATCCAATTATTCCTATTTAGGGAACTATGACTTCATTAAATCCTTTACTACAAGTATAAAAGACTTGTAATAATACTCTTTAAGTATACCTTGATTATATCCAATATAATCATACTATATTAATATTAATACTTTAAAAACTTTCTATCATAAGTAATAATTATTACTTAAGATGTTTTAACTAAGTTCAACAACCATTGAACCTTATGCTTCCATAAAACTTTTAAACACTTTCATTAGAAAAACTTTCTAACTACTAGTATTTAAATTCCTTGAGCTATCAAGACATATATTTATACAACAATCAAACAAATATAAATATAAACATGAAACATAAGTAAATCAAAACTTGACTTACAATCTAGTCATAAATCTTGACTAGTGTAATTATCACACATGCACACATTATAATTCAACCATGGATTCGATAATTTAATTAAAACCAAAATGAAACTTGTTTTAACATAAAAATAAAATTATCCAAAACAATAAAGTAAATTGTTTAAAAACGAATCCACTGAAAAAACTGAATCATAAAAAAACTTGGTGCTCGTGGGATCATCACCATCTCATGCCGGTCACCATCACTTTCCATCTCCTGCAATAAACGATTGCAAAAGTTAGATTACTCGTAATGTACTTTACAAGTATCTAAAAGTGATAAAGAAGTGTGGTTGTGTTACCTGAGGAACTTGCGTTTCCTCCACTACCACTTGCACCCTTTGGACAATTTCTTTTCCAATGCCCAGCCTCACCACACTTGAAGCACCGGTTCTCGGTCCTCGCTGTGTTAGGCTTAAACTTCTTGACCTTTTGTTTGACACCTTTACCATTTGGCACTCCTTGGTTAGGATAGGTTTTACCCTTTCCTTTACCACCATGCCCTTTTCTCTTCTTTCCACCGCCACCGCCGTTACTGATCATAAGAACATCCTTAGATTTGGTCCCCAAACTCAACTCAGCTGTCTTGAGCAAGGAATGTAGCTCAGCAATGGATTTCTCCATATTATGCATGTTGTAGTTGACCACAAAAGACTTGTAGTCATCAGACAACGAGTTGAGTATAGTATCTGTTGCCATTTGCAACGGTATGGGGTGACCAAGTCTAGCGAGGTGATCCATGTGTCCCTTCATTTTCATGACGTGGGCACTCACCGGCGTTCCTTTAACCATCTTGCAAGAGTTGAAGGCTCGATTGATGTCAAACCTCTCGGTGCGAGCTTGCTCTTGAAATGAATCCCTAAGTTGCTGGATCATCTCATCAAATGCAGGCACATCCATAAGTCCCGCTTGTAACTCAGGACTCATGGTGGCTAGCATTAAACAACTCACATCAAGTGCATCACTGACATGCTTATCATAAGCTTGCCTCGTTTCAGCTCTGGCATTAACAGCAGGGGTGTTCGGTACTGCTCTCTCCAAGACATACCACTTTCTCTCATGCCTGAGCACAATACGAAGATTGCGCTCCCAGTTGAGAAAGTTTGACCCAGTCAACTTGTCTTTTTCGAGGATTGAGTGAAGTGAGAGATTGTTGGTACTTGTTGTCGCAATCACATTTGTTGCTGCCATCTACAAATCAAACCCAGTTTAATTAGTAATCATCAATAAACATTCTCTAAAATATATTATAAACCCATAATTAATATTTTAGGCCTAGGATCCATATGTCACATTCTCGCCGCAAGGTTTGGGCACTTCCCGACGAGACATGCTATTTCTGGTAGGTAACTTCCTTACCGATCGTATCAAGACTTGACACGATTCCTAGGGGTCGTAGAATCTTTAGACTTATAACTTATTACAACTTTGTACAATCTAATCGTACATTTCTAAGTTAGTAATAAAGTCTAGTATGTTTATTCTACTCAAGTACTTTTTGGGCCGGGACTCCCGATTATCACCAAAGTAGATCAGACCATCTAAGACAGTGCGATGCTCTGCGCCGGGACTCCCGATTATCACAGAACCTTACGCACCCTAACACTCGCAATGATTTGAATCCATATCTAAGGTTCTTTATCCTTACAATATGAATATCGTTGAACAAGTGAGGTGTTCCATTAGGTGGATAGTACTTCGATCTAAGATTTTCTTGGGTTTGTTTAAGTCTTAAAACTAAACTTAAACTTTTATTCCAATCTTAATCCTTGTTTAAAATGTGTGACATTGAAGGATTGAAACGTCCAACAAGACACCTTTTTAAAACTTAAGAACTATTCTTTAAAACTTATAGTTTCAAGAATTTATACGATCTTACATGTATACCTAAAACGAGGTGTACAAAACGTTTTACTAGGTTTTGTGAGAAACCTTATTTCTAATAAAACTTACTTGTTTTATATTACTTGAAAAACTTATAAAACTTATGTTAAACTTTTAAAACTTTTATGATTCATAAACTTGAAACATAAACCTAGTTTAACACACCTAGTTTTTCATATGTCTAATAATGAAATTAAACATTTATTTCTTACTTATTAATTTCAACCATAACTTATGCCTTAACGACATACTTACAAACTTTGTGATTCTTGTGTAGCTCCCACTAGCTTCAACAACTATGATGAAACTTAAGCTAACACAATCACAAGTTTATACTTGGTTAAACTAATAAACTTATTATATAAAGACTATATATAATCATTCTTTAGTTTGTTTAAACATTTCTTATATTTAACTTAAACTAGTTAAATATAGGTTCTTGTTATTTATACTTGATCATTAATCTAGTATATTACATAACTTGTAAAATACTTATATCATACTTGTATAATTATCTAGTTATAATAATTCATAACTTTATACACCTTGATATACATAATAATATAACTTTGTATATTTCTAGTTAATAATATAATTTCAATTTGTACAATTACTAGTTATAATTAAATCATAACTTTGTGCATTCTAGTTTTAATTATATTATAACTTATACAATAACTAGTTACACTATTATTTCTTTAAAGATCAAAATAACATTATCCTTTTAATTGTTTCATTTTATCTTGTATTTAATGAAATTCGTGTATATATATATATATGTATATATTTCTTATAATAAACTTGTAACATTCCAATAAGAATATTACACCTAGTTTATACTTATACATTTTAACTTGTGCTAATTAAAATGTGTATAAACTTATTTTATCTTTTTCAAATTCAATTTTATTTAATTACTTAAAAATTCCGAAAAATATAAATACATATACATAAACAATTAAATACACCTTGTTAATTTTTAGAACTTAAAAATTAACACCTTTCTTTATCAATTCCCTAAATTAATTAGATGAACCCTAATCTTGTTTTTGACCAATCAAAACTAGGGTTTTGACTTTCTTGATCAAAGACATTATTTCTAATTTAAAAGATTAATTTTAATCAATCCTTTTAAACAATAAACTTTGTTTAAATTCTAAGATTGATTATAACTTTAATAGATTTATTTAAACTTTTTAATTTAAACCTTATAGACAATAAACTTTGTCTAAATTACTAGGTTTAAAGAACTAGCTTTAATAATCTTATCAAAAATAATAATTAAACCTATTAGACATAAACTTGTCTAATTAACTAGGTTTTAGATTATTATCCTAATTAACTCTTTTAATCTATTAAACTTAAACTAGTTTAATGTTCTAGGGTTCTTAGGGTTTTCGAAAAAACTTAACACTAAGAAACTTTTCCACCAATTAAACTAGGCTAGTTTAACATACTTGGTGTCCAAGTTTCCTCCATGATCACGAAATCTTTTAGAAAAAAAAGGAAAGAATCCTTTTTGATCAATTAAACCAAATCTTGGTTTAACATGCTTGATCCTAGATTTGGAAGATCATGTAACTAAGGAAAGAATCCTCTTGATCAATTTTTTTTGACAATCTTGATCCTAGGGTTCCTCCTAATTTTCGAAAAACACTAGGGTTAGGGAAAAGAAGCCTTTTGATCAATTAAACAAAACTTGTTTAATGTTCTTGATCCTAGGGTTCTTTTGCCTCACACGAAATTTCTAGGGTTTTCTAGAATCCTTTTGATCAATTAAACATATCTTGTTTAATATACTTGATCCTAGGGTTCTTTCATGATTTTCGAAATTTGCTAGGGTTTTCTAGAAACCTTCTTGACCAATTAAACTTAGACTAGTTTAATGTTCTTGGTCTTAGGGTTTCTTCCCTATTTCGAAAAAATGAAGAAGAAAGAAAAAAAAAACTTGAAACAAAAAAAACTTGTAAATTAAAGTAAACAAACAACTTTGTTAATCTAGTCTAGATCTCTAAACCTTCGCTCTGATACCACTGAAGGGTTTCATTATACTCGATCAACCACTTGGGTCGACCGCCTAGCATGCTTGGTTCGAACCTTGCTGACCAAGAACATGAACTTGTTCTTGACCGGTTAAACCAACTAGCTGATTTAATCCCTAAATGCGGAACTGGGATTAAACCTAATCCTTAAACCCTAAAGGATTGGGATCTTGGAGATTTAGATTAGGTTAACAAGAAAGAAACCTTGTACGAAGAACTCGAACACACACATTGCTTGTGTGGTTCGTTCGACCATCAACCAAAGAACCCTAGGGTTCTTTGGTCGAATTCGTCCAAGAGGGAGAAGGGAAGAAAGGGTTTTCCCAAAACATACATTGTTGATTGCTTAAGATAGATCCACTGATGATGAACAAACCAAGCGATCTTCTAGTTGATCTAAGCAATAACCTTGTTCTTCAAAACTTGAAGAACACGAAGAACACGAAGAACGAAGAACACGAAGAACACAAGACTTGTGTTCTTACCCTTGTTCTTGTTCTCGGCCGAAACCAAGGAGAGGGAGGGCTAGGGTTTCGAATTTGGTGTAAGGGAATGTTATGATTAGGTTTAAATGAAACCTTAAGCCTTCTATTTATAATAGAATAAGTTTCATTTAAGTCCTTCTAGTTTAATTAAGATTAATATCTTAATTAAACTTTATGTCTTACACTTTAAACCCTCATAGTTTAACTAGTTTATTATTGTTGCACTTAACTACTAAATGTCTAGTATTAATACACTAATAATTCGGTACCCATATACACGAATTATATACTTGTATTTATACTTCTAATAGTTAATTATATAATAACCTTTATATAATTTATACAACAATATTATCCAATTACTATATGATTTAATAGCTTTAAATCATATCATAGATAATCTATAATTAACACATTGTATATTTACTCAACTAGTAAATGTACAACTACTTGTATTAATTAGTTAGTTAAACTAATCTAGTAATAAGTTAAACTTAAACTTAATACTTAACTGATTCATAATGACTATTATGAATCATTCCTCTTCGTAGTGTCATTGCTTATCTTGCTCGTATTACATGTACTCACCGGTGTGACCCTTAAGTGTTTCGTAGGCATGGATGTATCATCATAGGTTGACTGACTGTGCACACAATTCCTTCAGACTCCCACTTGTGCAAGTCTGTAACCTTTATCTTAATGATACGAGCTACAGTGGCCTTCTAGATGGGCATGTAGGTAACCAACCCCATAAAAACAGCTTACGTAACCCAGGTATGGTTTATGAAAAACTCTTTAATAGCGTCTCCTAGTAAAGAACACTCTGTCTCTACTTCTTGGGCAAACTATGTTAGGTTCATCCCTTGCAGCACGATATTTGTGATGACGAATACGAGCATGGTAGAAATTATCAACTCCTGTATTCGAAATCATTTTATGACTTCTTGATTCAAACTGCTGTGATAAACGACAAAGAACAGATCAGTTCGTTTGGGCACGGCCGTGCACTTGCCAGTTTCTTATCAAGTCAAAGGACCTATAAATATCTCTCCTAAAGAGGAGGTGCAATTACCATCTTGTATATTTCGATTTAAAAATACAACTTCCTTTGTACCCAGTATCGCCTCGTATGACAAACGTATTACAGTATTGTCTAAGTTGAACCAAAGCACATTAGTCATGGTATCCTAAACCAAATACCTCAGGCTTAAGGACAATCCTAGTGAACAATACTTTTGAACTTTTCAACCACGAAGTATTGTCACGGTGGTCAATCCAATATTCGTTGAGCCTCCAACAGAATATCACCGATATTTGGTTTACACAAAACTTGTGTAGCTATCTTCGAAGAACTTTCGAATCTACCACCAAATACCGCGATGACGTTAACGTCCCATCGAGGTTCCCACCAAGACGAGTAGTCACGGATTTTGTGTCTTCTTGAATAAATATACTTTTATTCATGGATCTTGTAAAACATACAAAGTCTGAATAAAAATGATACTTACTCATGTACTATTCCTCACTGGACATAGATACTGAATTATTACTGGATCATTACTTATTCCTTTCGTTTGTGTTGATTACTTAATGATTCTTACAACCTAGATTGTAACTTTATCACTAAACCAATCATTTCTATTAAACTAAAGACATAAGACGAGTACTTAGGAATACTATTACTTTTGTCTTTGCTAGATATTGTTCTTGCAACAATCTAGAACATATTCTAGTCTTGCCTTTTATGTAATTCGGTAACATAGGAGGATTAGAAATTAACTCCTTAGTTTCTTGAATTCATAAAATCATCCTTGTAACTAAAGCCTCTTTTAGTTACTTGATTTGTAGATATTCTTACTAGTTAAAGAAATTTCCTTAAATGATTGTGTTATCCACTGAAGTGTTTAACAACCTATTAGATATGCAATAATCAATCACAAGACTTGTGATCACGCTATTAGGTTTGCAATAATCTAATTGATCATTTATTATTTCTCTTAACTCTTTGGCTAACGACATGGTAAAATCTTGTTGTTAATGTCTTGCTAACCTACTGAATTCACTAACACCTTTAGTGAATTACGTTAGTCTTAGCTCCCACTTACTTTTATGGAACTTAAGCATCTCTTAAACTACTACCTTGACCTAGTCAATAACTTGTAGTTTAATCTTTTAAGAATTCTATCAATAATTAAGATCATCCTTTGGATTTTCGAATATCCAACATTCCTTTTAAGGGAATTATGATCTTCATTGATTACTGTATCTAGCAAGTATAAAACACTTGGAATGATACTATCAATTCTTAAATATATTAGTATTCTTTTAAGAATCTTATTTAATGCCAAAGTCATTACTTGGATTTTTCTAATATCCATTATTCCTATTAGGGAATTATGACTTGATTAAATAACGTATTTATTACAAGTATAAAAGACTTGCAATAATACCCTTTAATTCTTAAATAATATAGTTTGTTTCTTTTAAGAGTTTATTTAATGTCTAAGTCATTTTACTTGGATTAATCGAATATCCAATTATTCCTATTTAGGGAATTATGACTTCATTAAATCCTTTACTACAAGTATAAAAGACTTGTAATAATACTCTTTAAGTATACCTTGATTATATCCAATATAATCATACTATATTAATATTAATACTTTAAAAACTTTCTATCATAAGTAATAATTATTACTTAAGATGTTTTAACTAAGTTCAACAACCATTGAACCTTATGCTTCCATAAAACTTTTAAACACTTTCATTAGAAAAACTTTCTAACTACTAGTATTTAAATTCCTTGAGCTATCAAGACATATATTTATACAACAATCAAACAAATATAAATATAAACATGAAACATATATTTATACAACGATCAAATTCTCTCTGAAATCAACAAACTCAACATCAATTTCAAAGATCAAAATCATACAAATGGCTACTCTAAAATCTCTTGAAGTTAAGACCGACTCCAAATATTCAGAATTCCAGAATATGTGTGCATTCTTAAGAAATCCTAATGGAATAAAGGATTTTCGTCCCATAGTCATGTTCTTGAAGAACTCATACATCAAATTTGCTTTGACTGTAAATCCCAAAGCCTATGAACAACACCTTGTTCACTTTTGGGAAAATGCTGAAAGGATTGAAGACACAAATATGTCTAAAATCAAATCCAAAGTAGATGGAAGGGATATCATCATCACAGAACAATCAATAAGACAACATCTTCAACTGAATGATGAATCAGGTATATTTTCACTTCCTAAGGAGGATCTTGTTGAAACTTTACAAAAAATGGGGTATGAGGGAAGACTGGACATTGTCACTTTTCAAAAAGGTCTTCTTTCACCTCAATGGAAATTTCTTGTTCATACTATTGAACAATGTATCTCTCCCAAAAAGAGTACATGGAATGAGTTCAACAAATCAATAGCATCTGCTGTTGTTTGTTTGTGCACAGGCCAAGTATTCAATTTTTCAAACATGATTTTTGAAGGAATGCTTGCCAATTTATCATCTTCAAAGTTTATAATGTACCCAGGATTCCTTACACACATTTTTAACTGTGAAATTCAAAATCTTTCACCTCCATAGAATATTTTTGTTACACCTGAATTAAATAAGAAGGTGTACTCAAATATGAGAAAACAATTCAAATTTTCTGGGAAGGTTACTCCATTATTTCAAAACATGATCTATGATCAACCACCACTTGGAGAAGGTTCAAGTCACCCCATTGAACCTCAACCAACTCCACCACTAAATACACCCCAAACACAATCCACTCAGTCCACTCAATTTCCTACACCAACAAATATCCTGAATGTGTCCCAGGTACATGAAATTAATCCACAGAGTGCTACTCTTCACTCTGAGAAAGACCAACCAATATCCAAACCAATTTCTAAAATCTATAAAAGGAAGAAAAGTTCCTTAAAGGACACCAGGGGACCAATTGAGTCAAACCCCAGACTCCAAGAGTTGTCCTCCAAGGAGGAGAGAGGGCATGAGGAAAGGGCTCTCACTACTGATGCCCCAAAGGTGGGTGCACAGGCTAGTGAGAACGTAAATAGGACCCAGACCTCGGCAACTCTAAGTGATGACTTATCTTTTGAGGCAGCACTAAGAGAACCCCGGTGCCAAGAAACCACAAGGGGAGATACTACTTCTTCTTCTAGGAAGAAGAGAGTGTCTAAACAACCCATTTCATCACCAAGAAGTGATGAGGGTAGAGAGCAACAAATTGAATTGACGGATAGGATGGAAAACCTTTAAGCCAATGTACCTAATGAGCCCAATGATCCACCCAAAGGGGCTGAGGGCAGTATTAAACCAACTCAATTGACGGATCGGAAGGAAAACCTTCAAACCACTGTACAACATTGCCTGGAACTTTTGAACAATCAAGGAAAAACCATAAGCTATATGAAGCATTATATCAACACTTTGAATAGAAGACAGAAAAGGTTTGATTATAAACTTCAAAGGCAATCTAATCTTATCAGAAAGTTACAAAAGAAGATTGCAGATAGTGAGACTCAACAAATTGAGATCACTAAGGGGGAGAAGGATCAAATTCAAGGAATGATTGATCATTCAATTGCAGCAGCAGCAGCCTCCCTCTTAAACTTAAAAGAAGCTCATGGTGAAACATGTCAAAGTTATGGTGAAGACCTGTACATAGGAGTAAAAAGTATGGATGAAGATGTATTTGTGTCTGCAAATCAATCCCCAACAGCAGAACAAGTACACTCTCCAGTTACTACTGAAGTTATAGAAACTACTGATCCTATGGATATTACTGATGCCAAGGATCAAGAGGTTGTTACTACTGATCCCATTGAAGAAGAAGAAATACCAGTAGTAAATGCTCCAACAGAAAATATCATTCCTACTACTGATGACCTAGCAGTAGTAACTACAACAACAACCTCACCAGTAGTAATCTCCCCATAACAGTTGGTGGTATTTGAAACAGAGACTACACCATTAGTAACTACCTTAGTTACTACTGATGAAGAAGAAGAAATACCAGAAGTACTTGAACCAGCTGTGATCATCTCAAGACCTCCAACTCCAGAACTTAAACCACTTATCATACCTGACATCGATGATAATGTGGATTGGGATGATGTTGATGAATGTGCACTACCTCCTCACCCCAAGATACTTCCAATGAACAGAATTAATACATTTTCTCCATCAATAATAATTCCTGAAGTTATTGATATGAAATACATTCCACCTTCTATGTGTGTTGGAAAAGGAAAAGAAATGTTTGATGATGATTATCCACACGGAGCTTTAGGTCATTATATGGTGAATAAGATAAATTATGTTAGACCTGCAAAGCAAGATAAGTGGAAGGTGAAGAGGATGAGGTATCTGAGGAAAGTTGCAAAAACTCAAGCTCTTGAAGATAAAAGAATAGCTAAAGAAGAAAGACTTAAAAATGCAGCAATTCAAGAGATTGAAGAATTCCTGGTAGAAGATCAACATGCAGAGTTCAATAAACAAAGAAAAATAGAAGAAGAACATATGAACTGCCTTGAAGATCTTGTGGCTGAATGTAAAAGAGAAAAAGCTGACCTACCAGATGAAATATTTGAACAGAAGACCAAAATGATTGATTTCTTAAAATCAAAAGGTCATAGTGCTAAGTCCTTTGGCAGAATGAAAATGCTAACAATTGTTGATAAATATTGTACTGCCAAGAAGAGGGAATTAGCAGAATCTGAAGTAGAAGAAGAAAAAGAAAAGGTATTAATTGAGATTGATCCCACAATCATACTCTCCAGAACACCAATCTCTGGTGAATCATCAAAACATCCTTCCAAAAAGAGAAAAGCTCTTCAAATAGAACAAGAGGCTAGGAAGAAATCAAAAGAAACAGAACAAGAAGTACAAGTACTTGATCTTCCTATTGCTCCTCTTCAAGATAATCCAATTATCAATTGGAGAGTTGTTAATGATGTCATAGAAGTCATAAGCGAAGACAAAACAACTCAAAGATTTAATGCTTGGAAACCAATGGTAATGTCCTGTTCAAGAAGTGACATAATTAAAGTTGTAATTATTGGTAAACCAAGAATGGCAAAGAAGTCATGGAGAAACTCAGGAGCTGGATACTTAACTCAAATGATTGATGTTGCTTTCTATCCAGACAATTATCCTGAAAACTTCACTAGCACAGAAAATGTATATGCTTGGAATGTGCTACCAACTGTTAATATGTACTTCTTTGAAAGAACCAGTAAAAAGTGTGAGTTGTACTTATATGAAAAGGAATATCCTCACTCAGAAGAAACAATGTACCAGATCACCACATGCTCATTCATGCGACCACATGATCTTGCTATGTTTCAAGAAAAATATAATTACTTTGTGAAAAGAAACAACAAATACACAATTGCACAAAGAAAGAAACAAAATCAGAAAACATTAGAAGGTGATCAAAGAAGAGCTGCTTTATTAGAAGAGAAAAGGAAGAAGGAAGAAGGAAGAAGGAAGAAGAAGAGAAGAAACTTGGTTAATTAAAAGTGAATTAACAAGTTTAGGGGGAGATTATTGGGATATAAACATTCTAGTACTGATGCTGAAGTTAGTACTGATCTACATTAATGGAAGATAGTACTGATGGGGCAGAAACGTAATATACTACTGATGCTACTGATCTCGAACTTACTACTGATGATCAAGAATACTACTGATGTCGATTAAAGAACAGATCATGTCCGAGATTCTAGTAGAGTTAGTTATAGAATGTGTATCTTATTGTAATTCAATTGTAATCGTTTCCTAGAATAACTAGGTTAATAGTTTAGGCTTCAAGGACTATTATAAATAGTTCCTTACGGATTGTAAACGTACGTGCGTATTGATTCATCAATTAATATACATTGAAGCTTTTTGTTATAAACTGTGTTCTTACTATTGTTCATTCTATTACAGTTTACATTGTTCTTAATCAAATAACAAGAGTGTTAATCCGCTGTAACTTCTCTTTGTTAGTAGATCTGTGATTCAATAACTTGTTCGAGTTATTCGATCCTGACATGAAGGAGTTGTTGGCACTAGTCGAATGTGGTAAGTTAAGATATGGATCGACCATAACTAATTGTATGCTAGGATGTCTCAGGAGAGTGCAACACAAATCATTTGTATTAATGTCTATGATCGATCATAACTAATTGTATACTAGGATGTTTCATTCTAGCGTACTTTTTGGTAAAATTTTCAAACAAGATCATGACAATTGATAATGGTTGTACTCACAATAACCATGTTATCTAGCTACTGTTTTAAAACATGCATCGGCTGAGTGTGGTTGTACGTATCATTCGTGGATTCGTATATAGGGACCATGTCATTAATCATATTACTAAAATCCAAATATATATTTCAGTTGAATTAACGCGACAGTTGTTTATTGCTCCTTTACTGTGTTATTTTTCTTTTTATTAAAAATTAATAATTTATTTAAGATTTTGAGACGATCATTATTAGAAGACAGAATCACTCTTTTAATATAAAGGTACTTTTATAAATTAGTTATTACTGTACCTGAAAAATCATGATCATTCTCAACGATGTTTTCTTGTCTGACATTTTGTTTATTTTATATTTAAATTTAAATTTAAATATTATTACCCTAGGCAATGCACGAAACGATTTTATGTACAGTTGTTCAAGAGTTAGAAGTGTGTAATTTTTTATAACAAAAATAAAATTAAAGACATTTTTATTAACTCTGTGAATTAATGAAGATGTACATACGTATATAATTTAAATGAACAATATTTATTTTCTAAGATACTAGCTGGTACCCGCGCAATGCGGCGGGACCATGTGACTACATTTGGATGTGATCGATTGCAGAGTGATGGTGGCGACAGTGACGTCGGCTGGTTGTCATGGATTGTTGGTGTCGGTGGTGATAATTTCAACTTTACATGTTTAAAAGATTAATAAAAATATTTTTGTATCAAATAAGGAAAATATGATATAGTAGCTTGGTTAGGGCGTTATGTTATTAATACATGGTTGCAAAATCAAGTCCTATATGATGCATATTTCAATAAATAGAAATTTGTCTCAAAATAAAAATATGTTAGCTACAAATTAAGCTAGATAAAGATCTTCTCGTCTTTTAGAAAAATAAATCAAAAGGTGGATCTCTTTTCATGGAAATTTTGCTTTGAATTAGAATGTGACATAGAGTTTGATTATAGTTGTTCGGATGATAATTAGAAAATCAATAACTACCCTAACAAATAACCTAAAGATTGTTACATTAATTATCACAAATCCTAACATTTATACTATGATGATGGAGGACAAAGTTTTGGTTTTTAATGAATATAACATTAAACTATCTCAAAATACTCGAAGGTGCTTGGGAAGGTTAATTCAAGAGGCTTGTGAGCTTTTCCGTAAGGTAATAAACTAATAAGTCTTAGTTATAAGCTCCAATCGAGTAAAGCATCTGCAAAAAGGAAAGAAAAAAAAAGATTAAGAAAAAAAGGGTATCCAATTTGAAGTGTATAGTTCATGCATTGATCTCAAACAATAGTTCGACAATATTTAGCGAATCATGGGTCAACGATAAATAACACTGCTACAAATAACTTTATCAAAACTTTTTATATTAGGAAAATCAAGACCAAGAGCAGCAACATTTTATTCACTTTATAAAGAAAATATACATAACCATATATTAAACACAGAATTAAATAGAGTCTTAACAAAGACCTTACTTAGCATAGTTGTCCCACTTTCTATCCGCGATTTCAAAACTTGAAACCAAATATTTGTGCCTGAACAATGTTTTTAACTTTTCAACATAACATAAAAAATTTGCATTATTGGCCAATCAAGTTACAAAAGCAGAAATATTGACTTACAGCAAGACCAAATGACCACTTTATATTTATCTTTAATAAGAAAAGCGAGTCAATCAAAGGGTTCTAAAATGTTCTCATTGATGTCTGCACAAATTGTTTTTTAAAATATAAAAATATTTCAATAAAATATTGATGCATTTGACATAAAGAACTTCATTTTCCAGAATATGCCCTAGTTCTATGCGTACCTCCACAAGCTGTAGCAAGCGACGATGTGATATCATCAACATGAGACCCTGTTGAAAAAGCAGATAGATACCACTATTATCTTTTTTTAACTTTTATCCATTTTCCAAATTTCTTTGACCTATCGACCACTTTGTTAATTTTTTTTGACCGGTGTGAACATTTCAACAAGGTTGACCTGTATGACCTAATTGTTAAAATTCAGCTTTTTTTTGACAAAAATGGTTTTTTGTAAATCTTTCTTATTCTTTTTTGACCCGTTTTGACAAAATATACAGTTTGACCCAGGTGGCCCAATTGACCCCTAGGTTGTTTTTTTACCCGTTTGAACAAGTTGTCCAAGTTGACCCGTATTCAAACGTCCAAGTTGACATGTATTCAAATGTGTGAACATGTTGTTTTTTAGCAAAACAGAACAAAAATTAAATGAATATAATGAAAAATAAATGTTATTTGACAAAATAACATACCTGAATTGCTTAATTTAAAAGACGACATTCTGATTTTAGTTGTACCTGTTCAAACAAAACGAAATTCAATCATTAATAAACCTAATGCTACATCTTATTGTTCCCTATTGAAAAAATGGATAACTAACGACCAAACCTATTTGGATTACTAAACCCTAA
This sequence comes from Calendula officinalis, assembly GCA_963853835.1. Lineage (NCBI taxonomy): Eukaryota > Viridiplantae > Streptophyta > Magnoliopsida > Asterales > Asteraceae > Calendula > Calendula officinalis. The sequence continues at coordinate 32,996,764 of OY970823.1, read as the reverse complement.
ATATTACAATTCTACACAACCTTATCGCCAGATTGAAAACCATAACCACATATAACAAAATACTTTGGGGAACAAAAAAAATACGTTTTTGAACATATACGGTTTCGCAATTGACCAAAAAAAATTAATTATAAGAAAATCAGGGAAGAAAACAAAGACTAAATGCTTCAATTTAAGACACATACCTCAATTTGGACGATTTCGTATAGGCTGTAGTTTTCCCCTGTATATGGTTGTATTTATAGGCTGAAAAATAATCATCATGGTTGAAGAATTGGAAGAGTCGATTGAAGATGACTGGTTGTGTGACCTCGATTCTATCACGTCGCAGAGAAATGAAGAGACGATGAACGAACAGGCGGGTGAACGAAGCGTCCTATATTGTGGTAATTGTGGGCCAAAGGAACTGGGCTGAAGGGAAGAGTTAAACTGATGGGCCGCGAGATAAAAGGCGACAATTATCGGTAGAATTAACCCGCATGTGAAGTGATATAGCGGTTTTGTTTAGAAACATTTATGCAGCCGAAGGCTTGGCTAAGTGGTAAAGCCTTGATCACGTGAAGCGAAGGGCGTGGGTTCGAATCCACGCAGACCCATTTTTTTCCAAAAAGATTCCAATTCTATAATTAGCAAGTGTGTTGGCTGAATTTTCAGCCCTGCTAATTATAGAAATGGTAAACTCTTTATAATATAGTAAAGATAATTATTTCACACTGATCACGATTGAAACTATAACCCTCATACCTAGGGAAATCATCATAAGTTCCCTTTATTTGAAAATGATTAATTGCAAAAACACCCTCTAAATTCATTCGTTCATATAGTGGTACCAATTTGGGAGGACACACAGCCGCAATTCTTTCTCGCTAACATATAAACATTTTAATTGACAAAAAAAGTAAGTTGTAAATAGAAATGATTTGTATGTTTAAAAAATATTTATATAATATAATAGATACTTACAGTAGGGTCTAACATAAAGATATATAACTTTTTACTTTGCATGTCCCTCCAAACGAACTCCACACGAATAGCCTTGATATTGTACCACGCAAAGTAATTAAGGGTTGAAAATTTATCAACCTCAAAATGATAATCGAATATCTTCAACATAAACAAAAAGATATTTTAATTAGAATAATTCGAACATAAACAAAAGGATATTTTAATTAGGATAATTCGAAACCCATAAAGTACGTAGTAGTAGACTCGTTATATGGGTACAAAAAAAGTCGCAAAAAACACAAGACTATCGACTAAATGAAAAAGAAATCATCTTCATCAGGCTCATCAAGTAGCCTATAGACTTTGTTTCGGCTCAAGACTGACACTCGTTTACTTTTACTTCTCTTCACATTGTCCATGGACATAAAGTCGCCCTCGTTGCCGTCTTGCAAGTCGTCTTCAAAGTCATCTTCTGAGCTTTCAATTTCAACAATGGCATCCCAATTCCATGTTAACAAATTTGACTCACGTTTACGCCTTTTTAAATTCTTAAGTTCAATCTGTTATGTAATACAATTTAAAACGACTCAAATTTATTTTAACTGAAAGTCCCAAATCAAAATCACCCAAAACGGATTTAATTTAATGAGAGATACATGTATCAAGTAGTTAGTTTACCAATTTACCATATAAAGCAAGTAACACATACAAAGATATAAAACACAAATACACCTAAGAGTTCAAAAAATATTTAAACATAAAGAAACATTCAGTTAAATACCTCGTTTGTGGTTTCATCAACTGTTGGAGCAGCATCATTCATGGTTTCGCCAACTGTTGGAGCAACAACATTGATGGTTTCGCCAACTGTTGGAGTTGCAACATTCACGATTTCACCAACTGTTGGAGCAGCATCATCCGACACAGTAGTAGAGTTCTATCACAACAAAGACAAATGAAATAGCAAAGTGAAACGTAATTCAAAGTAAGTATGTCTATATAATATATTTGACCAATTTGAGCTAATATATTACTTAAAGTCAATTCGGTTGTTATTGGGCCGACTGTTGTTATTTGGCAGACGGGTCAAAAGGTGTCTTTTGACCCATTTGAGCAGATTTGAATATGACCAGGTTAACCCACTTGATAATTCTCAAACTGGAAAATGGATAAAATAAAATAAAATAAAAAAATGGAAAAAGAAAAAAATGTGAAAAGCGGTTAAACTGCTCAAACTGTTAATTTGGCCAAACGGGTCAAAAAATAATGATGGAAGCAATTCAATTTCAGGTTGTTATTGGGCCCACTGTTGTTATTTGGTAGACGGGTCAAAAGGTATCTTTTGACCCATTTGAGCAGATTTGAATCTGACTTGGTTAACCCACTTGATAAATTTGCCCAAATTTTGTAGTTTTCAACCCGTTTGACAAAATAGAGAAACAAATGAATACTTCTCAAAATGGATAAATGGATAAAATAAAATAGAATAAAAAAGGGAAAAAGAAAAAATGTGAAAAACGGTTAAACTGCTCAAACTGTTAATTTGGCCAAACGGGTTAAAAAATAACGATAGAAGTAGTTCAATTTCAGGTTGTTATTGGGCCCGCTATTTTTATTTGGTAGACGGGTCAAAAGGTGTCTTTTGACCCATTTGAGCAGATTTGAATCTGACCAGGTTAACCAACTTTATAAATTTGCCCACATTTTGTAGTTTTCAACCCGTTTGACAAAATAGATAAACAAAGGTAATACTTCTCAAAATGGATAAATGGATAAAATAAAAAAAACTTGTAAAAAGAAAAAAAATGTGAAAAGTGGTAAAACTGCTCAAAGTGTTAATTTGGCCAAACGGGTCAAAATATAACGATAGAAGTAATTCAATTTCAGGTTGTTATTGGGCCCACTGTTGTTATTTGGTAGACGGGTCAAACGGTGTCTTTTGACCCATTTGAGCAGATTTGAATCTGGCCAGGTTAACCCACATGATAAATTTGCCCAAATTTTGTAGTTTTATAAACAAAGGTAATACTTCTCAAAATGGTTAAATGGATAAAATAAAATAAACTAAAAAAGGGAAAAAGAAAAAATGTGAAAAGCGGTTAAACTGCTCAAACTGTTAATTTGGCCAAACGGGTCAAATTTTAGGTTGTTATTGGGCCTACTGTTGTTATTTGGCAGACGGGTCAAAAGGTGTCTTTTGACCCATTTGAGCAGATTTGAATCTTACCAGGTTAACCCACTTGATAAATTTGACCAAATTTTGTAGCTTTTAACCCGTTTGACAAAATAGATAAACAAATGTAATACTTCTTACCATGACAATTGCATTTGCGAGTCCGGAGCTGTGCATGTGTATGATATCACTTTCGGAAGTTTGCTCCAATGGCTATATAATTATTGAAGAGATTACATTAAACATTAGGTATAGAAATATGAAAATAAAAATATGTATCACTAAAAGTTCAAACGGGCTGAATTCGTTTTAATGGGCTGCTGCAAAATAATTATTATTGGCAAAAAAAAATTATTTTGTATAACAGTACCTGAATTCGTTTTAATGGGCTGCTGCAAAATAATTGTTATTGGCAAAAAAAAATTATTTTGTATACTTTTGATTTTTTTAATTTTGAAGAGTAGTCTCACTACTTCATAATATTTATTATTATTTCTTCAATTATTTTAATTTTGTGAATATATATATGATTTAGCATAAGTGTGTTTATACAAAATAAGATACTGACCTATATAGTAAACTATCACTTTATGTTTTTTATATGCACAGTTAAAGACACCAAATTTGATTGAAGCATTATAAGGTTTTAATATTTTCAGCATTATGTTTTTCATGAAGTTTAATTAAATGTCTTTCATTAACAATGTTAGTAACCTTTTGACTTTAATATTTATCAAAATTGCAATTTCACGTTTTAGTCACCTACGGTCAACTTCATACAGTAGGTCAAAATATGTTACAGTCAACTTAAAAATTCACAATGTTGACTTTAATATTAGTCAAAATTAACGTTTCACTATAAATTGACAATTTTAACGTCAAAAGTACAATTTGACTCAAAATTGAGAATTTTAACTTCAATATTTGTCAAATTATTAGAGTCCATTTTTACTAATCATTAAGTCATTGTGTATTTGGATTGTGTTTTATGTCAATTGGGTCAAATAGATCAAACTGGTAAAGACAAACAACTGAAACGGGTCAAATAGGTTCTACTTTATGGCAATGCGTGGTTGAAAAGACACAACTGAAACGGGTCAAATAGGTTCTACTTTACGGGTTGACCCGTTCTAAACGGTGAACGAAGGAGTATGAATAGAGGATCGCCAGTCAAAGGTGTATGTTGCTTAAATTAATGATTTTCCATTTATACCCTTCCCTCCTAAATGTTTAATAAGCTGTATAGATATAACTTTTTATCTTATTTTATGTATTATTATTGTAATTTCGATTTTTTTTTTAATTTCTTAGGTTTAAAAAGCTTGAGACAGTTAACAACTGTTCAATTTGTATTACTGATGTTGATGTGAAGCTTCTTTCAGGTATGTAGTTCTTTTTGTTTACACTTGTGGATTACAAAATAGTGATTTCATTTAAATTTCACAGGTTACAAGCAAAATTAACTACTCAACACCTGCATCTGTTCTGAAATGTGAGTTAGTTTTTAACTCGGTTTAAACTTTATCTTTTAATATATACTATATTTTTTTTTACATATAGGAGTGTTTTTAAAAACTTACAACTTTTTCCTTTTTGCAGGAGCAGTTAAAGATTTATTTGAAAGTTTTTTGGAAAATTTCAAATTGACCTGTTTTTAGTGATAAGAGAGAATAGACTGTTTAATTTTAAAAAACCATGCTACTAAATGGGTCAAATTGTTAGGGCTGTTTGAATGTGTAATCAAATCTAATTATCTTTTCATCTACATATGCATTTTAAACCCGTTTGATAATATAGATAAACAAAGGTAACACTTCATACCGTGACAGTTGCATTTGCGAGTCCAGAGCCATCAATGTTTATGATACCACTTTCAGAAGTTTGTTCCATTGCCTGTATTGGCAGCCAAAGAAATTTGACTTATAAAATTTGGATTTCAGATTCCTTAACAACATCTTGGATAATAGAATTACATCAAATTAGCAAAACCATATCAAAATTAAATGAATAAGACATACCTGAAATTGATGATTTACGTCTTCCTGCTCAAACAAAAGTGTATTCAGTTTAGGAATTTGTACAATCATTAAAGAAAACGAAATTCAGTTTTTGAATAAAGTTAGAAGCAGTTCAAATACCTCAAATTCTTTCCTGGAGATTGTAGAATAACGATAGAAGCAGTTTAATTTCACCGATCGTTTTGTTGTATTTATAACGTGAAGATTGCGTAAGGAATCGAATAGGTTTTTGCAGAAAGATAATCATCATGGCAGCATAAATGAGGAGCCGGATGAACATGATTGGATTTAGGGTTCTTGGTTCTATCATTTGTCAGAGAGATTGAAGAGGCGTGATAACGAAGAGGCATCAGCCGAACGATGGGCCTGATGAGTGATGATAACGAACGTGTTAATTTTTTATGTTGGGCTATTTGACCAACAATAACAGACAGGCATGTTGTAATCTGTGGGCCTCACCCGTGTTTGAAGAGATATAGACATGCTGTTTAACAAAAGTATCGCAGCCGAAGGCTTGGTCAAGTGGTAAGGCATGTGTTACATGAGGCGGAGGTGGCGAGTTCGAAACCTGTTGAAGGGTTTTTTTTTTTTCAAAATGACCAATTCCATAATTAGCAAGTGTGTTGGCTGAATTTTCAGCCTTGCTAATTCTGGAAGGGGTAAACTCTTTATAATATAGTAGAGATTAAATTGAAGATGATCTATTTTCTGAGACATTTAAATATTATCTCCCGACTTCCATCCGGAAGAGCAACATAGTGAAGGTAACCCCGTACGATCAAACGACGAAATATTACAAGTTATCAGGGATATCCATAGTCAAGAAGCTCATCTGAATCTTAGAGCCGATTTGGTGAAACATATTTGGCATCGAACTAATAACCACTAGTTTTTTTTTATTATTGTAATTTTAATTATTAATGTAAGTTTTTAATTTTTAACGGAAAAAACAGTGGTCGTCCCCCCTTACGTGGGTTTGGTAGTCGTCCTTTGGTCATGTGTTTGAGAAGGAGAGAGAAAACTGATATGCCGCTAATGTGTCAGGGATGACCACTGAAGCAGTTATCACCCCTTACACATAGTCTTACAACCATGGCAACAAAATGATACACAATCTTCTTATAGCTAGGCAATATATGATAGAAGTAAAATATAGAAATTATATGTTTACTTTGGTTCGACTTCTAGCTAGCAAGATTTTTTGCAAAAATTATGGTAAAAATATGTATTTTCCTGTACTATATAACCTTAGTCGGACTTTATAAGCGGTTTTCTATAATTTATTGTTAAAAAAAAATTATATTATTTTTTACTAAATATTTATACTTTATTTCACTACTTATAAAATAATAGTAGAAATGTGAAATTCATTAATTTTCTTTGTTAATATCATTATTTTATTAGAACACCTATATTGAATAAATGCATAGTATTTATTTAATAGGAAAAAATAACATCTCTATTATTTACTCAATTTTCTTTTGTTGTTTTCTGCTACAGCCTACTAATATATGTGTATACATCATAGAGCTTTCTCATTCATCCAATCCGCTATCTCTCTTGAGTTTTCTCTGGCAAACATCTCAGCTCCCCATTCATAATTTCATATCATATCAGGTATATTTATCACGCTCTAATTGATTTGCTCCCATAAAAGCAGAAAAATGTAAACAAAAAATATATAACCATAATTAGACACACATGATGGAAATAATTTGCACGCCCCATTTAGTTTATTTATTTCTAGCTTAGTGTGGACTTTAGCCATATAAATCAATTTTTTGCTTTATTAAAAAAGAAGAGTATAGCAATATCAATTTCTTTACCTTTTAAAACCTTCTAAAACCTCGCAACCAAGCACGACTTTATTGTCGCATATTGCATTCAAATTGTATTAAAATAGGATATATGAGGATTGTAAACGAGCAATAAGTTAAGTTGTTAACACTTTTTAGATTACAAAACTACTTTTTAATATTACATTTGTATATCTAGTTGCCATAATATAAGCATAACTTATTGTAGGAGCTCAACTGGATTGGGTTAAGATTGCATTGCATTTTTACATTTGTGCATCGGCAAGCAATTATATAAGTATTTCGATCAAAAGTGACATTTTAGGGATTTCGATAAGTAACCATTATTATGATGGTTTTTTATTCTCTGAAAAGAGCCTAAACCTAAAGGGTTATTTTGTGAATATTAAAAGTTTAGGGGTGAATATTGCAACGAATTATGGAGTTTCCATCGTCGTCAAAAAGGGCAAAAACTCCGGCGGGAGGCAATATCACCGTGTCGTGCTTAGTTGACGGGTGCAACGCTGACCTTGGTCAATGCCGTGAGTACCACCGCCGGCACAAAGTATGTGAGCTTCACTCTAAGACGCCAACTGTCACAATTGCTGGACTGGAGCAACGTTTCTGTCAGCAATGCAGTAGGTACAACTTCTTCAAATTAATATGCACTCACTTATTTTAATGCATAGTTAATGTTTTCAAGGCTCTAATTTAAACTTTATAACTTCTTAATGTAATGAGATGTATGCATGTTTTCTTAAGAAATAATTACCAATCTAGACCAAAAAAATGGGAGACTCTCATTTAAAATTAATAAACTTCAATCTTCTCAAAATACCCTATGCGACTTGAGCAATATTAACTGGGAGCAGCACTAACTGGGAGCAGCACTAACTGGGAGCAGCACTAACGAAGCAGCACTAAGTGGTGAGCAGTACCAACAAATAGTAGTAACAAGGTTGTGCAGTATTAACGAGCAGTAGTAATAAGGTTGAGCACTAGTATTAACGAGCAGTAGTAACTATTTGAGCAGCACTAACTCGGACACGTGGCGACTTTCTAGTGGAGTTGCACGGTTGCATGATTCTAGTGGAGTTGCATGGTCTATTTTGAGAAAGATTGAAACTTAAATATATTATAAGGGAAATTTTATCTCATTTAGTCCAAATTAGGAAATCACCCTTTTTCTTAATATGAATGAACTTTTAGATTATATAAATTTAAAAAAAATTAAGGCAAGGCATCGTACAATGGACAGGTTTCACTCATTGACAGAGTTTGACGAAGGAAAACGAAGCTGTCGGAAACGTCTAGATGGTCATAACCGCCGACGTAGGAAGCCTCAATCAGAGCCTCCCTCCAGAACCACAGCAACATTCCTTTCAACCCAACAAGGTTTGTTTTCCTCCTATTAGCACAACTTTAAACGTAGATTCTTGTTATTTTTTTAGGCTTATTTCCAAAAATACACGTAATAAAATCTAAAATTCTCGAAAAATATTTTACTTTCAAATCTTTCCAAAATACAATACTTCCTCCATACCAAAATAAGTGACACAAATTAGCTTACATATTTTTTGAGGTAAAAGATTAAAGTATAGATTAAAATAGATTAAAGTACATAGTGGCTAATGGGTCCTATTTTTCTTGAATAAAGTGATATTAATGAGTTTTAAAAGTAAAAGTAAGGGTATAAGGGTAATTTCACTTTATTAAAATGGATAGTTAGTGGGTATGGGTCCCACTATTTTTACCAAATAAAGAAAGTTTTCAAAGTGTGTTATTTATTTTGATATACCCCAAAATGGAAAGTGTGTCACTTATTTTGATACGGAGGAAGTATGTAACATGTACGACTTCACACAATATTTGACAAATGTACTCTTGTTGCACAAAAAAATTGTGTGATCGTGCATTAGTTGCATAAAAAATGATATGGTGACACCAAAAAACATCCGGGTGGCACAGAAAAAAAAGAACTCACACAAATCATTAAATCACGGTTCTTTTTTGTTATTATTTGAGTCGGCAAGTTGTCTTTAATAGGAAAAATTGGTTTGTTTTGGACTTTTTTGTAATTCTCTCTTAATTAATTCCACCAAAAAACTTACGCAATTAACATTGGCCCATTAAGTTTTGCAACCGATACTAATTTGGTGATAATATGTTTGTTATTGCAGGAGTTGCTAGGATTTTATCATTCAATAACCCCCAAATACGGTTAAATACCATGGTGGGCTCTGGTAGTGCTAGGCCCACTGCAGGGGAGAGCCCAATGGCGCCATTCAACAACCAATCGCCCATAAACTACCTTACCAGACACCACGATTCATCGCCAGCTGGCGGCAACAACCACCAATTCAACTTCCTCCAACACCCTCTACCGCCGGCAGTTTCTTCAAACCAACTTAATCGAGCGGGTGCTCTCTCTCTTCTGTCATCACCGCCGCCAACCACCGCCATCATGCCGCTAGTTCCTAACCAATATGGTTTTGCACAAGAGATGCTTCCGGTGCCAAGTGGCACAACTCTTCAGTTTCAAGGAATGTTTAATGACGATCGTGGTGATTCGTCTTCGAGTGGGATTAAACAACAAACGTTGTCGTTTAGGTGGGATTAGTAGCTGCTTTGGGTGGTGTTAATTTCAAGTGTAAGACTATTGGTAGAAATCATATTGTGTAATATGGACTCCTCAAACCTCTAATTAAAAATAAAGCTTCAGGATGAATGTATTAATTCTTCTAAATTTCCTTATTCATAATTAGAGGCACAAACTTCAAGTCTCATTTAATTACAATTTACACTTCACATGTCTCATAACAAACTTGAACTCACAGCCTACTGAAATCAATATGTTAAAATCAAAACCATTACAAAACCGGCAACTCAGTTTAGAATTTGAGAAAACCGACGAATTTAGTTTGGTTTCGGTTTTAACCATGAACCACCCCATTAAGAAACCACCTCACTTATTATTGTTTATATTATGATTATATGATACAACATATGTTTATATTTTAAATTTTTTGGGATGAAAATAGTATTTGGTCTTCAAATATGTTACTAGACATTCATTTAATGCTATAATTTTAGAAGTTGTTGCTGAAATTTGTATAAAATGTTGGAAAATTGAAGGTTGATTATAGTGTAGAAATTATATAATAATGTTGAAAATCAAGTGGGTTCGGTTTTAATCATAACCCGCTAAAATCAAACCAATAGAAACCTAAGCTACTAGGTTTAAAAATCCTAAAATTAAAATTAGTAGATTGGATTCGTATTAAGGCTAAAACTACCCATGAACATCCCTACTATAAGGCCACCCACATACCGTAACCGTTTCATTTTCATATTAGAATAATGAAATTATGTTACTAGACATTCATTTAATGCTAGAATTTTAGAAGTTATTGCTGAAATTTGTATAGAATGTTGGAAAATTGAATGTTGATTAGTGTAGGAAATTATATAATAATGTTGAAAATCAAGTGGATTTGGTTTTAAACCGAAATGAAATCGTTAATGGTCATAACCCGCTAAAATCAAACCAATAGAAATCTAAGCTACTAGGTTTAAAGGAAGACAGATATTAGATGGTCCATTGGTGTTGAGCGAAATTATTGATTGGTATAAAGCCAGGAAAAAGAATCTTTTAGTGTTCAAAGTCGACTTTGAAAAGGCGTATGACTCGGTTAGCTGGGATTATATTGATCATATCATGTTAAGTATGGGATTTGGGAGTAGGTGGCGGAATTGGATACATGAATGCTTAGATTCTTCTACGTTATCAGTGCTTGTAAATGGCAGCCCCACAGAAGAGTTTAAATGGGTCGCGGGCTTCGTCAAAGAGATCCGTTATCTCCTTTCTTATTCATTTTGGCTATGGAGGGCTTAAATGCCATTATTCAAATTCGGTGGATGAAAGGAAATTTTGGGGTGCAATGGTGGGTAATGGGAATATTACCATTTCCCACCTTTTTTACGCGGATGATGTGATTTTTCTTTCGGATTGGAATCGTGATTATATTCGAGAAATTATTCTTATTTTGGCGGAATTTTTTAAGCAATCAAGGCTTAAAATAAATTTATCAAAATCGAGTATTTTGGGTATTGGAGTCGAGGCTGACGAACATTTGTCTATTTGTTCGGAATTCGGTTGCGGGGCAGGATCATTTCCTTTCTCGTATATGGGTATTATGGTGGGTCAAAGTAGAAGACAAGCTCTTAAATGGGACCATATTATTGATAGAGTGCAGAAAAGATTATCCAATTGGAAAGTGCAAATGCTTTCTTTTGGCGGTCGTCTTACTCTCATTAAATCGGTGTTGGGTAGCTTGGCGATTTATTGGATGTCCGTATTTTAAACCCCATCTTCTATTCTTAAAAAGTTAGAAATTCTTCGAGCTAAATTCTTTTGGGGTGGGTCGGATAGAAAGATGCATTGGGTGAAGTGGGAGAATTGTTTGTCAGAATTGTCAAAAGGAGGGTTAGGTATCACAAGTCTTGAGGCCCTTAACTTGGCACTTCTGTTAAAATGGAGATGGAGATTTTTAAAAGAGAAAAATGCCCTTTGGTGCAAAGTAATTAAGTCGATTCATGGTGAAGATGGTCATTTTGACACGCCTTTGCCTGATCGTGACAAGAGAGGCGTGTGGGGTCAAATTGTGGGGACGGTAAATTATTTGCACGATAATCAAATCATAGATCGTGATTCGATTAAATTCAATCTAGTGACCGGCGACTCGTTAAACTTCTGGTCGAGTAAGTGGTGTTCGTCCGTGCCTGTCTCGGTTTTGTTTGATAGATTATATCGGTTGGAAGTAAACCCATTTTGTAAAGTTAAAGATAGATGGTCTAATGGGAATTGGTGTTTCAATTAGAGGAGAAATATTAGGGGTGGCGTTGAACAATCTCAATTGGAAGGTCTTAATGATTTAATTCGGGATTGTTGCCTGATTGAGGATGGTGAAGATAAATTGGTTTGGAACTTAGGTGACCAATGCGAGTTCACGGTCGGAGAAGCGAGACGTCATATTAATAATTGGCTTTACCCGGGTGATATTGAGATTGTACCAACTCTTAGGTGTAAGTTGGTTCCGATTAAAGTTAATGTGTTCATTTGGAGGCTACGGCGTGAACGTCTCCCTACTAGAATAAATTTATTGAAAAGAGGATTGGAGATCGAATCTATTTTATGTCCTTTTATGTAATTCGAGAGTTGAGACAATTTCCCACACAATGTTTGCGTGTGTCCTGTTGCTATTGAAGTTTGGCAGGCAATTAACAAATGGTGTGATATTCCTTATGTGCAAGCTGCTAGTTTTGAAGGGTGGTGGGACAACGTGTCTTCTATGACAAATTTTAAAGATCGCAGATCAAAAGCGATTGTTATCGGTTATACTGCTTGTTGGTTAATTTGGAGATTTAGAAACGCGTTTCTTTTTTATAGTGGTAGTATGCGTGGGTCAGATTTAGTTGATAGTATTAAATATTTCTCTTTTGTATGGTTCTCCCATCGAAATCAGGTGAAGATTTCATGGGAGTTTTGGTTACGATGTCCTTTCTACAATTTTTAATCTAGCGTTTTGCTAGATTCGAGTTTTTAATATAGTTGGGAGGTCTTCGGGCGGGTGATGGCTATGCCGAAGCTCGACCCATAGCCGCCATTGTTTTTGCTGGAAAAAAAAAACTACTAGGTTTAAAAATCCTAAAATTAAAATTAGTAGATTGGATTCGGATTAAGGCTAAAACTACCCATGAACATCCTTACTATAAGGCCACCCACGTACCGTTTCATTTTCATATTAGAATAATGAAATATCACAATTCTGTCATATTGTGATTACATACCGAAAAGTTAGAAGAAAAAAGGAAAAGATAAAAGATTTCAACCTCTATAGATGTTACTTTTAACAATATTCTAAAGAGAAAAGAACATAGAATATAAGTGGTGTATGATTTGATGCCACAAGGTTTTATATAATGATTGGGTGATACGCATTTCTACGATCGTATCCTAATTCATTTGATAATAAAATGGGAACTTTCTTGGTTGGACATAAATGCCCTTTGCTAGGTTCCACTAATAATACAATAATTTGCAATATGTTCTTAGCGATCCACATGAACAGTAAAGTGAAATTATTTGGTATTTAAGTGATATATGCGATTCTTTAATTATTGGGCATCCACCTCTTTTCTAAATAGACATTAATAACGGCCTAACCGTCCATCCATTCATTATTGGCTTTCTTGATTCGCTTAGTTTTATTTTAAGACAAAGCTCGATTGTGTTTGATTTACTATTTAAATTATGTTTGGATAAGATCATGTACTCCAATTCTAGTACATAATCATTTCTTGATAATCTAATAGCCTAGTGATTTCGTGGTAGCTTAATAGCCTAGTGTTAAGGACTTCTGAATAGTTTTCATTATGAGTTCAATGTCTCCCAGTAAAATTTTCCAGATGATCAGGGAAAGTACGGAAATAACGACGACAACGTTAAATTGCATACATTACAAATAAATTTGGACTACCCGATGAGCTATTGTAAAAAGAATACCCTTTAAAGAAAATCAAGTTATAATACATGCACTAAGGATTTAAGGATATGTTTGGTTAGGTGATTAAATCAAAGAAATAAAAATGATTTTATTTCTCTTATTCCGCTACACTTAGGACTTTTTATTTATTAATTTGATAAAAACGAGTTCAAAAATATTACTATAACTTCTTCATTTTTTATGATTTCATTTTAGATAAATTGTTAGAATTCGAAGAAAAATATATTCATCTCCCTTCTTGTGAAATATCACAACAAATATCCTTCCAAAATCTTATGCAAAATGCCTTAAATGGCTGTAAATTTATATAAAGGGTTATAAAATTGAGTTTTTAAATAAAGTAAAACACGTTTTATAACTTTAATTTACATTTTTATTTTCATCTTATATGTCATCAGCCATATTCTCGTTTAATTTCTCCAACACATATATCATCTAGTGCTGATTTTGGGCTTTGTATTCAGGCCACTTTTTTAATTATTCATGAGCCAATTATTGGGCTCCCAAGTGTTAGCCTTCTCGAAACTTTAGGCTTTATTATTGTGAAGTATCAAATACGGAGTATGTCATAATTAAAGAATGTTATCCCAATAGCATCTTATGAAAAAGCATCAATAGACACAACTGGGAGACCAAGGAACAAAACTAAAAGGTCGACACAGTCAACACACATAGCTTATACTCCTATAAATAATTGCTAAACATTCATATTGCAACATAAGCCACAAGTACCCTAAAACATGGAGACTAACTCTAAGCAAAGAGCCGCAGGTTTCGTGAAGAATAAGCTAGTTAGCACCTTCTATAAATCCACCAAGCCACCGCCACCACTGCCAACCACCACCTCACACAGTGGCGGCACCCCCACAATCACGAAGCTAACCTACGCGACTTCATCCATGAAAAAGGTCCCATCATTAACGAAGCTTGCTAACTTCTTTGTGGGATCCGATGATTATGTTCATGGACCGAGTGGCGGAGGTGGTGATGCTAAGATTGACATTAAGGCGTCCAATTACATCTCGTCTTTTAAAGAGCGGCTTATACTTGAAGAGCGCAATACTACTAGTGAAAGAGTCGAGTTTTTTAGGAGAAATTAAGCAAAGATCGCTTTCTGTGCTGTCTAATAACGGTCTTTTAAGGTGTTTTGTGTGTCGGAGTGCTCACTTCTTGTTATGTTTTAAGCAAAAAATTAAGTATATGATGTGGAGTTGGACAAGTCGGGCTTATCACAAAGTGATATGGTATATCATGGATTGACAATATATGAAGATTGTATATGTGAAGTTATGTGAATTGTATGAGTAATAGTGTGCTTATAACAAGAAAATTAATATAAAGATATATGTTTTCTCATAGAAATATATAACTTAGCCTTCAATATACATACCTATAACTGTATATTGGTAACAAAAAAATTATAAACGAATAATTGTATTCATTCCTACTCTGGTAAGGTCCTTTTCTTGATCACATTTGACTGATTTTGACCGATTGGATGAGTGTTAATAAAGTTGGACCCATTTTAACCAAGTTTCACTTTGACCGTTATGAGTCTTGGGGTGTCCAACGGGTCAACCCGACCCGACCCGGCTCATATCGGGTCGGGTCCGTTAGGTTTGAGGTTAAAAAAATTCTCCGACCCCGGCCCGATAAGGATTCGGGTTTGTCGGGTTGACCCGATCGGGTTGGTCGGGTTACACTTGAGTTAAGAATTTTTGGTAAAAATTAAAGAAATTATTTAATTTATTAGATTTTATGACTTAATTTAACACTTGTAATTATTAATTAATTTTTATTGAATATCTTATCATATAATTTGCTAATTAATTGATTTAATAGTAAAAATATCTTAATTTTTATAGGAAATAAAATACTTAAACATTAATCGGGTCAACCCGAACCCGACAAAGGTAAGAAATCCTAACCCGACACCCTACCCGATAACGAATCGGGTTGGGTTTAAAAAACCCGATAATAACATGGAACCCGAATAGATTAGTATAATCTGGTTCGGGTTTGAGTCTGGTCAGATCAACCCTTGGGCACCCTAGTTATGACTAATCCGACAAGGCAAACACTGAGTAGCAAGTATTTAGTGAGTGATTGGCCAAGTTGTCCGACTTTTACAATACCGAGTCACACGGGTTGGGTAGGAATTCACATAAAAGTAGAATGTAAATATTAAAATTTAGAGGTGAATTTCGTAGTAATTTACTTAGGAGAGGGACGAAAAATGTAATTTACTCGGCTAAGTATGTAATTGTGTTTTTTTTTTTGAAACGGCAAATAATTACATATAAATCTCCTATGCTTGGGATTGAACCAAGACCTCCTTGTTAGTTTTACTCCATGTTAACCAAATGAGCTACCCCAATTGTAAGTATGTAATTGTGTGGCGGTGTATTTTGACGAAACTACGTGTAAAGTGAGGCCGTCGTCAACAATTTGCATTTAGCACAAAAATTGAAAAAATTACAGATCATGCTTCTTTCATTAACGCCACTTGCGATCGCTTTCATAAATAATAGGGATAGAGATAGAGTTAAAGATATGGTATAAATTGTACCGGAAGTTGAAAAGTTAGATCTAGAAATTCGCCGGCCGGGAGAGAAAATGGGGCGGCGGAAGCTCGAAATGAAGCGGATCGAAGATAAGAGCAGCCGGCAAGTGACGTTTTCGAAGCGGAGAACAGGTTTGATTAAGAAAGCACGGCAGCTTTCTGTGCTTTGCGATGTCGATATCGCCGTCATCGTCTTCTCCGCCCGTGGCAAGCTCTACGAATTCTGCAGCGGCGGTACTAATAATAGGTGCTTTTCTGCATCGCTTTATATATATATACATATATATATGTTACTCGATATCATTTTTTAATTTCTCGTCAAATATTACTCGTATATATGATTTTTTTCTGTTAATTACACACTGTTATCTACGAAGCACAACCTTTACATGTAAACCGTACTACATTTCGGCGATTAAAATTAAGTTTCCAGGGCATTAATATGTGATTTTATGCTATCGTGCTCAACATACAGCGCCAATATATATCATCTGGCTTCATAATTTTGTGTAAATTCTGTAATCAGTACGATCCAATCATAGAGTATAGTCGGTTATGCAAAATTCTCCATTGTGCGTCTCGTTTGTGGTGAAAATGATGTGTAGCTAGTGGAAGGCTACATGTTTTTGCTGTAAACTTCATGGTTAACTTCTTCTGCACGTCTGTAATCAAGTTATCTAAACTTGAAGATCTATAATCAGTGTACCCATCATATATAATTATAGAAAATGGAGTGAAAATATAATATTTTTTTTTTCCTTTTCTGATTACATATTTACATACAACTAATAGTTACATGATTTTTACCATTTGTACTCGAAAGGGCTCTCATTTGGAATTCGATTGTTTATTCTTTCAAACATCTTAAAGGATAGACAAATCCTTGCGTGCGATATATTGGTTTACATCGTTGCGGATAAAATCCAATACTAGTTGGTTATTGATGAGAAGGGTCGCACTAGTGAGGAGTTCACATGGTTTTAGATCTTGTTTATTGGCAGGATGGTCTAATTGACTAATGCAAATTTAACATGCATCGTATCTACACGTATTTCAACATGAATCGTATCTACACGTGGTGAGAGTGTCAGTAGTAATTGTTTTTTTTTTAACCGGTGATTTGAATTAGCATCTAGCATGTAGCTAGAAAGAAAATAAAGTTACAAGGAAATTACATCGAGGGTGGATTACTGCTCTACTAATACAAATTTAAGATTATATATTTATCTCTACCATTAATGCAAGCAAATCTTTTCGAGGCTTGTTGTATTCGAATGCCGTGTCGTTTCTATATCTCCAAGTGGTCCAAAAAGTCGAGAGAACTACTACATCAAAGTGTTTCTTCAATTGGTTCAATGGATTTAATTTATCAGAAATATTGAAGATATCATTTTCGAGATCAGTCATCACAAATCGGACATCTAATGGAAGCCATTTTGGCTAAGGAAAGAATGGTTATTTTGAGTCAATTTCCCCTCAAGTCACAAACTAAGAAAAACCAGGATATGGACATAAGGTGCAATCCCATTTATCTTGATCATGACTAAAATGAGTCATTTGGGTCATCAATTTGTTTAGTTAAGTCCTCTGATTCCTCAAGTTATTGGGCCCTCATGGGCTGCCTATTTAGATACTAATTGACAATTTCTTGATTAATATTAACATCTTCTAGGTTCTGTCAGCATTCTTATTTATGTTAGTCCACATGTCACATAAATTGGGCCAAAAACCCACTCTAGAGTTGCCATACCCTCTAATTATTAATGGAGGTTTGATGACCAAGGCTCTCATTCCTCATAAACTTTCTGACTGGTGAGTAGGTTTTGGCATACATCATAATAATATACTAAATTAAGATTAAGGTGAGTAGGTTATTTTAAGTTAGTCCACATGTTACTTTTGCTTGTGTTTGCTCACCTATATTCAATTTGAAACCATTATCATTTTCAAATACGCGATAATGCGTCAAAATGTCTCATGAGCATGCACAAATTGATTGTTTCAAGATTTCTGAAATTGTTACATTCTAATCAGTTGTAATCAGATATCTTAGAGATACTGAAATCATGCTCTTTGCATTTTACATATTTAGTAGCCATATTATTTCCAAGTATCAGGAAACTTGCCTTGAAGAGGGAGACAGGCCCATAGGAGCTAACCAAGATTTAGTAAGTATTGACTTTTTTAAAGAGCTAGTTGTCTATATATTATAGTTTGTTCAATTAATAAAATGCGATGAAAATACAGGAGTTTTTGTTGCAGTGCACAAGATTCCGAACATGTAAAGAGCTTCTACAAACGGTGGATAGGTAACAGGTGCATTTCAATATATATATATATATATATATATATATATATATATATATATATATATATATATATATATATATATATATATATATATATATATATATATATAAAATATATATAGAAGTGGGATCCTGTGAGGACTCAAAAAACGGCGAGGACTCGCGAGGACACCTCAAAAAAAATTCAAAAAATTCCGAAAAATATACATATCCCCATGGTTATTACTACATTTGACAAAAAAAAAATTTGAAAAAAAAATTATGATCCACTTTTTTTTGCGGATTATAACAATGATCCATATTTTTTTTGTGGATCAAACTAATGATCCATATTTTTTTTTTTGGATCATTTTTGAATATTTTTTTTTGGATCTTATAGGCTGCGATTTTGATATTTAAAAAAAAATGTTTTTGAAAAAAGTTTGTTTTGGATCATTTTTAGACTTTTTTTTAGTCCTCGCAGTCCTCACCGGGAAAAGAGTCCTCACTGGATCCGGACCCTATATATATATATATATATATATATATATATATATATATATATATATATAGAAGTGGGATCCTGTGAGGACTCTTTTTTCGGTGAGGACTCGCGAGGACACCTTATAAAAATTTCAAAAAATTATGAAAAAAATATATATAACCCACCATGATTATTATTACATTTGACAAAAAAAAAATTTCAAAAAAAAAATTATGATCCACTTTTTTTAGCGATTCATAACAATGATCCATATTTTTTTTGTGGATCATTATTATGATCCATATTTTTTTTTTTGGATCATTTTTGGAAATTTTTTTTTTGTTTTGGATCTTATACATAGCGATTTAGATATTTAAAAAAAGAATTTTTTGAAAAAAGTTTGTTTTGGATCATTTTTAGAGTTTTTTTTGGAGTCCTCACAGTCCTCGCGAGGAAAAGAGTCCTCACCGGATCCGGACCCTATATATATATATATATATATATATATATATATATATATATATATATATATATATATATATATATATATATCTCACAGTCTCACACACACACACGCACATATATATATATATATATATATATATATATATATATATATATACATATATACACGAGGAGATGCGTGCACACGATGAAACAACTATGAAATTTTACAGGCTTGTTGAAGAGAATAACAGTGAGGAGCTCTCTGTGACTGACATGACACAACTTGAACAACAACTTGATGCTGCTCTTGCACATACACGATTGAGAAAGGTGACTGCTAGTTATTGTTTTATGGGTTTTGATAATGACATCCCTTAGGGCTGTCTCTAAGTGCATTATAGTTGTACATTAAATCATAGGAGGAAGTAGTTCCTAAAACTCAGGGTAAGTTATAGATTAGTGTACATGCTTCTGATGCATGTCTATTGACAACCCTTAGGGCTGTCATTATCAAAACCCTAGTTTTATATATGTATCACCTTCATAATACTTTTGTTATTGACACCTGTTTTAATTTATATACTGTTATTGTTTGATGTATTGCTTTTGTATCAACCTCATAGTAATATACTCGTGTTCATAGGTTATGTTTTGATTGGTTATCATATACTGAGAAACTGGGCATGTTTGGAAAAGCTTATTTAAGGTGCTTATTAGCTTATATAAACTTAGTTTATCTTATATTTGTAATCTTATATAAGCTAATTATATAAAATATGGGAAAGACAGAACTATAGGATTAACATTTTATATTAAGCTAATAAGTTCAAAGTCCCTTAAATAAGCTTTCCCAAACATGCCCTTACTATGCATGCTAATAACCCTAATCGTCACTTATCATTGAATGCTAAGCATTATTTGGATTTAAGTTGTAACGTTAAACAGTAGACAAATAGTTTAAGTATTGCCAGAAAAGTTAGGGATCCAACTCTAGTGTGATGCCATGCCATATTGATGAGTCATCCATGAAATATGTTAATTAACTAAAAACAAATGACATATAAAAATCTTACAATGCTTTTAAGTGTTGGTATCTTAATAGGCTTGGAAGTAGTCAAATCATGTGTGTAGCCATGGTTGTAAAACTTGGTACTCGTTCGGATTGATATTTATATATATAAATCTGTGTAAAAATATATACTATACTAATAAATTTAAAAACCTATAAGTAAAATATATTATACTAATATTGTATATAAATAATAATAATAATAAGACCAATAATTTAAAATGTATTTTGGAAAGTGGGGTGATGGGATTTATAAGCATTTCGGAGAATTTGACCGAGTTTTAACCGAGTTGGGCAAGTTTTAGCTGAGTTATGGTTTGACCGAGTTGTGCGAGTTTTGGTTTGACCAAATTTCCAAAATAGTAGACGGAGTTTTGCAACACTGTTTAGCACTCTAGCTGCGGCTTTAACTTGATAGTTTCCTAATAACTGGTTGTGTATCATGATCACATTAATTGCTTCTTGATCAAACCTCAACTTTATTTATAATTCAGTGTCTGTAAATATCATGGAGTAGCTAAAGCTCTGGTTTATAATTATATAGTATAAGAATTGGTTGTTTTAAAAAAAAGCTCATGTATGTAAGTCTGGTTGTTGCAGGCACAGTTGATGATGGAGCACTTATCCAACCTCCAAGAAAAGGTATACTTCAACTTTCATCTTCCTGCACACAGGTCCTTCAGATGGATTATATATAACTAACAAATTGATTAATTGAGCTAACAAATTACTAAAATTAGTCGCTATAACTATAAGCTTCCCGAAATATGGGTTTTGGTAGAGTGCATCTAGGCTAGGGCTGTAACCTGACACGAGACGACAAAAATACCCGAAACTAAACAAATATAATTAATTAATGATGGATTATCTGCAGAGATCACATAAAAAAACGTTAGAATGTTAATCACATCAAAGTATAAGATAAGAATAAGCTATCAGGGGCATGGTTAGTTGCAACTTGTATAAATTCATATAAAAATATAAAATATAAAATTAACAATTTTATGTGGAGGCTAATTCACCTGGTTAATTGCAAGGTCGTTAAGATGATAGAAATACCCCCTTTTATCCTCCTGTTAATTAAGGAGCAATGTGATTGTATTAAAATCAGTATGAATATGAATCTAATCTCTTTATTCGTCAACAGGAAAGGAAGTTATGTGAAGAAAATGAAGAAATGGAGAAGCAAGTAAGTTCAATTTCAGAATTTCTTACTAGATCTAGCAGCTTCTGGGTAAAATTATATGTCTAATAAATCTTGTGAATATGAAAAACTAGCATAGATCTGGCTTAACTATATGTATTTTGTAGATCAAAAGCTCTGGAGATGGAATTGAAAAAAGTAGCAAAAATGATAAATATTTGACTCACTTAATTTAATTACTGCAGGTTGCATCAGCAAAGCAGGTCGGTAATGGCGATGGAGGTGGAGGTCTTAACGACCTTGCAACTAACCAGATGAATTCACCCCAACTTCTCCCCCTTTTCGATGCCTAATTAGATCTGCTTAATTTCTCAATTGAAATCGTCATTTTGTTATCAGGTTAAATGATGTTTGAAATAATTAAATTTCAACACCACTTTTGTTTTGTGTTTATGCAGACTTTATCCTCTTGAGAGAGAGTGAGTGACTGAGTGTGTGTTTGTGAATGGCTGAGTGGGCTATTTATGCTAATGGGACAATAGTTTAATACAAGAGCTTCACAGTGAAGAAAGGGTGGTTTTTAACTTTTATCTCTTAAAGCAACCTCCTGATATAGTTTTTTCATATCTATCAATTTGTATGTTTTTAACTCAAATCATCCTTGTTTTGTTTTTAAACTAAATGTTTATATGTGAAAATTTAATTTTGAACTATTTAATTTTTTTTAGTTTAAATCATCCTGTGACGCTAATATCGTTATTAAATTTTAAATTTCTATAACATCATTGTATTTGCTGTTATAAATAAGTGTTTATTCAAAAGGCAGTTATACCATATAACATGGGTTATCTCATGTAGTTCTTCAATTTTTTCTAAATAATATAAAGATTTTTTTCTTATATTTTTAGTGTATGAGATATCCGAATAAGAAAAAATGCAACTGGTGCTCTTGTATTGTAAATAGAACAAAAAATAATACATATTCTATTTAAATATTTGTTAGAAAAGTAGTTTTTAGCAAGTTTTTACCAAAATCCAAAAAGTTGTACAACCCCTTTTAACTTTTTTTCAATATCCGCCACTACTTATCCGCATAAAATGAACAAAATTTTCTATTTTGTACTCAAAAATTCAATATTATATGTCAAGTTATAGGTGAAAAGCTTAAATCAACACATTCAATCCATAACTTGATATTTGATGATGAATATGGAGGAAAAACTAGTGAAGATGGTTAGGGTTTTAGTGAGAGATCCAAGAGAGAACAAATGAAGAGAATGATTCTTTGTTAATTGCAAGAGTTGGGGAATTAAGGCTTACACTATGGTTTATATACCATGGCCTTAATTCCCTAATTAGTTTAAGACTAATCCTAAGCTAAACTAATACAATATGCAATGTTACACATTGCCCCTTATACTATTCTTTACAACAATTTAATACCTAACAATCTCCCCCTTTGTAACAATAGTCTAGGTTGCATATCTTTGAAGTCTTCTTTGTTTGTAAAGCTGGAGCTGAGTGTTAAACCGTTGAGCAGTTTTGTTGAAAAATCAGCATCAGCTTTTGATCATCGGTGACCGACATACTTTTAATTGGCTTTTCAACCAATATAGAGTATTCCAGAAGACTTCATGCAAATCGACGGAATGTAGACCCATAGATAGAGCGGTTAGCAGCGGAAGTCCTTTCTTGAAGTTGTGGCGTTTGTCGATTTGCTGTTGATCCTTGGTTCCTGATGTTTGTTGAAGTCGTAGCGGTGCGGAATATTGATATGATTTGGATTTTCTGACAGTTGTTGATAATGTTGGAGTACGGTCATAGAATACCTTATCTGATGTATTGACTGTTGTTGATAAGATTGGAGTACAGTCATCAGATCCTCTATCAGACATAGTGACCGTTGTTGATAACAATGGAGTACGGTCGTCTGATCTTCGCACGAGAAGGTATCAGGGTAACCCAGGATCACATAGATTGCCTGTTGGCACAACAGTTACAGAAACTGTGTGACCTACGTTCAGTGTTGGCATTGATGTTAGCACTGGTAGGATTTCCATTCAATCATCGTGGAATACCAATAATTTTTGGTATCACTATGAATGTTCCGGCAATATCCCAAAGATATGCTTGGCAGAGTGCCTGTGTCCTAGAGAGATTTAATTCGGTTCTACACTCTATACGTGGACAAACGAAGGCGAGGACTGGAGGTGGGTCCTCTTTTTCAATATCAACAATCTCCAAATGAGATGTCGATAGTGGATGTGGTTATCTCCGTGATTTCGAAACAAGTACTTTTTGTACTTGAGTGGTCAGTGGGGGTTGTGCATTGCATCACTGGGTCCATGATGTCTTAATCAGAAAGCAACATATGCAATCCGATATAGATGAGGTTACCCGGTCATTTGTTCGGTTTAGGGAGGGTTTTCCGTTTTCTTTAACCCTTTCACACACGCTCCTCACTCAACTCACTTTTTCATTTTCAACCCCACCCTCGTTTTTGTTTTTACCATGTGAAAAACTGATTTGCACCCCATACTTCATACCCCCTCTCAATTTTTACCTCAGCGCACCCCAATCAAGATCCCATGATACTTGATTCTGCTCACCTAGACCTAGGGACCCTCACTTTTTAGTTCCTATATTGTCGGTGGCTCCGGGGAAGATCATGCTGGGTTTAGCAGATCATAGGAGTAATTTGAGAGTGGTCTATTACGCTCATGTGCATTTTAATCAGCTTTCAAAAGATGTTGCATTTTCAGAAATTCACATGGATTTTTCTTCGGATTTTGATGTAATTCCGGTAAAAGTTGTTGCCTGAATGATTGTGGATTTTAAGGCACAACAACTTGTTCTTTTAAGGTAACACCGGACTCACATAGAGTATCCGTTAGCACACGGTATGAATCGGTAGTCGTTTGCACAACCGTTGATTCAGATATGTGACCTGCGTTTAGAGTTGGCGTGATTTTAGCTCTAGCAGGATTTCCACTCGATCCTCGTGAAACATCAGATTGTGATGCCACTACGAGTGTTCCGATGGATTCACGGAGATCCATTTTTGTAGTGCAAGTGTCCAATATTGGAAGGTTCTTAAGGGTGAGAACTAGACACACTGTGCATACAAAGAGACTTAACCCGGGGCAGGAGGTTATTATGATTCAATACCGACATACTCCGAATGAGTAATCAATAGCTTTTGTGCTACGTCCCCTAATGAAATGAAACAAATTCCCGTTGAGAGGAATTTGAGTAGTTGGTGGTGGCGTGCATTTGCTTTACTGGGCCAGTAAAGTCTAGTGAAACATTCAACTTATAAATGATCACCTATTTGTATGGTTGCCCGGTTTGTTAACGGTTTGGATGCACTCAAAGGTGTGTTTTCTTAAAGTTATCATGTTTTCACATCACCTTGCACTCACCTAGTACTATACCCTAGACGTATACCCTCACATTTACCAGTTGGAAGAAAAATATTTCCCTGGGAAGGTAGGCCGGATCTGGCAAACCATGGGAAGGTATTGTCTTGTGAAGGATTTTTCGTTCGTTTATTCATGTTGGGTATTTTTGTTTTGATTTTTTTTTCTAGAATTAATATTTCTCCCCCTTGACAAAACAAAAGTATGAAAAGTTTTGAGGTTTAAGGACGTACCTTATACATCGTCGGAGGGTGGAAGGAGAGTATTTGTGGTGAAGGTTGATTGAGCTTTGTGCTTTCTGTTGAGAGCGGGTTCTGAATCTGATGTGATCAGAAGCCATTGTTTGGAATGTGGACACGTTTTGATAGGTGAAGTGCCTCCCAGCGATTGATTATTGACGCATGCCACCCCTTTTGTTTAGTCTTTTGAGAGTAACTGGTTCGCCAGCCCATCGGTGGCCATGATATTGACCAAACTTTTGTGGTGGGTTACTGACTGCAGTTGTGTAGATGGGCATTTTTCGACGTTCTCGTACCCCCAGATGAACCTCAATATGTCTAATCACTGTGCGCCATTTTAATCTGTCATCAATGGCAGTGATTAGTTTGTCAATGTTGCTTTGTAGGGAGGTGTTCTCTGGGGTGCTGGGAAGCCTGTTCAAGTGTCTCCCCTTTTTCTCCATTTTTTCTTCAGGAGTTTTAATGTGCCATCACAGTACTTGGCAATGTCTGATACACGAAAGAAAAGTCTTTCATTGAATAGGTTCGTGTAAGTCATTCCCAAGTTAGGTTCACCCAGAACAACTGTTCTCCGAGTTTGAATTTCGGAGGGAAGTGATCTATAAGGTGCAGCCACGTGGACCTTTGCTGTGCCACTCTCAACAGCCATCTGTACATCTTCCATTCGAGCAGCAAGAGATTTGATGAGCTTGAAGCGCTTCAGAGCAGCCTTAGCGAAATTTCTCGCATGATTTTTGACTGGATGTGGGGTGTCTGGAAGTTCTCGTACTTCGTTGTATAGACATTCTATATCTCGAGGTTCGAGGATATAGAAGTCTCCTTCATCAATTGTGTACAGTTGATCGTCTGCTCTGCGAATATGGAAGATGGTGTACCAGTAGTAGCCTGAGAAGTGGTCGGTCGTTATCTCCAGGAGCTGTGTGATTGGAGACTTGTTGTATCGATGTGTTTTGCCCCTAAGATAATGCATTGTGAGGTAATACATTATCTTTTCTCTCGATGGTAGAATCACTTCTTTGTACAAATCTTGATAATTGATAGGCAGCTCTTTCTCCTGGAAAATAGTTGAGAAGCGGTCTTCAACAAATGGCATTTTAACTTGTTGGAATACGCACTTTTAGGAGATCTTTAGACGGCGTTTGTTAGCTCTATCTGCCGCTCTCTTCTCGCTATATGATAAGACCGGCACATCATGTTTTGGAGAGGCAGTTGGTGGTTCCGGTGCTGGTGTTCTGGCGGCAACCAGTTGATCGTAGTTGTGGAAGTATCTGTGATAGTTTTCTCGGGTGAAAGGGAATCTTTTTACCTCCACTTGTTCCTCCTCCCTTGGTTTGTCGCTGTCAGAGTTGTCGTCTGGAGGAGAGTTGGCAGTTTGAGGTGGTTCGGTAAAAGCCTCCTTCACAATATTATCTTCTTTGGGGTCACTTTGTAGATCAATCACTGTGTCCGCCTCCTTTCTTAGAACCCGTTGAACGTTGCCTTTTCGATGATGCTCAACCTCAGAATTGATAGATTGGAGATGACTCATAGATTCGAGTTTTTCTTCTTCAGTCATCTCACTTGGCTTACGTTTGTTTTGTGGCAAGATGTATTCACTTTTATCCACACGCCACTGGTTGAGTGGTTCAACGTTCAACACCTAAGTATAATCAAACTCAACAACCACCCAGTCATCGATATAATCGTCGTCTTGTGGGCCTCCTCCCTGTGTTTGATGAGAGGAGCTGGGTTGTTGTTGTGACTGACTCGCACCTCTTTGAGAACTGGACCCTCCTAGTTCCAGTAACCTTCTTTGTCCTCCTCCCTGAGGATCATCCTCAGGGTCTTCCGGCCTTCGGTAAATTTGGGGTCCTTGAGTGCAGGGCTCGAGCAGTTCTTCCATGCGATAGTTGAACATCGCTTTAATTTGTTCCATTGTAAATGGACGGGATGCTTGCAGGAGCAGCTCTCTGTTTAATGGATCAGTTGCCGGTGGAGGAGGAGCAACAGTCGCCAGTCTACCCTCAAGGTTTTCCAGCCTTGTATTAAAAGTTTGTATTGTTGAGGCGAGATGAGGGATGAGCTGCAGTTCTGGAATTGGCATTGCAGTTGTGGTGGTTGAGGTAGCCTCTGATAGTGTAATCTGATGAGGGAGGGTCATAACAACTGTTGCAGGTGGAGTTGTAACGACCCTCGAGGCAGTACCAGTTATGATGGAGAAAGGTGGAAGTGAGGTTTCTGTTGGTGGTATTGTGGTTGAAACTGGTGGAATGGTGGTTGTGGTAGGTGGAACGGTGGTTGTGGTAGGTGGAACGATGGTTGTGGTAGTTGGAACGGTGGTTGTGGTCGGTGGAGCGGTGATTGTGGAAGTTGGGATTATGGACGTGAGTGGTGGAATGGTTGTTGTGGAAGTTGGGAAGACTGATGTGATTGTAGGAACTGAGGTTGTGGAAGTCGGAATGGTAGTTGTGAGTGGTGGTATGGTGGTTGTGGTAGTTGGAATGGTGGATGTGAGTGGTGGTTGGGTGTGTCGTGGAGAAGGATCCGTGAAAATAGGATCATCGAAGGGGTTTGGAGATGCTTGCGGTGGTGGTGAAGGTGAACCGTGCGGTGATGGTGGTGAAGGTGGACCGTGTGGTGATGGTGGTGATTCTGGTCGATCAGACAAAGTGGCAGCTGAGTCTTCTGATGAGGAAGGAGAGGAAGGTTCAACTGTTTGTGTGGGTTATCGTATAATGGGCCGAGTTGGTGGAGTTGCCTGCTGTTGAGATGAGGGGGGTGGTTACCGACCGACTACCAGAGGCACCGCTGGGTGTAATGCGCATTCGTTTTGCACGCCGGTGAGCCGGTGGTTGTTGTGATTCAGCTGCTCATCGTCGAGGTCGTTGTTGATGAGGTGGTGGTTGTTGTTGAGCCTGTTGTTGTTGTGGAGCATCTGGTTGTTGAGGAGCAGCTGGTTGTTGTAGTGGAGCAACTGGTTGTTGTAGTGGAGCAGCTGGTTGGTCTTGTTGCTGTTGTGCATCCTCGGGTCTCCATTCAGGATAATGAAGATCCCGGTATCGTCTGATGACATCAAGATTGATGTCACCAAGTTTGAAAAGTGGGAGAGGGACCGGTGCAGCATTAACAGCAATTGTACCACTATTTTTTCTAAGGAACGAAACACTCGGTGGTATGAATCGATTTGCGGCATCTCTGATGTGAATGGTTGGGTATCGCTGCATGAAGTGTTCAATCATGATGGACTAGAACCTCAGGTATGGCAGATATTTTGGTTCCTTTTCTTTGGAGAGCTTGAATTCTTCCCACAAATAGGCAGCATAGTCATAATGTCGGTTATAGCAGAGGGAAGGCGTGGTGAACATTTATCGAGGCCCTGTCATGACCAGCTGACTTTCCTGTCATACATCGGTTGAAGATAGTGAAGACGTGGGACCAGCTCCTTGCCATATTTTTCTTTTTGAATTCTCTAAGATCGATTGTATCCCGAGAAAGGGCAAGACCGAGATCGTGGATTCCTTCATACATTTCCTTTAATGTTAGCTATGGTTCAAATGTAGTGAATGGTGGTCTTGAATCGCCACGAGGTAGTCGGAAGATGTCATATAGATCATCCTTTGTGAATTCCACCGGTTGTTCGTCAATCATAGTTTCGAATTGGTGTGGGTCGGTTGTTGTCACCAGGGTGAGATTAGTAAAGAATTGTTGAACATATACCGCTGGGACCTCTGGCCTAGCATTCATAAAATAAAATAGCGGGTGACGTTCGATATCATGGGAATGAACCAGGAAATCGATGTTGAAGGCTATCTCTTCGTCCGGGGCCCAGTACGAGTTGTTCTCTGTCAGTGGTTTGATCCTGTAAAGGGGAACCAGGGTGTTCTCGTTTAAGATTTGTTCTGCCGCCATCTGAGAATTATACACTAAAAACAAGATGGCACAAAACAATAAGTAAATTAGTACTCAGTGTTTGGAAAAATGTTACGATGATAATTTTCACTGATCGAGACGAGACAGTTCTAAGTGATTTTAATAGTATATAGATATATATATAAATATAAGAATAATATAAAAAATTTAATTTCATTAAAATTATTAATAAATAAAATTTATAAATTATACTTATATATAAATACTTATATATAAAAAAAAGACTTAGAAAAAAATAATTTGAGAAGTGTTCGGCCCGAGAATGGTTCATTAAAAAGAGTTCAGGCCGAAGTCATTGATTAGTTCGGGCCGAGAATTATTTACAGAGTTCGGGCCGAAGTCTATGCAAGAGTTCAGGCCGAAGATTTTTAAAGAGGTCGGGCCGAAGATTGCAAGAGTTCTTCAGGCCGGGAACAGTAGAAGTGTTCGGGCCGAACTCTCATTGAAAGAGTTCGGGCCGAAGACTTGGGCGATTTTGCAGTTTTTTACAAGTTTGAACTCAGATCTTTCCTACATCGATTTGAACTGTGAAAAACTGCCTAATGGTGATCGATTCACCTAATCGAACATACTAGATAACATCTTACAACCTAAGGAACCCTAGATCAAGGATTGGAACTGAGTCGATCGAGGATTGATGAAGAATTAGAGAATGAAGAAGACTGTGTGTTTTGCGTGGTGTGTTCGAGTGTGTGTGTTCGAGAGGATGGAAAAAGAAGAAAGGGTGTTCGGTGGGGGTATTTATATGGTAAGTGAGTTCGAGCCGAACACGGTAACCGACTTCAAACTTCGGGCCGGGAACAGTGACTTGTTCGGCCCGAGGAGTTTTTGAAAAAGAAAATTTTCTTCTTCTTTTTGTTTTTTTTTTGTTGATTTTAAATTTTAATTGAAAGTTAAATAAGAGTAAATGAAAAATTAAAATGAAAATGAAAAATAAAAAGTTGAGATTAAAAATAATGAAAAATCCGAATAATTGTCGATAGAAGGAATGTTGAACATGAGAAACGCAGCATCAGCTCCCCCGTTACTGATGAGATGAGTGAATTCGCTCCCTTGACAGATGACGACTTTTGACGAACGGGTTTCAAGACGAGTTTCTTGAAAGCCATTATGATGAAACTACAGACTTAGGTGGACTAGACTTCTTAAGTAGACTAGGCTTCTTAAGCATACTGGATCCAGTCTGAATAGACTTCTTTGACTGCGAGGCTCTTTTGACTTCAACTTGCTCCAAGGACTTCTTCCCTCGAGACTCTAATCTTCGATTTGCAAGATTCAAAATAGGTGGATTAGAGCTTCTCTTCAAGATGGTTGGAACTGGGTTAACTGGTGCCGGTCCTAATAAAGAGGATTTAGAATTTTGAGAAACAGTTTTGTTCGTTTTAGGTTTTAATTCTAAAATGGTGTCCTCTAAATTATGTTTTTTGTTTTGAAGATTTTCTTTTTCTTTATCAAAGTCCTTTTGAGTTTCATCAATTTCAGTTTCTAATTGGAGAATTTTCTTCTCTAAACTAATGGTGTAACATATAGCTTTGGCTCTTTGATTTGTTTTAAAATTTGGTTTTCAGGAATGGAAAATTCAGCAGGTGTGATGATTGGAAAATATTCATTGTGTTCAAATTTTGCTTTCTTCTTTTCGTATGTTGAGTTTAGGGCATCATAATTGAAGCTAATTTGAGCATATTCTTCCTTTTCCCGGTTGAAGTTTTCAACTTCAGCTTCTTCATCTGGCATATGAAGGAAACTTTGCCAGATTCTCAAGTTCATGAACTCTTTTGGCTGGTTTAATTTTATCGTTTGTTCAGTATGACCAGCTTTCACAATCGTCTGCTCCAGTTTTGAGATGTGTTCTTCAACATTTTCTTTTCTGACAGTAAGACTGTGTATGGTTGCTGATTGTTCATCGATTTCCTTTATAAAGCTGTTTGTTATGTTTTTGATTTGTTCATTTAGATTTTGAATTTCGTTGTCAGCCGTCTTCAACTTATCTTGGTAGTCTTTCATCTTGATGTCTGCAGACTTCATCCATGTTTGCTCTCGATTTAGTTGATTTGCCAAGTCATTTATCAGCTGCTTGGAGTCGTCTCTATCATTCGACACCGTTTTCATGGTTTTTAGGTTAGAAATCTCAAGGTTTTTTGTATTAATAATTTGATTTAGACGATTGACCTCAATGGTGTGAGCAGCATGAAAGGATGACAATTGTTGTTGTAACTCTTGTGTTTTTTGATTTGAAAGGTTATTTTGATTGACTTGAGTAACAAGAGTTTCAAGTTGACGACGAAAGGTTGAATTTTCTGCCTTTAAGTGTGAGATTTGTACATTTGATTCATTGGTTGTATTAACTTGTGTTTGTAGATTATTTTGTAATTCAGAAATTTGAAATTTATAAGCAGATTCTGACGTAGACAACTGATTTTGTAATTCCTTGTTTACTTGAGTTATTTGAAGAGAACATTAACTTAAATCACTTAAATCATTTAAAAGTTGTTCCTTTTCGGATTCTAAAGAATTAATTTGTTTTGTCAGTTGTGATTTCTCATCAATTTTAAGAAAACGTTTTTCATTAAACAAGGAATTCTCTAATTCATCAGTGTCTGAGTCAGGTAGTACAGAGTCAACGGAAGAAGAGTGTACCTCATTTTCATCATTCTCAGGTATGCCTAGCTCAGCTCTTAGTTCGTTTGATCTCGCCATAAGAGCCAGGCTGGCAGTGCATTCCTCTTCCTCTTGATCATCTGAGTCTTCCAACCATTGTTGGTCCTCAGCCAGTAGGACCTTGCCATTTTCAACTTGCTTAGCCATGATCATTTTCCTCTTGAAGTATTCAGAATCTTTCACCTTAGGCTTCTTGCATTCTTTAGCAAATTGCCCCGTCATACCACAATTGTAGCATTTCTTCGGTGGCTCAGTAGAGGAAGATGAAGACTTGTTGTTAGGTGTTTGGGAAGAGGAGTTGAATTTGAAGTTTGAGGATGATCTGAGGTTGTTGTTGGTTGGCTTGTTATGGTACTTGTTGTTATAGCTTAAAATGAGAACCAAGGCTTGACGAACCGACTCGATTTCATCATTTGTCCCCGCAGGGATTAGAGTCTCTGGTTCTTCTTTTACCACTTCTTTTGATTGTGCTGCAATCATTGCTACATTGATACCTTTGTTGAGAGCTAGCTTTTGTTTGGCCAACATTGCAAGTGTGTCAGCAGTATCTTGCCTAGTTTTGGCGATTCCTTTCACCATAGGTTCATTTTGATGTAGGTACTCATATAATTCATGAACGTCTATGAGGCTTAAAAACCTTGTGCTGCATCGCACTATTGCCAAACATCTCCATTGCGGTAGTAGGGATTGAATAAATTTGATATTAATTTCAAGTTTCCCTTTGTTTAGATTGTTCTTCCTGAGATCATTGAGCATGTTGCAGAATCTGTGGTACGTTTGCTCCAATTCTTCTCCCGGGGTAGCTTTGAATTGACCGTAGGTGTTTAAGGTGGATACGATCTTTGCTTTGTTACCCAGGTCAGTACCTTCCATCTGCTTTTGGATCTCATCCCAGAGCTCTTTACCCGTGCTGAAACTATCAAGGCTGCTGTAAATTTCATTCGTAAGGCCTTGTAGCATATAAGAGTGAGCGTACACGTCAACTCTAGCCCTATCCTTCTGCTCTTGGGTGTATTCCGACGGGGGAATTTCAATTACACCACCAGGCACCGCTGGTTCTGAGTTTGGGGCTGCTACCACAACACGATAGAACTTTGCGGGTCCGGTTTGAAGGGGGTCAAGGATATCTGGACCGTCATGTTGGCTGAGGATCAAATGGAGAAAACGTTTCTTCTATTGACCGTATTCTCCTCGGTAGAGAAAAGGTGGTTTGTGTCTGATCCAATGGACAAGGCGTCCTTGGAAGTCATTTTTAAGTGGTAAGGATAAGAAAACGACGGGAAAAAATTTAAGTGTGGAGAAAGAGTTCGGGCCGAACAATTGTAAGAGTTCGGGCCGAAGATTGAGTAGTGTTCGGGCCGAAGATTGAGTAGTGTTCGGGCCGAAGATTTTGTGGTGTTCGGGCCGAAGATTTTGTGGTGTTCGGGACGAAGACTTTGTGGTGTTCGGGTCGAAGACTTTGTGGTGTCCGGGTCGAAGACTTGGAAGAAGTTCGGGTCGAAGACTTGGAAGAAGTTCGGGTCGAAGACTTGGAAGTGTTCGGTTCGAAGACTTGGGAGAAGCTCGGGCCGAAGACTGTGTAGT
This sequence comes from Calendula officinalis, assembly GCA_963853835.1. Lineage (NCBI taxonomy): Eukaryota > Viridiplantae > Streptophyta > Magnoliopsida > Asterales > Asteraceae > Calendula > Calendula officinalis. Next base: position 32,963,462 of record OY970823.1, on the reverse strand, counting down.
GTGTTCGGGCCGAACTGTGTTCAAGATGTTCGGGCAGAACTGAAGGATAAGTTCGGGCCGAAGATTTTACTGTTCTCGGGCCAAGAACAGTTTCGTCGTTCTTGAGCAGAACAGTTACGAACAGCCAATAAATTCCACTAATTTGATCCTAAAACGCTCGTTTCTTAACCAAAATCTATGATTCTTTTTGCAAAATGACCCAAAACATTTTTCCTTCAATCCATTACAACAATAATCACCAAAAACAACCTAGATCTAATAGGAAATTTGAATTTTGAAGGTTTTTGAAGCTTTAATGGTGGTTACTAAAAATCACAATTTCTTCACCAGAATGGATTGGATTCGATCTAAACTCGATTCTAAGCTTAATATAATCACAATATGAAGCTATTTAACTCATAAGAACAAGTATTAATACCCCAAATCCGTTTTTTGATTTTTGACCCCTTTTTCTTCAAAAAGCTTGATAAACCCTTTTGATCTTCTGATTTGGACAACAAGCAATGGAAATGGATCGTTTTCAGAGTGAAATTAAGTTCTGATACCAATCGAAAAGCTTAAATCAACACATTCAATCCATAACTTGATGTTTGATGATGAATATGGAGGAAATAGTGAAGATGGTTAGGGTTTTAGTGAGAGAAACAAGAGAGAGAGATAGAGAGAGAGAGAGAGAGAGAGAGAGAGAGAGAGAGAGAACAAATGCAGAGAATGATTCTTTGTTAATTGCAAGAGTTGGGGAATTAAGGCTTACACTATGGTTTATATACCATGACCTTAATTCCCTAATTAGTTTAAGACTAATCCTAAGCTAAACTAATACAATATGCAATGTTACACATTTTCCCCTATACTATTCTTTACAACAATTTAATACCTAACAATAGGATTTAGGATTTAGGGTTTAGGACTAATTAGTTAAAATTAGTCAATCGCAGTCAACTTCTAGCACAGTGGTGTGAACTGTGAAACATTTGGGTCAGGATGAAATTATGTTTAATTAAATTTGAAAATAAATTATATTAAAAGAATTATGATGCTTATCTTTCATAATGGATAAATTGGTTAAACTATTGTATTTTATGGTTAAATATAATAAATTATTAAATACTTTTTTTTTATAAATAGTTGATGAATTATGTATAACCACTCTAAGAGCACGGCGTATGGCCCGTTATTTTGCCGTTAAACACCCAATAACAGCGCCAAACTCACACCGTGGGTGGCGCCGTTCGTTCGTTATCCGGCAATCATCGACGCTACAACGGCTCGTTAAAGGGGGTGGGAGGAAAAAGGTGGCAATTCAAACGGCTATAAAGCCGTTCAACGGCTATAAAGCCGTTCAACGGCTAGCTTTTTTAAAAAAAACTTTTTTTTAAATAATTTTCTCCTTTTATAAATACACAACCATTTATCCCAAACAACTCACATCTTTTTTCATATTTTCACTTTCACAATGAGCTCTTCAACGTATAGTGATTCTTCTGATTCGAGTTCATCATCGGGTGAGGAAAAACTATAAAAATTGACAAGGTTAAACGATTGGAATAACTACTATCAAACCTTGTGTGCGGATGGCGAACCCAAAATTAGAAAATGTATCAAGCGAGATCGACTTGGTGCTGAACAACGTCTAATGGAAGATTATTTAGGCCCTGCCCCGAAATACCCCGAGCGATTTTTTAGACGCCGCTACCGTATGAGCTCCGCCCTATTTCTTTCTATAGTTGAAGGTATTACCAACTATAACATAGAACCTATTCCTGCGCATTTTTTGTTTTTTAAACAACGACCCGACTGTAGAGGTATGATGAGCATTAGTCCTATAATGAAATGCACGTCTGCCATACGTCAACTAGCATATGGGTCAACCCCGGTTGCTTTTGACGAATACCTTCAAATTGGCGAACGTTGTTGTCGTGAATGTTTGGATAATTTTACAAAATGTATATGCGATTTATTCTCGGAAGAGTTTTTCAGAAAACCCACTCTTGAAGATATCAACACTTTATATGCAAAACACGAAAGTTATCATGGGTTCCCGGGTATGCTCGGTAGCATAGATTGCATGCATTTGGAATGGATAAAATGTCCGACTGCGTTGAAATGGCAATACAAGAGAGGTGATCATAAGTACCCGACACTTATGCTAGAAGCCGTTGCGTCTCAAGATTTGTGGATTTGGCATGCGTTTTTTGGGGTAGCGGGTTCAAATAACGATTTGAATGTTCTTAGTCATTCAAATTTATTTGACGACCTCATAGACGGAGTCGCTCCCGAGGTTCCGTTTACGGTGAACGAGAAAACATACGCCAAAGGTTATTACCTAGCGGACGGGATTTATCCAACTTGGTCCACCTTCGTTAAAACTTACTCGGTTGCTAGAAACCCAAAAGATTTGAATTTTAAATAGGCTCAAGAAAGTGCACGAAAGGATGTTGAACGAGCTTTTGGGGTCCTTCAAGGTCGTTGGGGTATTATTCAACATCCCGCACGAGCTTATTCTGTCAACAAAATTCGAAGAATCATGTACTGCTGCATACTATTGCATAACATGATATTAAAAGATCAAGAATTTGCAATAAGCGAATTTAACGAATTGTATGTCAGTCCGCAGATGAATTTGCAACGCACTTGGGTCGACAGATGTGACGTTCACCGAAAGAAATACAAAGAATAAAGTTGTACACAACGACCTTCGCCGTGATATAGTCGAACATCTTTGGCAACTTAAATTGGAACGTGATGCTCAAGACGCATGATTTTATTTTATTTTTTTTATGTATTTTTTGTCGTCATTTTAATTTTTATTTTAATGTATGTTTTATTTTAATGTATGCTTTATTTTATGTTTTATTTTAATGTATTTTATGTGTTTAAAAAATATAAAATACAAGTGGGGCCCTTATAACATAGTTATAGCTATAACACCAAGGAGCCATAACTTTGTGTTTTAGTTATAGCCATGTTATAGCCCAAAAAAAGATATAACTAAGCTATAACACCACCACCACACCTTGTGCTCTAACAATTTTACATAATCTTAAGACCTACTATAACATTGTCAAAATACAGTTTAACATCGTATTTTTATAAACTCTGATGAATTATGTAACACCCGTATTTTTATAACATCGTTCAAAACATTTAAAATACATTTTTTTTCCCAATATTTGACACATTGTCCAAAATACAGTTTAACAAAAACCTTAAACCTTTATCAGAGTTTACAAAAATACGGTGTCACCAAGTATATCAAAACCATAGGCAAACGGGATCTACCCAAGAGCTCCCGAGCTAAACATCTCTAGGCCACTTCTAGTGCAACCTTCTATCACTTACAACCTGTGCCTGAGTACATAGCCACAAAACAAACGTAGTACGTGAGACAAAATAGTCTCGTGAGATACATGGATTTTAGACCCGATAAACAACTAGTCACATAATATCATTTATACTTAAAATAATATTAGTAAATTCGTTTGGGTCACTTCGTTACTTTCATCATTGGCCAATGTCAAGATAATCGGAATGCCTCCAATCTATCAAGACCGTCATATCCACGGTAATCGGAATTCCTCCAATCTACCGGGACTCATAGGTATTGGGTAATCGGAATGCCTCCAATCTATCAAAAGTATTGTTCACTAGGATTGTCCTTAAGCCTGAGGTATTTGGTTTAGGATACGATGACTAATGTACTTTGGTTCAACTTAGAATATTCTGAAATACGTTTGTCATACGAGGCGATACTGGGTACAAAGGAAGTTGTATTTTAAATCGAAATATACAAGATGGTAATTGCACCTCCTCTTTAGGAGAGATATTTATAGGTCCTTTGACTTGATAAGAAACTGGCAAGTGCACGGCCGTGCCCAAACGAACTGATCTGTTCTTTGTCGTTTATCACAGCAGTTTGAATCAAGAAGTCATAAAATGATTTCGAATACAGGAGTTGATAATTTCTACCATGCTCGTATTCGTTAACACAAATATCGTGCTGCAAGGGATGAGCCTAACATAGTTTGCCCAAGAAGTAGAGACAGAGTGTTCTTTACTAGGAGACGCTATTAAAGAGTGTTTCATAAGCTATACCTGGGTTACGTAAGCTGTTGTTATGGGGTTGGTTACCTACATGCCCATCTAGAAGGCCACTGTAGCTCGTATCATTAAGACAAAGGTTACAGACTTGCACAAGTGGGAGTCTGAAGGAATTATGTGCACAGTCAATCAACCTATGATGATACATCCATGCCTATGAAACACTTAAGGGTCACACCGGTGAGTGCATGTAATACGAGCAAGATAAGCAATGATACTACGAAGAGGAATGATTCATAAGAGTCATTATGAATCAGTTAAGTATTAAGTTAAGTTTAACTTATTACTAGATTAGTTTAACTAACTAATTCATACAAGTAGTTGTACATCTACTAGTTGAGTAAATATACAATGTGTTAATTATAGATTATCTATGATATGATTTAAAGCTATTAAATCATATAGTAATTGGATAATATTGTTGTATAAATTATATAAAGATTAACTATTAAAAGTATAGATACAAGTATATAATTCGTGTATATGGGTACCGAATTATTAGTGTGTTAATACTAGACATTTAGTAGTTAAGTGCAACAATAATAAACTAGTTAAACTATAAGGGTTTAAAATGTAAGAGATAAGTTTAATTAAGAGATTAATCTTAATTAAACTAGGAGGACTTAAATGAAACTTATTCTATTATAAATAGAAGGCTTAAGGTTTCATTTAAACCTAATCAATCATTCCCTTACACACCTCACGAAACCCTAGCCCCTCCTCTCTTTGGTTTCGGCCGAGAACAAGCAACAAGGGAAGAACACAAGTTTGTGTTCTTCGTTCTTCGTGTTCTTCGTTCTTCGTTCTTCGTGTTCTTCGTGTTCTTCAAGTCTTGAAGATCCAAGTTCATTGCTTAGATCAACTAGAAGATCGCTCGACTTGTTCATCATCAGTGGATCTATCTTAAGCAATCAACAAGGTATGTTTTGGGAAACCCTTTTCTCCCTTCTCCCTTCTCCCTCTTGGACGAATTTCGGCCAAAGAACCCTAGGGTTCTTTGGTTGATGGTCGACGAACACACAAGTATGTGTGTGTTCGAGTTCTTCGTACAAGGTTTCTTTCTTGATAACCTAATCTAGTTCTCCAACATCCCAATCCTTTAGGGTTTAAGGATTAGGTTTAATCCCAGTTCCGCATTTAGGGATTAAATCAGCTAGTTGGTTTTAACCGGTCAAGAACAAGTTCATGTTCTTGGTCAGTATGGTCCAACCAAGTTTACTAGGAGGTTGACCCAAGTGGTCGATCAGTGTCATGTGAAACCCTACAATGGTATCACAGCGTTGGTTTAGAGATCTAGACTAGATTAATAAAGATTGTTTGTTTACTTTAATTTTAAGTTTTTTTTTGTATCAAGTTTTCTTCTTTCTTCTTCATAATTTTCGAAAAGAGGGAAGAAACCCTAGGACCAAGAACATTAAACTAGTCTAAGTTTAATTGGTCAAGAAGGTTTCTAGAAAAGCCTAGCAATTTTCGAAACCCTAGAAAGAACCCTAGGATCAAGTATATTAAACAAGATATGTTTAATTGATCAAAAGGATTCTTTCCATAATCCCTTAGAAATTTCGTGACCAAGGAAAACCCTAGGATCAAGTATATTAAACAAGATTTGTTTAATTGATCAAAAGGATTCTTTCCTAAACCCTTAGTTTTTTCGAAATCTAGAGGAATACTTGGACACCAAGTTTATTAAACTAGCCTAGTTTAATCGGTGGAAAAGTTTCCTAGCCTTAAGTTTCGAAAACCCTAAAGAACCCTAGAACATTAAACTAGTTTAAGTTTAACAGTTTAAAAGTATTAATTAGGATAATAATCTAAAACCTAGTTAATTGGACAAGTTTATGTCTAATAGGTTTAATTATTATTTTGATAGATTTATTAAAGCTAGTTCTTTAAGCCTAGTAATTTAGACAAAGTTTTATTGTCTATAAGGTTTAATGTAAAGAGTTTTAATAAATTTATTAAAGGTTATAATCTATCTTAGAATTTAAACAAAGTTTATTGTTTAGATAGGATTTATTAAAAAGAAATTAGTCTTTTAAATAAAATGATGTCTTTGATCAAGAAAGTCAAAACCCTAGTTTTGATTGATAAAACAAGATTAGGGTTCATGTAATTAATTTTGGGAATTGATAAAGAGGATGTTAATTTTTAAGTTCTAAAATTAACAAGGTGTATTTAATTATTTATATATATGTATTTAAATTTTCAGAATTTTTTAATTATTAAGTAAAATTGAATTTTAAAAGATATAATAAGTTTATACACATTTTAATTAGTTCAAGTTAAAATGAATACGTATAAATTAGATGTAATATTCTTATTGGAATGTTACAAGTTTATTATAAAAATATACATATATACGAATTTTATATATTAAATACAAGATGAATTGGAACAATTAAAAAGGGTAATGTTATTTTGATCTTTAAGGATAATATTATAATTAGTTATTGTATAAGTTATAATATAATTAAAACTAGAAAGTACAAAGTTATGATTTAATTATAACTAGAAATTGTACAAGTTTAAATTATATGATCAACTAGAAATATACAAAGTTATATATATTAAGATGTATAAAGTTATAAGTTGTTATAACTAGTTAATTATACAAGTATAGTATAAGTATTTTACAAGTCATGTAATATACTAGATTAATGATCAAGTATAAATAACAAGGACCTATATTTAACTAGTTCAAGTTAAATATAAGAAAGGTTTAAACAAACTAAGAATTATTATATATAGTTTTTATATAATAAGTTTATTAGTTTCACCAAGTATAAACCGGTGATTGTGTTAGCTTAAAGTTTCATCATGGTTGTTGAAGCTAGTGGGAGCTACACAAGAAAATCACAAAGTTTGTAAGTAATGGTGATTTTAGGTTAAAACAAGAACCAAAACGCAGCGGAAAAGTTTAATCACCATGAACGGATCTAATATTAAATCATACAATTAAACTAATAAATAAATCAAAGAGATTGGATGAACATTTCATACCCTTGAAGCCTTTGATCTTGTAGGAATCGGATGGAGTTGGTGATGGATTGAAACCAAGTATTCAATTAGAATACCTCTAAAAGAAATCCACACAACACAAGCAAGAACACCAATGGAGGATGCTAGTCCTTGAATCTTGAGAGCAAAAAGAAACAAAAAAACACATACAAGTGTGTGTTGGGGACGGTCAAAACAAGGGACCAAAAGGGAGAGTTTATTGGACCATTATTTCTCATTAATGGTGCCATTAAAACCCTTTAATGATTTCCATAAATCATACTTTCATTTTGCACTCTAGTCCCTTGTTATTTGTTTCTTCTAGTTTGCTCACAATAAAGTTTCAATATTAACAATTAATATTAAACTTATATATTATATACAAGCATGTAGCTTATATTAATATATAATGTAATTACCCTAATTACACTATATATCTTATGGTGTTAAGTGTTTAAGTGTGTGACCCTTTAGGCTCACAAACAACTAGCCATATAACTATATGTTATACGCGTGAAGCATATTCCAACAGCTCCCACTTGCGCACGTGATAACATCAAGTAGTTATACAAGCAAAGGTTAGAGTCTAGCAACCCGCCAATGCCCCTAGAAGTACATGAGGAGTTTCATAAAATCTTTGTTCAAAGTTTTTCAATCAGTTATCCTTTTGTTACTGATACCATGTTGAATTTTAGACAAGGATTAATGTCAATCTAAAATTTCAACGATTCTGTTTCTCGATCTATATAATGAAATAGATTACCAAAACCAATCAAGATTCATTTTGATTACTTTTTGGGTGTGGCCACACATACATCTATTCAAAATCATCGAGGGGCCCAGTAGTATCTAATCCACTTTCGTGGAGGAACAAATTCTTTATTGACTGCACGTGTCTGTCATATGCTTAATGATAAACCCGATAATGGTTGTTATAGCAGCCTTATTCAGGTCAGCGTTTAACCACATCAAAGTTTACCCCTCTACATACACAAACCAACTTGCATCTCAAGTCAGAGGATAAGTGACAAAGCCTTTGTGAGATTCACTTGTGACATAAATCCAGGAAGTGATTTCTCATAGGTTGGGTCAGTCCAATCGTGCATCGCTATGAACGACATGTGAGTTTAATTTCATCATCCTTAGTCATACTAAGATAATGTCATCAATGCCCTCAGATTTGTCTTAATAATATTCCCATATTATTAATATGACAATGGACAATTTAGAATATAAAACACAGTAAATATTCAAGGATATAAACATGCAAATATAGAACACAGTAGATATTCATATAAAAACGATCATATCAAATATATCAATTTATTCCAATATAAACTGCTCACAGTTCCATTATCCAAATACTAAAACAGATTTACATGAAACTACTAGCTTGTCGAAGTCCAATGTTCCATTCATATTCAAGATGTTTGGTACAAGACATTGAGTTCGATAAAGCGTCAGCTAGTTAGTTATCTGTTTGAACTTTAAGTGTACGAATTTCACATATCTCGATAAATCATTCGAATGTAGTGAACCTTCGTAAATAGGATCTAGCGTCATCACGACCTATTTCAAAACCAACATAAGTATAGCAAGTATACTTAGTTTCAGTTCAGTATCTCCACCATGACCAAGAAACATATCTCCAGTACTTTAAAATACTTCAATGTGTTCTTAACAGCAATCCAGTGACCTCTCATGAATTCTGTTGGTATTTTCTAGTAAGGCCCCCTAAGGACGTTACATTTGGCCTAGTGCTCCTTACAGCGTACATGATGAATGCAATAGCCGATTCATAGGGGATTACATTCATCCGCTTCACCACATCAGGTGTGGAAGGTCCTTGAGTCTCACTCATGGCATACGAGGACTTCCTTGTTTGGGAGTACCACTCTAAACCATTTAGAATTTTGTCAATGTAAGCACTTTGACTTAAACCAATTAACCGCTTTGATCTATCATTATAGATCTTTACTTCAAGTATGTATGTCGTGTCCCTACAATCCATCATGTCGAAACATTTTCCAAGCCAGGATTTTCAACTTGTAGCATGGTATATTGTTTCACATGAGTGACATGTCATCAACATGTATGACTTGAGAAACGACAACGCTCCCACTAGCTTTCATATATACACATACTCAGTTTGGGCTTCAGGTGAAACAAACGTTTTGATTTCATCATCAACCAAATTTCAGAGTCATAGTACACTACTTTGGCTATAAGAATCATAACGTCTTTAGTAACAGGCGAGAAGGTTTCATCATTGTCAATCCAGTAGGATTGAGTGTAACCTTTTGCTACTATGAGAGATTTATAGGTGTGTATATTTTCATCCATGTCAACAGTCTTACTGTCTTGAGAAAGATCAACTAAGTTCAAAACTTGGTTGTCTATCATGGATTACATTTTCGCATTCATAGCTTTAAGTCATTTTTCGAATTCAAATTTCGATAATGCAACTTGATAGTTAGGGGGTTCATAATGATCCTCGAAACTTGCTCCTCAGCATCGACATAAATCTATATCGTTCAGGTGCATGAGGTGTCCTTGCGGATCTATGAATGGGAACAACATCATCCTGTGGTCCAACATCTATATGTCCAGCCTCAGAATGATATTTGCTAGTGTTACCAGAAGGTTGTGTATCTTCACTTTGAATCTTGTCAAAGTCTATAGTGCTCCCACTTGCTTTGTGAAATGAGACTGTTCTCAAGAAACTCAGCATACCGAGTAACAACAATTTGTTCTCAGTTAGGAAGTAAAATAGTAATCGAAGATATACTTGATAGATATGGGTTCAAGTTTGTTCGGCATGTCTCGTTCCACGAGATCCTCACAACCCCAGATCCTCAAGTAAGAAAAATTAGGGACTTTCCCACGCCATATCTCATATGGTGTCTTTTTAACCTTTTGGTCGGAACCATATCAAGTATTCGAGCAGCAGACTTCAGTGCATGCCCCTCAAAAGGATAGTGTAAGAGTAGTAGGACTCATCATAGATCGCACCATGTCATACAGGGTCCGATATCTCCTTCCAGACGCACCATTATCTTGTAGAGTGTATGAAAGAGTGAATTGTGAGACAATCTCACGATGTGAGGGATGATCCAGAAACTCTTGACTCATGTACTTTCATCCTTAATCAGGACTGAAAGCCTTTGTTGTCTTGCTGAGTTGATTTTCTACTTTTACTTTAGAAAGCTTTGAACGTTTCAAAGATTTCATGTTTATGTCTAATCAAGTAAACATAACCATAGCGACTGATATCATTAAAGCTTCCATGTTGATGTTTAATCAAGTAAACATAACCACATCGAATGATATCATCAGTGAAAGTAGGTGGCACCTTCCCTAGTCTTAGTTCTAAAAGGGCCACATACATCAGTATGTATGAGTCCAAGTAGATTTGTAGCTCTTTCGCCAACTTGGGAGAAAAGCTTTCTTGTTATCTTTCCATAATATACAAGAGAGGCATTTTAAATGATTCATAATCATTTGTAAAGAAGCCCGTCGAGTTTTAGTATCAAAACGCGTTTCTTGTTTATGTGGAAAAGATGACGATGCTCTAGGTAAGTAGAATCCAAACCAATTTGGATTCTTGAGTGCTACATTTGTATATAGAACTATCGTTTGAATTAGGATCATGCATATTAATTTCAAACATACTATTACAAGGAATAGTTATAAAAAAAATGTTATTTTTCATAAACCAAAATATCATAATCCATTATTCAACAAACGATAAAGCTAAACAATGCATAATTGACAATTGTTCAAAACAATAATTAATGCATTAGGAAGGATAAGATCACAGCTTCCATTCATTTAGCTTTCTACTTCACATTCAATCTTGCACATTTGTGTAAATGTGAGTTCCACAACTGGTGTCATACACTCAAGATTTATCACGAAAAGTATAGAGTTCTATAATGAAGATACCTAATGTGCTAACTAGAACACATTTGTCCTTCATCAACTCTGCCAAGTAGGCAGGACAATTCCTCCTTCAATGGCCAGTTTCATCGCAATGATGGCAAGAAATATCCTTTGCAGGGTGCTCCTTTTTAGCAGGTGGGGGAATCGTAGGTTTGGAAAAGTAAACTAGCTTACCCTTACCTAGACTCTTGCCTTGTGCTTGCGGTTTACCTTCCCTGATTGCAAGAAAAGTATTGGGTAACCCTTGCTCAACCAGTTTTACCATAGCATGTTCAACGATTGTCTTCCCCATGCTATGTACTTTTAAAACACTTTTCAAACTAGTCATAGTCCTTGGATAGTGAGGTAAGAATCAAGCTCATTCCAAGAACTTGTGGTAAGGGGTAACCAAGACGTTCCATTGGATCAAGATAGCATTGCATATTCAAGATGTAAGTCCTAACTGATTGGCCGTCCTCCTGATTGCAAGCGTGGAATGCTTTAACTGTTTTGAACAGTTCAAGTTCTGCCTTTTGTTGAAATATCATTTTCAACTCGCTTATCATGTCATATGCTGTGAGTTCCTCGAAGTACTTTCGAATCTCGGGGTTCATGCTCACAAGCATAGGAGTAACAACTTCTTGGTGTTCGTTAAACGTTTCGGTAAAGGCTTGACGAACAGCAGCAGATTCACTGACAGGAGGTGCCTCAGGTAAGGCCTCTTATAGGTGTATCAACTTTCTCATCTCTAAGGAAAATCCTTAGAATTCGATATCAGTAGATAAAGTTGATATTAGTCAGTTTCAGTTTTCAAGAACTGATTTTTGAGTGGAGATACTTAGGTTTTGATGTTGTTGTTATCTGTATAACAACCAAAGTTCAAAAGAATAGTATTTTCAATAATAATTTCTTTTAATCAATTAACTACCCAATTAATTTTAATTAAAAGCTATGATCCCATTGAGCTTCTATCACCGCATCAGTTGATCTGCTAGAGGTGATAGATCTAATAGGTAGGTGACGATCAACAATTGCATTACAAGTGCAACTCTTAGAGGTATGGGACTTCATGGCACCTAGTGAACAAGCATCTAGGGTCAAGTGGCATGTTTGTCGCATCGTCGCCTCGAGTCAAGGTCTCACCGTTAACTCGATTAAGTCATCCAATGTGAAATCATGTCAAAATAGCTCTAGGTCTCACGCGTAGAGAATAATGACCTCGGATCTAGATTCAAACCACGTCTCACGTGAATTCAAAAATAGAAGCAAGTGATTTACAACCGATTGGACGGCGTGACTTAAATTTTAGGTATGTTAAATTTTAATTAATAAAATTTTATTAAGATATGAATGAATCATGTACTTCATTCATATCGCTTCATAAGTCGTTTAATAAACGGTAAAAACATTTAACGATTATTAAGGTTTAAGTTTCAAATCGTATTTAAACTTAGTTTAATCTCAAAACAATTTTAGATTAAAGGTTTAATCATCAATGATTAACGATTATTTTAAGTTTCAAATCATATTTAAACTTAGTTTAATCTCAAAACACTTTTAGATTAAAGGTTTAATCATCAATGATTAACTAGTAATTATCTATGATTAAATGTTTGGATGTTTTAATGTTTGTGTCAAAAAACCGTTTTTAATTGTTTTATTTACTTGTATCTAATAGGAAAAGAAAACAACCAAAAACATAAATAAAACATGCAACAAATTTTGTGCAAACCTCGACCGATGAAATCCTAGGTTCGGTCACGTGAGTCATCACGACGGACCGAAGGGTCAAACTAGGGGACGGGCCAATATGAACCCAAACGGGCCTACATAAACCCAATGGGCTCCCACTTGCTCCAAGACATTCTTGAGCAAGTAGAACCCAAAATTGTGAAAAAATGCAATCTGCCAGAAAATTCCAGCAGACTTTGAAGCCCGAAAAGTCACTGAAGGAGTCTTCGTTAGTCTTCCCGGCCTTCTGGAAAGTTGTAGCCCACGACTTTGCAAGCATTTTAGGCTTTTGAATCGCCCAAAACGGTGTCCGTATGCCTCTGGAAAACCTGTTTTCGTACAGCCCTCGCTTTTGTGACGGAAATTTGTTGTTTTCTTCATTAGTCTTCAATATTTTTTGTCAACAATTTACAATAAAAAGATAAAATAAATACAATCTATTCTATTACTTTTACATTACAAATTGCCCCAAAAAATGGCACCAAAAATAAAAGAAAAAAAATGAAACAAATTACAACAATTAAGCCAAAAAACAAGGCTTTTCCCAAAACAACCAAACAACCAAACATCAACCACATTCATTCACAAACGGTCTAGGCTTTCATCGGTTTGCACAAACAAGCAACAATTGACAAGGCTTTGGCTTGGGATATGGCAAAAATACATGTTTTGCCATATCAACAAAATGGAATTAAAAATTAAATTCCAAGCCAAATAATCAAAAAATACAATAACAAGATTAATTTTTTGATTTGATTTTGTAACAAGTGACAATAGGGTTCCAAAAATACCATATTTTAACCCATTAATTTATAAAAAAAAAACCGAAAAAAAAGTTAAAAATCGGAATTTAAAACACCAAAAAAAACTTTGGTTTTTGCCACTTTTCACAAAATCTAGCTAATTATATGATTAATATAATGACTCGTGATACCACTAATGGTGATTTTAGGTTAAAACAAGAACCAAAACGCAGCGGAAAAGTTTAATCACCATGAACGGATCTAATGTTAAATCATACAATTAATCTAATAAATAAATCAAAGAGATTGGATGAACATTTCATACCCTTGAAGCCTTTGATCTTGTAGGAATCGGATGGAGTTGGTGATGGATTGAAACCAAGTATTCAATTAGAATACCTCTAAAAGAAATCCACACAACACAAGCAAGAACACCAATGGAGGATGCTAGTCCTTGAATCTTGAGAGCAAAAAGAAACAAAAAAACACATACAAGTGTGTGTTGGGGACGGTCGAAACAAGGGACCAAAAGGGAGAGTTTATTGGACCATTATTTCTCATTAATGGTGCCATTAAAACCCTTTAATGATTTCCATAAATCATACTTTCATTTTGCACTCTAGTCCCTTGTTATTTGTTTCTTCTAGTTTGCTCACAATAAAGTTTCAATATTAACAATTAATATTAAACTTATATATTATATACAAGCATGTAGCTTATATTAATATATAATGTAATTACCCTAATTACACTATATATCTTATGGTGTTAAGTGTTTAAGTGTGTGACCCTTTAGGCTCACAAACAACTAGCCATATAACTATATGTTATACGCGTGAAGCATATTCCAACAGTAAGTGTGTCGTTAAGACATAAGTTTTGGTCGAATCTAATAAGTCATAAGAAATGTTTGATTTCATTATTAGACATATGGAAAACTAGATGTGTTAAACTAGGTTTATGTTTCAAGTTCATGAATCATAAAAGTTTTAAAAGTTTAACATAAGTTTATAAGTTTTTCAAGTAATATAAAACAAGTAAGTTTTATTAGAAATAAGGTTTTTCACAAAACCTAGTAAAACGTTTTGTATACCTCGTTTTAGGTATACATGTAAAATCGTGCAAATTCTTGAAACTATAAGTTTTAAAGAATAGTTCTTAAGTTTTGAAAAGGTGTCTTGTAGAACGCTTTAATTCACAAGTCACACATTTTAAACAAGGATTAAGATTGGAATAAAAGTTTAAGTTTAGTTTAAGACTTAAACAAACCTAAGAAAATCTTAGATCTAAGTACTATCCACCTAATGGAACACCTCACTTGTTAAACGATATTCATATTGTAAGGATAAAGAACCTTAGATATGGATTCAAATCATTGTGAGTGTTAGGGTGCGTAAGGTTCTGTGATAATCGGGAGTCCCGGCGCAGAGCATCGCACTGTCTTAGATGGTCTGATCTACTTTGGTGATAATCGGGAGTCCCGGCCCAAAAAGTACTTGAGTAGAATAAACATACTAGACTTTATTACTAACTTAGAAATGTACAATTAGATTGTACAAAGTTGTAATAAGTTATAAGTCTAAAGATTCTACGACCCCTAGGAATCGTGTCAAGTCTTGATACGATCGGTAAGGATGTTACCTACCAGAAATAGCATGTCTCGTCAGGAAGTGCCCAAACCTTGCGCCGAGAATGTGATATATGGATCCTAGGCCTAAAATATTAATTATGGGTTTATAATATATTTTAGAGAATGTTTATTGATGATTACTAATTAAACTGGGTTTGATTTGTAGATGGCAGCAACAAACGTGATTGCGACAACAAGTACCAACAATCTCTCACTTCGCTCAATCCTCGAAAAAGACAAGTTGATTGGGTCAAACTTTCTCAACTGGGAGCGCAATCTTCGTATTGTGCTCAGGCATGAGAGAAAGTGGTATGTTTTGGAGAGAGCAGTAACAAACACCCCTGCTGTTAATGCCAGAGCTGAAACGAGGCAAGCTTATGATAAGCATGTCAGTGATGCACTCGATGTGAGCTGTCTGATGCTCGCCACCATGAGTCCTGAGTTACAAGCGGGAGTTATGGATGTGCCTGCATTTGAGATGATCCAGCAACTTAGGAATTCATTTCAAGAGCAAGCTCGCACTGAGAGGTTTGACATCAATCGAGCCTTCAACTCTTGCAAGATGGTCAAAGGAACGCCGGTGAGTGCCCACATCATGAAAATGAAGGGACACATGGATCACCTCGCTAGACTTGGTCACCCCATACCGTTGCAAATGGCAACAGATACTATACTCAACTAGTTGTCTGATGACTACAAGTCTTTTGTGGTCAACTACAACATGCATAATATGGAGAAATTGTAACGCCCTGAATTTCTATAAACCTATTTTAATTATAATTATTTAGTCCTCTATGATATTTTGCAACTTTTGAACCTGTTAGAGAATTATTGTTATTAATGATAATTATTGTGGTAGTGAGGTGCGTCACTTGTTTATTAGCTAATCATTATTGAGAGACGTTTTTATCATTTCACACTTATGGTAACGCTAATCATACGTAATATTTAACTGTTTCCGTCCGATAGTCCGATCTCTAATTCCCGGAACTTATAATTGGGCCACGGGCCGGTCTTTAGACCAAGGGCCGTAGCCCATTCTCTTTTCCTTTCGGCTGGGCGGGCTAGTGTACGAATAAAAGAATCATTGTGGGCTCGGGAGTTTTGGCCCATTGTGAGCAAGAGCCATAAATTTGTTTAGGCCCATTCCCGATAAGGCTTGAAGCCGGTCCAAACGATATTTAAACCTGCGTCCTTGGCAATTGCCCTAAATCGATTGGCTGGTCTCGTTTTTCTCTTCTGTGTACGGCAACCTCGGATCGAGCAAGGACTCAACAGCATTGTCGATCATCCCTTAGCGTACGGTTGAAGGTAAGAGCCGAACCACAATTCTATTTCATCGTTCACTTTAATCTAACCATGCTCCGTTGTATGGGATAGATTCTGCGGTTTTAAACCTCCTGCATCGTTGAACAGCTAAGTCGAGGGCGTGTTGACTTCGTCGGTCAAGAACCAAGGCGCACGAGTGATCGTATAGGTAATTAAAGTTATTGTTCTCTCCGAGTTTGTTGTTCTATTGCGATCCTTGTACTAGCCGACTGAAAACCAATAGGATTAGAGTCTGCTTTCGAGTCTCGGGTAGGCTCGGTTTGTTTTGATGTTGTATTTGTGTCGACCGTAGGGAGTCTTAACCGAGGGGAAACCGAACCCTTCGGGTTCTTGGGTTCCTCCCGGGAAAACAATTGTGGTGCCTAGTTTAACTTAGATCGAATGTTGTTAACTTAGATAAACGGCTGGTGAGGGGGGACTGTCGGGTTGCAAATTCTAAAGGCTCGGATTTTCGATAGCAAGTCGGGTTGCTAAACCGTATTGTTTAAACTAAAAACACGTCGGGCAGAATCTGCCCTAATGTTTCAACCCGTTTTTGAAGTAGTTAAAATAACCTCGTGAACTTTTGGCCCGTGATGAAACCTTGGTTTTTGAGTCAGCTTTCCAACGCCGCAACCCGCTCGTTAACCCGAATTACGGTTTAAAAGTTATAGTCGAATTAGTGGACTGCTGTTAGGAATATGAGCTGTGCAGTTGGTCTGTCTTGCATCACTGTTTTGAGACACTTAGAGTCTGTTTTGGCCAGTGACCGTCTCACAGTAAATTGTAGTTCTGATTGTCTTCTAGCCATGGTTAAAATATGGGGAAAATCTAATAAACCGTCTAGGAGTTATGGCTGTTCCCGTGAGACCGACGGGGGCTGCCAGCTTTCTGAAATAGGTCCTCGGGTAGGATTTTAATTCCGGGTTCACTTTTTGGTTATAGGACCGTCTAGGAGTTAAGGGCTACCCATCTGATTGTCGGGGACCTTTGGAGCTTGCATTCCTCGAGGTGAGTATTCTCACCGTGTATTCAGTTTTAACGTTGTACATGCATGACTTATGTGTTACCTTTATCTGAGATTGAATTGCTATATGAACTAATTTGTATCTGAGATTGATTGCTATCTGAGACTGAGTTGTATCTGAGATTGATTGCTATCTGAGACTGATTTGTATCTGAGCTTGAGTTGTTATCTGAGACTGAAATTGTCATCTGAGATTGATCTGTTAAACGAGTCAATTGTTATCAGCTTTCTGAGTTCTGAGTTTCTGAGATAAGAGTTAAAACATTAAACATAATATATCTGACTTGACACCGAAGAGCACTGGTGTCAGACGTTTGACTTGGCACCGAAGAGTACTGGTGCCAGGCTTTTGACTCACACCGAAGAGTACAGGTGTTGAGGTGGTGTGAGGCGGGTCGAGGTTGATCTCTCGTCCCAAGTCACCCGAGCGCGCTATATAAATCTGAGTAATAAAATCTGAGAAATAAATCTGAGTAATTAATTGAGTAGTATCTGATTAGGAGTACACCGATGTGCCCTCATGTGTTGTATGTTAAGATTGCTTGCATTTTGAGATATTCACTCAGCTTCTCCAGCTGACCCCTATTTTCCCCCACTGTTTCAGGTACTAGCAAAGGGAAGGAGAAGGTGGACGGATGACCGCTGTATTCTGCCTGTGCTGATGTGGACAGCAAATTACTATTATTATAAACATTTTACTCTATTAAATTGTTTCCGCTTTTAAGATTTTAATAAATAAGATTTCTTGGTTTTGGGATTTTAATAAATGAATTATTGGGACATTTACATTAAAATATTATATTTAAAAAGTTTTTAAAATCTTGTAAATTTGAGGGTGTTACAAGTTGGTATCAGAGCACTGACTTGAGGGATTTGGATTTGCAAGGGGCAAATTCAAACTCAAGTATGAGTGTTGAGTTTTAAAATAAGAAAAGAGTAAAATATTTTCTGAGAAAAGTTCCACATCAGGCATACAGCACGTCACGTCGATCTCTCGCTTTCCCACTGCCGGTAACCTTTAAGTGTTATTTAATATTTTATGCTTTTTATTAAAAAGTTTTGTCAAGAGACATACCTTGATAACTTTTGGAGAATACCTCGCGACATCGACGTCAAGCATAATATATATATATATATATATTATATATATACTTTCTGAATCTATCTGTAGTATGTGATCGATATGGGAACTGAGGGTTGTGACGACCTCAATTTTTACTGGAAACTTGTTGAGGGTAGGTGCCGAAAAATAATAGAAGGGCCCCTATTATTGTACGCACCTAACCTAAGACTACGTTTTCGGGAGAAATTGAGAAAGTTATTAATTCGACGTTTAAATATCGCTATAGGCAAAAATCCTCGTTTTCTGACAAATTCTTTCCTTTCTATTTTAGCAAAATGCCGCCAGCTAGACCTACCGCCCAAGAGTTACGAAACATGATGACTGGGATACTGGGAGAGATGTTACCTGCGATGTTTCAGGGCATGTTTGATGAAATTACTGATCAGGTCAGCCACATGTTGCAGACCGAATTCGCCGCCAGAGATGCTGTGGTGCCACAACCACCAGCACCAAAAGCCTTCACCTACCGTGATTTCTCCGTGTGTTCACCCCCTGAATTTAAGGGTGAATCTGACCCGAAAGTGGCAATACGTTGGCTTGCCGATATGGAGAGTGTCTTTCGCATCTCAAGATGCCCTACTGATTTGCGGACCACTTATGCATCACACTCGTTGAAGGGTGAAGCCAAAGAGTGGTGGAAACCACTAGCAGCGTCCATGACCGAGGAGCAACTGACCTGGGAAGTATTTGTGGACAGGTTTAAGTTGCAGTATGTGCCGCGTGTGGAGGTAGAGCGGATCACTAGAGATTTTCTGAGTCTTCAGCAAACCAACGAAACCGTCAGTGCTATCACTACAAAGTTTCGTGAGCTAGCTTCCTTTTGTCCCGACTATGCTGCTACTGAAGAGATGAAGATGGCTCGATATTTGGATATGTTGCGTAGTGATATCAGAGAGTTTGTGGGGATGATGCCTCGTAATTCCTTGGCTGAGATGATAGAGGCGGCACGTGGCCGCGAGATTGAGCTAGACCGTCAGAAGAAAGATTCTAAGAGGTCCCTACCAGCATCTCAAGGAAACTACAGCCAGGGCAATGAGAAGAAACGCCGGTTCGAGTTCAAACCGTACAGGGGCGGTAATTCGGGTAGGAGCAGTCAGTCGGGGAGTGGTACGCGTTATGGTAACGCGCATCGTGAGGACACGAGGGGTACACCTCGTGATGCACCTGGTAGAGACGAGGGGAGAATAGTCCTTTGCTATAAGTGTGGACAGACCGGGCATATGGCGAACGCATGCACTGTGAAGGGAGTGGTGTGTTTCTACTGCAAAGAAGAGGGCCACACAAGGGACGACTGCCCAAAGAAGAGAGATATCGGGAGAGGAGGTGCTAAAATCTAATTCTTTTCATTATTTCATTCCTCGCAACCTTTTACTTTATATTTAACCTCGTATACTATATGTATATAATAATTTAGGTGGTGCTGGAAGTGGGCCAGTGATAAATCCGGCCCCGGCTACTCTCAGGATCGCTGAGGGAGCTACTACTAGGGCTCGAGGACGAGCCTATCAGATGACCGGGGAGGAGGCCAAGAAGGCTCCTAATGCTGTTGCCGGTAAATATTCTTACCTTTTGAGTTATTATTTCATTCATAATCTGAGCTATTATCTGAGTTAATCTGAGAAAACCTGCATGAGTACTACTGTGTGATTTTAATTCTGTGTGCATATCGTGATCTTTGTGTAATAGGTACTTTTTCTGTGAACGACGTACCTGCATTTGTATTATTTGATAGTGGGGCAACCCACTCGTTTGTCTCTCATGCTTTTAGCAAACTGTTGTCCCATAAATTAGAGAATCTTTCCGAGCCTTTAGTGATAGAAGTCGTCAACGAGAAAACTCTATCGGTTACAAAAGTTTACCGGAAATGTCTAATCGAGCTGTGTGGGAAGAAATTTCCCATAGATCTTATTCCTATCGCTATGAGAGAGTTATGTGTGATTGTGGGGATGGATTGGATGACTGAATACCATGCCGAGATTCTCTGTCATCAAAAACAAATCCGTATCAAACCCCCAAGTGGGATTGAATTGGTAATCCAAGGCGACTTAAACCGGTTGGTGCCGGCACTGTGTTCGGCTGCGAGGGCAAGAAAATATCTTCAGCACGGTGCCGTGGGTTATCTAGCTTATGTTATCGACACCATTCTTGAATCAAAACCGAGGTCGATAGAAAGTGTCCCCATTGTTAGTGAATACGCCGATGTATTTCCCGAGGATCTGCCGGGAATACCACCAGAGAGGCAGGTGGAGTTTCGAATTGATTTAGTACCGGGTGCGGCGCCGATCGCTAAGGCTCCCTATCGCCTTGCACCGCCAGAAATGAAAGAACTGTATGACCAGTTACAAGAACTACAAGAAAAAGAATTTATCCGACCGAGTTGTTCACCGTGGGGCGCACCGATATTATTTGTGAAGAAGAAGGATGGGTCACAAAGAATGTGTATCGATTACCGTGAACTAAATAAATTGACGGTGAAAAACCGTTATCCATTGCCGAGAATCGATGATTTATTCGACCAGCTTCAGGGTGCGTCATGGTTTTCAAAGATCGATCTACGTTCAGGGTATCATCAGATGCGGGTGAAAGAGGAAGATATTGAGAAAACCGCTTTTCGAACACGTTATGGTCATTATGAGTTTGTAGTGATGCCTTTTGGACTCACTAACGCACCAGCGGCTTTTATGGACCTCATGAACCGGGTGTGTAGTAGTATGTTGGATCGTTCGGTGATCGTGTTTATAGATGATATTTTGGTCTACTCAAAGACCAAAGAGGACCACGAGGTTCATCTTCGCGAGGTGTTAGATACGTTGAGACGCGAAGGTCTTTATGCAAAATTTTCCAAGTGTGAATTTTGGTTGCGTGAAGTGCAGTTTCTGGGGCATGTCGTAAATGAAGAAGGTATAAAGGTCGACCCCGCAAAAATATCAGCAGTGATGAAATGGGAAGTACCTAAAACGCCATCAGAGATTCGTAGTTTCTTGGGTTTGGCTGGATATTATCGTCGCTTTATCCAGGATTTCTCCAAAATCGCGTCACCCTTGACAAAGCTGACCAAGAAATCAGCTGCATTTAGTTGGGGTAATCAGCAGCAAGAAGCTTTTGAGGCATTGAGAAATCGATTATGTGAGGCACCGATTCTAGCCTTGCCAGAGGGTGTAGAAGATTTTGTGGTTTACTGTGATGCTTCTATTCAGGGTTTGGGTGCCGTGTTAATGCAAAGGGGTAAGGTAATTGCTTATGCTTCAAGACAGTTGAAGTCTCACGAAGGAAATTACCCTACGCATGATCTCGAGTTAGGTGCCGTGGTTTTTGCCTTAAAAATCTGGAGGCATTATTTGTATGGTGTGAAAATCACCATCTACACTGATCACAAGAGCTTGAAATATTTGATGGATCAGCAGGATTTGAACATGAGGCAGAGAAGATGGCTTGATGTGTTGAAGGATTATGATTGCGAGATCCTTTACCATCCGGGTAAAGCCAATGTAGTGGCTGATGCACTGAGTAGAAACCCTATTCGGGGTATTTGTATGAGGTTGACAGCAGTAGCGTCATTGTTGGATTCTATTCGCAGTGCACAGGTAGCAGCCTCAGAAGCCGAGCAGGCTAAGAAGGAACGAGTTGTAGGCGTGATTGGTAGTTTTGTGAAGGACAGTAGAGATCTGTTGACATATCTGGGTAGAGTTTGGGTTCCTTCACACGGTGGCAACCGTGAAGTTTTGTTAGACGAGGCTCATAAGTCTAAATTTTCTATTCATCCGGGTTCAACTAAGATGTATCGGGATCTTCGTGAAAATTATTGGTGGCCGGGTATGAAATTAGAGGTAGCTGAATATGTTGAGAAATGCTTGACTTGTCGCAAAGTCAAGGCCGAGCATCAGAAGCCACATGGTATGTTACAGCCGTTAGAGATTCCAGTGTGGAAGTGGGAACAGATCACGATGGATTTGATCACCAAGTTACCGAAAACGCCAGGAGGGTATGATGCTATCTGGGTGGTCGTTGACCGTTTGACTAAGAGTGCCCACTTTATTCCGATTCGGGAGAGTTCTTCAGCTGAGAAGATGGCAGATATTTTTGTTCGTGAGATTGTGGCGAGACACGGTATACCAGTCTCTATTGTATCAGACAGAGACACTCGTTTTACATCGAGATTTTGGGAGAAATTCCAAGAGGAGATGGGCACGAGACTTCATTTCAGTACCGCGTTTCATCCACAGACGGACGGTCAGAGCGAGCGGACGATTCAGACGCTCGAGGACATGCTGAGAGCATGTGTGCTTGATTTCGGTGGTAGTTGGGATAAGTATTTACCGTTGGCGGAATTTTCTTACAACAACAGTTACCACTCGAGCATCCGTAAGCTTCTTAACTTTTCCCTTTCCTTTAGTTTCTTGCGTTGATCAATTTCTTAATCCTCTCTCTTTGACTTAGGTAAACCGCCATTTGAGATGCTATATGGTAGGAAGTGCCGGACGCCCATTTGCTGGGGTGAAGTCGGGCACAAAGTGTTGGGTAGTACTGAGATCGTGTTGAAAACTACCGAGATGATTCAGAGGGTTCGTGAGAGGTTGATCACCGCACAGAGTCGCCAGAAAAGCTATGCAGATAAAAGGCGTTCTGTTCTAGAATTTCAGGTTGGAGATTATGTGTTACTAAAAGTCTCCCCGTGGAAGGGAGTGATCAGGTTTCGGAAGAGGGGAAAGTTGGGACCTCGTTACATTGGTCCATATCAAGTGATCGCCAGAGTTGGTAAAGTAGCTTACCGTCTAGATCTACCAGAGGAACTCCATCTTATTCATAACACTTTTCACGTGTCCCAACTGAGAAAGTGTATCGTTGATGAGTCCGAGGTTGTGCCATTAGAGGATATCCAGATAGATGAGAAGTTGAACTATATTGAGCACCCGATCGCAATTCTTGACCGCAAAGTCAAGACTTTGCGTAACAAAGAGATCGTGTTAGTTAAAGTACAGTGGCAGCACCGTAAGGGTTCCGAGTGGACATGGGAACCCGAGTCTGAGATGCGTGAGAATTATCCCGATCTATTTCAGAGCGATGACTTCGAGGACGAAGTCTGATTCAAGTGGGATTGAGTTGTAACGCCCTGAATTTCTATAAACCTATTTTAATTATAATTATTTAGTCCTCTATGATATTTTGCAACTTTTGAACCTGTTAGAGAATTATTGTTATTAATGATAATTATTGTGGTAGTGAGGTGCGTCACTTGTTTATTAGCTAATCATTATTGAGAGACGTTTTTATCATTTCACACTTATGGTAACGCTAATCATACGTAATATTTAACTGTTTCCGTCCGATAGTCCGATCTCTAATTCCCGGAACTTATAATTGGGCCACGGGCCGGTCTTTAGACCAAGGGCCGTAGCCCATTCTCTTTTCCTTTCGGCTGGGCGGGCTAGTGTACGAATAAAAGAATCATTGTGGGCTCGGGAGTTTTGGCCCATTGTGAGCAAGAGCCATAAATTTGTTTAGGCCCATTCCCGATAAGGCTTGAAGCCGGTCCAAACGATATTTAAACCTGCGTCCTTGGCAATTGCCCTAAATCGATTGGCTGGTCTCGTTTTTCTCTTCTGTGTACGGCAACCTCGGATCGAGCAAGGACTCAACAGCATTGTCGATCATCCCTTAGCGTACGGTTGAAGGTAAGAGCCGAACCACAATTCTATTTCATCGTTCACTTTAATCTAACCATGCTCCGTTGTATGGGATAGATTCTGCGGTTTTAAACCTCCTGCATCGTTGAACAGCTAAGTCGAGGGCGTGTTGACTTCGTCGGTCAAGAACCAAGGCGCACGAGTGATCGTATAGGTAATTAAAGTTATTGTTCTCTCCGAGTTTGTTGTTCTATTGCGATCCTTGTACTAGCCGACTGAAAACCAATAGGATTAGAGTCTGCTTTCGAGTCTCGGGTAGGCTCGGTTTGTTTTGATGTTGTATTTGTGTCGACCGTAGGGAGTCTTAACCGAGGGGAAACCGAACCCTTCGGGTTCTTGGGTTCCTCCCGGGAAAACAATTGTGGTGCCTAGTTTAACTTAGATCGAATGTTGTTAACTTAGATAAACGGCTGGTGAGGGGGGACTGTCGGGTTGCAAATTCTAAAGGCTCGGATTTTCGATAGCAAGTCGGGTTGCTAAACCGTATTGTTTAAACTAAAAACACGTCGGGCAGAATCTGCCCTAATGTTTCAACCCGTTTTTGAAGTAGTTAAAATAACCTCGTGAACTTTTGGCCCGTGATGAAACCTTGGTTTTTGAGTCAGCTTTCCAACGCCGCAACCCGCTCGTTAACCCGAATTACGGTTTAAAAGTTATAGTCGAATTAGTGGACTGCTGTTAGGAATATGAGCTGTGCAGTTGGTCTGTCTTGCATCACTGTTTTGAGACACTTAGAGTCTGTTTTGGCCAGTGACCGTCTCACAGTAAATTGTAGTTCTGATTGTCTTCTAGCCATGGTTAAAATATGGGGAAAATCTAATAAACCGTCTAGGAGTTATGGCTGTTCCCGTGAGACCGACGGGGGCTGCCAGCTTTCTGAAATAGGTCCTCGGGTAGGATTTTAATTCCGGGTTCACTTTTTGGTTATAGGACCGTCTAGGAGTTAAGGGCTACCCATCTGATTGTCGGGGACCTTTGGAGCTTGCATTCCTCGAGGTGAGTATTCTCACCGTGTATTCAGTTTTAACGTTGTACATGCATGACTTATGTGTTACCTTTATCTGAGATTGAATTGCTATATGAACTAATTTGTATCTGAGATTGATTGCTATCTGAGACTGAGTTGTATCTGAGATTGATTGCTATCTGAGACTGATTTGTATCTGAGCTTGAGTTGTTATCTGAGACTGAAATTGTCATCTGAGATTGATCTGTTAAACGAGTCAATTGTTATCAGCTTTCTGAGTTCTGAGTTTCTGAGATAAGAGTTAAAACATTAAACATAATATATCTGACTTGACACCGAAGAGCACTGGTGTCAGACGTTTGACTTGGCACCGAAGAGTACTGGTGCCAGGCTTTTGACTCACACCGAAGAGTACAGGTGTTGAGGTGGTGTGAGGCGCGGCGAGGTTGATCTCTCGTCCCAAGTCACCCGAGCGCGCTATATAAATCTGAGTAATAAAATCTGAGAAATAAATCTGAGTAATTAATTGAGTAGTATCTGATTAGGAGTACACCGATGTGCCCTCATGTGTTGTATGTTAAGATTGCTTGCATTTTGAGATATTCACTCAGCTTCTCCAGCTGACCCCTATTTTCCCCCACTGTTTCAGGTACTAGCAAAGGGAAGGAGAAGGTGGACGGATGACCGCTGTATTCTGCCTGTGCTGATGTGGACAGCAAATTACTATTATTATAAACATTTTACTCTATTAAATTGTTTCCGCTTTTAAGATTTTAATAAATAAGATTTCTTGGTTTTGGGATTTTAATAAATGAATTATTGGGACATTTACATTAAAATATTATATTTAAAAAGTTTTTAAAATCTTGTAAATTTGAGGGTGTTACAGAAATCCATTGCTGAGCTACATTCCATGCTCAAGACAGCTGAGTTGAGTTTGGGGACCAAATCTAAGGACGTTCTCTTGATCGGTAATGGCGGTGGCGGTGGGAAGAAGAGAAAGGGGCATGGTGGTAAAGGAAAGGGTAAAACCTATCCTAACCAAGGAGTGCCAAATGGTAAAAGTGTCAAACAAAAGGTCAAGAAGGTTAAGCCTAACACTGCGAGGACCGAGAACCGGTGCTTCAAGTGTGGTGACGATGGGCATTGGAAAAGAAATTGTCCAAAGGGTGCAAGTGGTAGTGGAGGAAACGAAGTTCCTCAAGTAACACAACCACACTTCTTAATCAGTTTTAGATTCTTGTAAAGTACGTTACGAGTAATCTAACTTTTGCAATCGTTTATTGCAGGAGGAGATGGAAAGTGATAGTGACCGGCATGAGATGGTGATGATCCCACGAGCACCAAGTTTTTATAATTCAGTATTTTGTGGATTCGTTTTAAACAATTCTAGTTTATTGTTTTTGGATAATTATATTTTATGTTAAAACAAGTTTTATTTTGGTTTTAAATAAATCTCGAATCCATGGTTGAATTATATTGTGTGCATGTGTGATAATTACACTAGTCAAGGTTTATGACTAGATTGTAAGTCAAGTTTTGATTTACTTATGTTTCATGTTTTATATATTTGTTTGATTGTTGTATAAATAATGTCTTGATAGCTCAAGGTATTTAGATGCTAGTAATTAGAAAGTTTTTCTAATGAAAGTATTTAAAAAGTTCTATGGAAGCATAAGGTTCAAAAGTTATTGAACTTAGTTAAAACATGTTAAGTAATAGTCATTACTTATGATAGAAAGTTTTAAAGTATTAGTATTAATATAGTATGATTATATTGGATATAATCAAGATAGACTTTAAAGAGTATTATTACAAGTCTTTTACACTTGTAGTAAAGGTTTTAATGAAGTCATAATTCCCTAGTAGGAATAATTGGATATTCGTATAATCCAAGTAAAATGACTTAGACATTAAACGACTCTTAAAAAGGGACAAACTATATTAAAGTATTTAAGAATTAAAAGGTATTATTGTAAGTCTTTTATACTTGTAATAAATACAAATTTAATCAAGTCATAATTCCCTAATAGGAATAATGGATATTTGACAAATCCAAGTAATGTCTTTGGCATTAAATAAAATTCTTAAAAGAATACTAATGTATTTAAGAATTGATAGTATCATTTCAAGTGTTTTATACTTGTTAGATACAGTAATCAATAAAGATCATAATTCCCTAAACAAGAATGTTGGATATTCGTAAATCCAACGGATGATCTTAATTATTGATAGAATTCTTAAAAGATTAAACTACAAGTTATTGACTAGGTCAAAAGTAGTTTAAGAGATGCTTAAAATCCATAAAAGTAAGTGGGAGCTAAGACTAACGTAATTCATTAAAGATGTTGATGAATTCAGTAAGTTAGTAAGACATTAACAACAAGGTTTTACCAAGTCGTTAGCCAAAGAGTTAAGAGAAATAATAAATGATCGTTGATTAGATTATTGCAAACATAATAGCGTGATCACAAGTCTTGTGATTAATTATTGCATATCTAATTGGTTGTTAAACACTTCAGTGGATAACACAATCATTTAAGGAAATTTCTTTAACTAGTAAGAATATCTACAAATCAAGTAACTAAAAGAAGCTTTAGTTACAAGGAGAATTTTATGAATTCAAGAAACTAAGGAGTTAATTTCCAATCCTCCTATGTTTACCGAATTACATAAAAGGCAAGACTAGAATATGTTCTAGATTGTTGCAAGAACAATATCTAGCAAAGACAAAAGTAATAGTATTCCTAAATACTAAGCTTATGTCTTTAGTTTAATAGAAATGATTAGTTTAGTGATAAAGTTACAATTAAGTTTGTAAGAATCATTAAGTAATCAACACGAACGAAAGGAATAAGTAATGATCCAGTAATAATTCAGTATCTATGTCCAGTGAGGAATAATACTTGAATTAGTATCATTTTATTCAGACTTTGTATGTTTTACAAGATCCATGAATAAAAGTCTATTTATTCAAGAAGACACAATATCCGTGACTACTCGTCTTGGTGGGAACCTCGATGGGACGTTAACGTCATCGCGGTATTTGGTGGTAGATTCGAAAGTTCTTCGAAGATAGCTACACAAGTTTTGTGTAAACCAAATATCGATGATATTCTGTTGGAAGCTCAACGAATATTGGATTGACCACCGTGACAATACTTCGTGGTTGAAAATTTCAAAAGTATTGTTCACTAGGATTGTCCTTAAGCCTGAGGTATTTGGTTTAGGATACGATGACTAATGTGCTTTGGTTCAACTTAGAAAATTCTGAAATACGTTTGTCATACGAGGCGATACTGGGTACAAAGGAAGTTGTATTTTAAATCGAAATATACAAGATGGTAATTGCACCTCCTCTTTAGGAGAGATATTTATAGGTCCTTTGACTTGATAAGAAACTGGCAAGTGCACTGCCGTGCCCAAACGAACTGATCTGTTCTTTGTCGTTTATCACAGTAGTTTGAATCAAGAAGTCATAAAATGATTTCGAATATAGGAGTTGATAATTTCTACCATGCTCGTATTTGTTATCACAAATATCGTGCTGCAAGGGATGAGCCTAACATAGTTTGCCCAAGAAGTAGAGACAGAGTGTTCTTTACTAGGAGACGCTATTAAAGAGTTTTTCATAAACTATACCTGGGTTACGTAAGCTGTTTTTATGGGGTTGGTTACCTACATGCCCATCTAGAAGGCCACTGTAGCTCGTATCACTAAGACAAAGGTTACAGACTTGCACAAGTGGGAGCCTGAAGGAATTATGTGCACAGTCAGTCAACCTATGATGATACATCCATGCCTACGAAACACTTAAGGGTCACACCGGTGAGTTCATGTAATACGAGCAAGATAAGCAATGATACTACGAAGAGGAATGATTCATAATAGTCATTATGAATCAGTTAAGTATTAAGTTAAGTTTAACTTATTACTAGATTAGTTTAACTAACTAATTAATACAAGTAGTTGTACATTTACTAGTTGAGTAAATATACAATGTGTTAATTATAGATTATCCATGATATGATTTAAAGCTATTAAATCATATAGTAATTGGATAATATTGTTGTATAAATTATATAAAGATTAACTATTAAAAGTATAAATACAAGTATATAATTCGTGTATATGGGTACCGAATTATTAGTGTGTTAATACTAGACATTTAGTAGTTAAGTGCAACAATAATATACTAGTTAAACTATAAGGGTTTAAAATGTAAGAGATAAGTTTAATTAAGAGATTAATCTTAATTAAACTAGGAGGACTTAAATGAAACTTATTATATTATAAATAGAAGGCTTAAGGTTTCATTTAAACCTAATCAATCATTCCCTTACACACCTCACGAAACCCTAGCCCCTCCTCTCTTTGGTTTCGGCCGAGAACAAGCAACAAGGGAAGAACACAAGTTTGTGTTCTTCGTGTTCTTCGTTCTTCGTGTTCTTCAAGTCTTGAAGATCCAAGTTCATTGCTTAGATCAACTAGAAGATCGCTCGACTTGTTCATCATCAGTGGATCTATCTTAAGCAATCAACAAGGTATGTTTTGGGAAACCTTTTTCTCCCTTCTCCCTCTTGGACGAATTTCGGCCAAAGAACCCTAGGGTTCTTTGGTTGATGGTCGACGAACACACAAGTATGTGTGTGTTTGAGTTCTTCGTACAAGGTTTATTTCTTGATAACCTAATCTAGTTCTCCAACATCCCAATCCTTTAGGGTTTAAGGATTAGGTTTAATCCCAGTTCCGCATTTAGGGATTAAATCAGCTAGTTGGTTTTAACCGGTCAAGAACAAGTTCATGTTCTTGGTCAGTATGGTCCAACCAAGTTTACTGGGAGGTTGACCCAAGTGGTCGATCAGTGTCATGTGAAACCCTACAGGGACATCATCATCATCCGTCTATTATTACTATGAGCTTATAGCTCCATCATTCCCAATCAATTTTCATTTCATCATCAATAAGCAATTCATTAAAAATCACATAATTAACTAAATTACTTATAGACTCGATAAAACATTTAAACATAAAACATTCGACCCATCAAGTTGATCAGAATGCCTCCAATCCAACGATTTAAAGATACCGTGATAACCAGAATGCCTCCGATCTATCACGTACCTGTCCTATTTCAGTCTACCTGTCATAACCATTACATGTGACTTTATGTCACATCTATCATCAATGCCATTTGGTCATCATACAATCTATCCACATACTAATCTTAATTAGTATTCACATAAACATATCAACTAGTTTCATCATTAGTAATCACATATTATAAAAATATACTCCTTTTACATCATATCAATAATTAGTTATTAATCACTTTTCATTATCATGATCTCTTTCAAAATCATCAAGCATTTTAGATATACTTAGACAGTATACTATTTACCTTTTTCTCATCTTTTCAATAATATCTTTATTAGAATCATTTATTAATAATGACTCATAAAACATCATAGTTTTCAAAATCATTTGCTATGTACCCAGTTTAAAAGTCTCATGTACTCACCTTAGCGATAGCTAAATCCATATCGTGTTCATCAACACGAATCCTTGCTTCCCGCCTTTGGAATATCTCCAACCTTTAGGTTCTTGCAACCTATCAAGATAATAATCACATTTCTAGTTATCCTTAATAACTAGATAACTCATAATTTCTATTTTCATCTTTAACCACCAAGTTCATCGAACTTGGTGGAAAATCCCAAAATCTTAGTTCCAAGGTTTCACCAACGAAACCCAAATCCAACCACAACCGAAGGTCGACATCATTAGTCTCAAATATTAGTCTCTGATATTAGTCTCATAACACTAATTAGTCACCAACACCCTTTTCCCCAAATTTTGGTGACATTCAAAACCCTAGGTTTAACCAATCTTAAGATTCTCACAAATCTTAAGCATACACTTCTTTTCTTTGTTAAAATATAATCTATTAAGTGTATACAACCTTTATTTTACCATTTAAGAAAACCCCAAGAACTAGGGTTCGAGATCAAAACTTTTACTTCCATGGATCTAAAGTAATAAACATCAAGGAGTGAAGATTTACCTTAATCTTCAACAATAGAAGCAAAATCAGTTGATTCGGACCCCAAAATCAGCTTCGGATGATCTTTTCCACTCAAAATATGTATAAGAACTTAGAGAGAGAGTTGGGGTTTCAAGTTTGGCACTTAATGTCCAAAAACCCGTATTTAAGGTGTTCCAGACGAAAATCAGCAGTAACTGATCAGCATTAACTGAGTCAGCACTAACGGAGTCAGCACTAACTAATCAGCACTAACGGAATCAGCACTAACTGATCAGCACTAACGGGATCAGCACTAATTGATCAGCACTAACAGGATCAGTACTAACGGGATCAGTACTAACGGAATTCCTTGAATTTCTTTTCCTTCTCGTTTACTACCCGGGTTCGACCCGTTTCGTCCATAACTTTCTCATACGAGTCCAAATGACACGAAACTAATTCCTACGTTCTTTAAATGATTTATTCTTATTTATCATATTTTTTTCATAATTTATTTAACACAAAAATTCAGGTCGTTACAACTATCCACCACTTAAAAGGATTCCGTCCTCGGAATCACTAGAAATATTTCAAGCCACTTTCGACCGAGCATTCCGTTCTCATTCCCTTGTGGTCATTACCATCAAACTTTTCTCATTCCAATTTAGTCAACAATATGTATTTAAACATTCACTTAACCCCGTTAGGCCCGTACGGGTCAAAAATCAATCTAAACTCATAATACTTAAACGGGTCAAAATTTCACAATTTGATCATAACACTTTCAACCCTTCAACCAAACTCGCTATACACATAGGAGCTATATGAACCAATCATTACAATCATCTAATTGATCCACACGGATAACAAAATCTAGCTTCGACCGAGTCAATATAATCCAACATTGTCTAATTTTTGACTTAAGCACAAAGTCAACTATTCTTTAACAATTTCTTTACTTGCTAAAGATTCCATTAATCATCATTTCCTTTACCATCGACCTTTAATTATGATTCATCAACCATCA
Source organism: Calendula officinalis (assembly GCA_963853835.1). Classification (NCBI taxonomy): domain Eukaryota; kingdom Viridiplantae; phylum Streptophyta; class Magnoliopsida; order Asterales; family Asteraceae; genus Calendula; species Calendula officinalis. Next base: position 32,931,178 of record OY970823.1, on the reverse strand, counting down.
TATATCCGATTCCAAATTCAACTTGAAAACACTCAACGGATTAAAGTCGCATAATCCGACTATATCTCTTTTAACTGTTCCGTTAACCTTTTCACATACACACAATCGATATATTATGCTCTCGTCATTCACTAGACATTCATAACGAGAGTCAAAGCTCATCTTTGACCAAGTCAACCAATCACAAATTGACTAATCTTGACTTTTGTATAAAGTCAACCATACTTTCCCAACTAACAAATTCTCTACTCGCGGGGTACTACCCCGCAATTTAACACTTCTGGTTCTACTTATTATTATTTCCTTAATAAGTGTTCCCTTTTGTTTCCAACTTTCAATTTCTCCCCAAATAATCCGAGAGTCGCACCTTTACTGAAGGTCACACTAACATTTACCGTTTCTTGACCTTCATTTGGTCACTCATACTATCACCTGTATTCTTTCAACCATCTTTGTACCACATCGATCAATATCATAACTTTTTATTCTCAGTAATCGGTATTAGATCCTCTACCACAATACATTCCACAATCTTATACAAGTTTACTATATCTTGGTTACCAAATAGTAATTTGCTCACTAGGAGTTTCTCTTTCCTCATATTCCAAATCGTAGGCATCTCCTACACAAAGAAACCTAAATGCAATCCGCATTTCATACCAAATTCTCATTTGTTATAGAATAATAACAATACTCATTAATCACATGGTTCTACATTCATTATGTGTATATATATATATATATATATATATATATATATATATATATATATATATATATATATATATATATATATAACATTATATAAACACACAATTCATACATTAACTATTTTATCGAGATGATCGGAAAGCCTCCAATCCATCAAGATCCAAATTTTCACAGTGATTGGAACATCTCCAATCACAGAATGGAACCATTGAGATTCGCCCAACCGACTCCACCCCCAAACATCATAGTAGCTGGGGATCCCCCGAACTACCACATCATCTTTTCCTCATCTATTGATCTTAGGTACCATACTAGTATACCTCTTTTCACATCACATAACTTCACTACCAACTTACACATTCAATTGTCGATTTATTCATCATGCAATCTAGCACATTTCCCGTAATACCACATTATCACTTTCTTTCATATTTTGCATATTTCCCATTTGACATACTACTTTACACGCTTCATATAACATTACCTTCCCATTATCATATGCCTTCAAAGCCATCACAAAATGCACATGCATTGCACCCCGCGGGTAAACTAATAAAATCTCCAATTACTATTTAACCGTTTCACTTACACATTCACCACCCTTAGCCGGTTCATTTCCTTATTACCAAACTTCCAAATCTTTTTGTCACCACTAGAGTAACCACCAATCCATTCCATTAACCACAATTCACCGGTCAACACGGTCATCTTTGAGTCAACCAATCGACTTCGGTCTCCATTTGTAACCCATGACTTACCACCTAGTTGCCCAACACTCGATGTTCTATTCTTTATATATCGCGAGACTTAGAAATATTTTTGTCCAAATCGTAGCCTTACACTACACTATGTCATATATTATCATACCATTACTATGATGCCTTATCAATAATTGCCTTCTTACCCTTAATATCGAATCCATCATTCCAGACACAAAACTTAGCTATGGCTATATGCCAACTTTTACTCAACCATTTTCAACAATCAAAATTCGTCATTTCCGACACTTATCATTTCCCACATATTTTCCATTCATGAGTTTCAAGGCATCACTATACCTTTAGCCATCATTTTCTTTACCACTCATGTATAATAATATTTCATTACTCATCCGGATTCCCGCCGGATATCCAAGTTCAATTTCCCAAGTTTCTATTTCTAAAATTCTCATCCATACTAACAATTCTTACCATAGTACTTCATTGTACTACTATCCTTTTGTTGAAACATTTTCCTTTGATACTACATAATAGCATCAACCCTTATATCCTTACTACATGCGACACACTTGTCTATAATCCTTTCCAATACATACTTCCATACACATAACTAACCGGGAAGACTATTCCCAAAATAAATCTCCACGTTATACGACTCATCTCCAATTTCTATAAGCACTAATTCGTGCAACAACCAAACAATTAAGCCATAATCACATAGCATCGATTTTCACCTAAGATCTCCGAGGTTGCATCATGAACCCCTCTCTAGATTTCCTTCCGAGTAGACTTACCCCTTTCAACTCATTCGCGAGTTCCTTTCACAACATCTTGTACCGCGCTCTCTTTCCCAAAGTTTCATACAACACATTCCACCGTGTCAGCGCCTCATCCTTCAACAATGGTGATACCAATGTCACCATATCATTCCTCCTTCGTTTGCTACTCTCTAGAACTTGCTCAATCTACCGAGTCCACCACATCGTGACCTCCGGCTCAGAACTTCCGAATTACACAACGGTTTTACACGCTATGAAGGTCTTATACAACATCCTTCCATTTCTTCCAACTAGGTCTTGCTACCCTTTTTTTTGTAGATACTTCTCACTACGGACTTCGCCATTCGATGACTCTTCCTTCTTACGGGCATTGGAATCATTCCGCCTACCCTCATTCATTCAATTATCCAAAATCTGGTTCATATCCTCATTCATAACACTTCCCAATTTAGTGGAGCTCGTCCACTTTTCACATTCATTCTTTCGCCATACCAATGTACCCATCAACAAGATTCAAACGGTCAACTCAACAGTCGAAAACAACACAACAAGATCAAAACATGGCATTTCTCATAGGGATCGACCCTATCATACTAATGCCCTACGCTCTCAAAAGACTCACATTGCATAATTTATAACAACTTCTATAGGTCCCCCTAGGTTCAACCCTAAACTTAACAATAAGTCTCAAGGTCAACCTATCGATCTCAAGGAATCTTACATTCCTATAGCTACAGTCTAAGACTAGGATGGTCATCCAACCTAATTCACTTAAACTATAGCTCTCATACCAAGTTGTAACACCCGTATTTTTATAACATCGTTCAAAACATTTAAAATACATTTTTTTCCCAATATTTGACACATTGTCCAAAATATGGTTTAACAAAAACCTTAAACCTTTATCAGAGTTTACAAAATATACGGTGTCAGCAAGTATATCAAAACCATAGGCAAACGGGGTCTACCTAAGAGCTCCCGAGCTAAACATCTCTAGGCCACTTCTAGTGCAACCTTCTATCACTTCCAACCTGTGCCTGAGTACATAGCCACAAAACAAACGTAGTACGTGAGACACAATAGTCTCGTGAGATACATGGGTTTTAGACCCGATAAACAACTAGTCACATAATATCATTTATACTTAAAATAATATTAGTAAAATTCGTTTGGGTCACTTCTGTAACATCCCGAGACCCGGCCTATTATTTTATTACTTTCGGTAAATAATATTCTATTATTTAATATTTTATTTTATTTAATTTGATTTGATTTAATTTAATTGTATTTTAACCAAGGGGTTAAAATTAGTGAAAACTGAAATGTTTTGAATAATTAGTGATATTTATATATCTAAATTCCCTTTTGAACCAAGATTCCGAATATATTTTCGTTGTGTAAATCAAAGTTCGTTTAGGCCTTAAAATTAATCAGTGTATGATTAGGTAACTGGTATTTATACCGTGTAAAATGAAAAGAGCTTATTTTTCCTTGTGTTAGACACGTGCCCTTTAGGTGTCATTTTTCCCCTCTTCTTTGTATGATACCATCGACACACATACACACATGTTTCACAAAACCATTTTGAAAGAATACTTGGAGAAATTGAAGATCAAAGCCTAATCTTTCGCCCTCTTCTCTCTGATTTCGTGATTGAAGCTTAACTTAGGTGAGTTTTCATCTTTTAGTTGTGTTCTTGAAGTTTTTATTTAGGGTTTATGAGTTTTGGTGGGTTTCTTGCATAAAATGTTAAATTGGTGAATCCATGGGTTTTGAATGATGCTTATGTTTGATTATCTTGTACAAGATGTCTAATTATTGTATGAAATCTTGTTTTTGAGTAAGAGCTCTCAAGCTCCATCAATGGAGTTTGTGGAAGAAGGTCAAATCTTAGATTTTTGCATGTATGAGATTTTTATGATCAAAAGGTGTAGGATTAGGTTTAATAACATATTAGAAGTTATAAATGTTGTTTATGTTGATTGTGATTTAAAATGGAAGTATTTAGCATGATTAAATTAGCGTTGGGTGAGTTTTTTGGTAAAAAACCGTAAGCATAAAAAAGACAGCTTTTGGCCAAATTTTGGTGATCTTGCAAAAATCATATAAAATCAACCGTAACTCCGTTTTGGGCGTGCGACCAGTCGTTTCGAAGGTCTATGAGTCTACTTTAACTATATAATATTTTCCTGAACTGATATGATCATAAAAATGTGCAGATTTCTGAGTTAGTACAAGAGGTCGGATGTGTCTTTTTCGGGTCAAACATGTATTGAAAAGTTTGGGTGTTTCGAAGTATAACTAGTTAACTTGAAGTTTGTTATAAAGTGGTAATTGTATACTTGATGAAATGATAATTATGTGTTTGTAAATATGGGTAGTTAATAAAATAATTTTGACACGTTTAAAATAATAAGTAGTCAAATTTGGGAATTGTGAGTTTTGGTCAAATCTGGAAGTTTGACTTTATTTTAAAATGTCAACTTATGCATAAAATGATGTGTAGATGTTAGTTGATGTATTGGCTAAGGATTTGGGGAGTATTATGATGAATTGTTCGGTTTTGACCCGTTTGGGCCTATATGCTAAAATTGGAATAAAAATGAATTATTTGGTATACACTTGACTTTAGAACTATAATTATGATATTTGGGAAGTATTAGAATGTTAGTTGGTCATTATATATGATATGGTAGTATTTTATAACTAGTTGTTGAGACTTATGGGAATTGGACGTTGATTCGGTTATTTTTGACCCGTTTGAGTTATAATTGGTATAAATGCATAAATTTTGATAGACTTTGATTTGGAAGATGTTGTTATGACCATTTTTAGTTGGATAAGTTACAAGTGTATTTGTCATGTTAAAATTATGTAATTAAGAACCTATTTTAGCATATTTGTCTTGTTATCTTTAATTGGTGAAATTCGGTTCTAATTCGGTATTCATTTTATGTACAGGAATTGGGAAGCAAACTCAGTGATATAAGACAACTGAGTTTGGAAGGATTGCGGTTGTAGGGTGAGTGGATTTAGCCTTCAATCTATATGTGTACAATTTGGATAGAAATTGGATACTTTGGTAAAAGTGCAGGATTTTGGTATTTGGGTAGTTCGCGACGCGAACCTTTTTGGGTGTAGGTTTTTGGCTGCATTGTTTATTGCAAGCCCACACTTCGGTATAAATAATTCGGTAATTAATTATGTGCACATTTTGGGAAGAGGTCGGTAATCGGAACATTCTACTGGGCAGAAGTTTACTATTGACAAGGTGTATCGCCCTTAGAAGCACTGGTTGTTCTAAGTGGGTACACACTGTCTTTGAGTAAAGGGCCATCGGTTATCATTGTTAGGCCGACAATGATTTAAGGTTCGGCCGAACCGCCGTTACTCTTCAAAATTAACTAATCGGGAAAGTGTGAATTTATATCGGTTGTTCTATTATATATTGGTTGTTTAAGTTCATTCACTTAGCTGTTAGCTAATCCCTCCCTCGTTGACTCTTTTGTAGGTTCGGTTGTTCGGCGGGTCAAGGGGTGCTTGTTAGGAATGGTTGACCAATGGTTGCTCTGATAGTATTTTGTAATCGAGCCGTTTTCGTAGTAACACGTTAAACCGTTTTGATGTTTTGATTAATATTATATTTGAAGTTGTATTTTCTAAAATGACTTAACTATTATGGTTTAAATATTACGCTTCCGCTATTTAGAAAAAAAAATCGGGTTTAAATTTGCGGTGTTACAACTTCGTTACTTTCATCATTGGCAAATGTCAAGATAATCGGAATGCCTCCAATCTATCAAGACCGTCATATCCACGGTAATCGGAATGCCTCCAATCTACCGGGACTCATAGGTATTGGGTAATCGGAATGCCTCCAATCTACCACTAACCTTAAGGTACCGTAATAACCGGAATGCCTCCAATCTATCACGGCCCTAGGGACATCATCATCATCCGTCTATTATTACTATGAGCTTATAGCTCCATCATTCTCAATCAATTATCATTTCATCATCAATAAGCAATTCATTAAAAATCACATAATTAACTAAATTACTTATAGACTCGATAAAACATTTAAACATAAAACATTCGACCCATCAAGTTGATCAGAATGCCTCCAATCCAACGATTTAAAGATACCGTGATAACCAGAATGCCTCCGATCTATCACGTACCTGTCCTATTTCAGTCTACCTGTCATAATCATTACATGTGACTTTATGTCACATCTATCATCAATGCCATTTGGTCATCATACAATCTATCCACATACTAATCTTAATTAGTATTCACATAAACAAATTAACTAGTTTCATCATTAGTAATCACATATTATAAAAATATACTCCTTTTACATCATATCAATAATTAGTTATTAATCACTTTTCATTATCATGATCTCTTTCAAAATCATCAAGCATTTTAGACATACTTAGACAGTATACTATTTACCTTTTTCTCATCTTTTCAATAATATCTTTATTAAAATCCTTTATTAATAATGACTCATAAAACATCATAGTTTTCAAAATCATTTGCTATGTACCCACTTTAAAAGTCTCATGTACTCACCTTAGCGATAGCTAAATCCATATCGTGTTCATCAAAACGAATCCTTGCTTCTCGCCTTTGGAATATCTCCAACCTTTAGGTTCTTGCAACCTATCAAGATAATAATCACATTTCTAGTTATCCTTAATAACTAGATAACTCATAATTTCTATTTTCATCTTTAACCACCAAGTTCATCGAACTTGGTGGAAAATCCCAAAATCTTAGTTCCAAGGTTTCACCAACGAAACCCAAATCCAACCACAACCGAAGGTCGACATCATTAGTCTCAAATATTAGTCTCCGATATTAGTCTCATAACACTAATTAGTCACCAACACCCTTTTCCCCAAATTTTGGTGACATTCAAAACCCTAGGTTTAACCAATCTTAAGATTCTCACAAATCTTAAGCATACACTTCTTTTCTTTGTTAAAATATAATCTATTAAGTGTATACAACCTTTATTTTACCATTTAAGAAAACCCCAAGAACTAGGGTTCGAGATCAAAACTTTTACTTCCATGGATCTAAAGTAATAAACATCAAGGAGTGAAGATTTACCTTAATCTTCAACAATAGAAGCAAAATCAGTTGATTCGGACCCCAAAATCAGCTTCGGATGATCTTTTCCACTCAAAATATGTATAAGAACTTAGAGAGAGAGTTGGGGTTTCAAGTTTGGCACTTAATGTCCAAAAACCCGTATTTAAGGTGTTCCAGACGAAAATCAGCAGTAACTGATCAGCATTAACTGAGTCAGCACTAACGGAGTCAGCACTAACTAATCAGCACTAACGGAATCAGCACTAACTGATCAGCACTAACGGGATCAGCACTAATTGATCAGCACTAACAGGATCAGTACTAACGGGATCAGTACTAACGGAATTCCTTGAATTTCTTTTCCTTCTCGTTTACTACCCGGGTTCGACCCGTTTCGTCCATAACTTTCTCATACGAGTCCAAATGACACGAAACTAATTCCTACGTTCTTTAAATGATTTATTCTTATTTATCATATTTTTTTCATAATTTATTTAACACAAAAATTCAGGTCGTTACAATATAACCACTCTAACAATTTTACATAATCTTAAGACCTACTAAGCGAGATATTGTGAGAACTCAAAATTTAGTGAGTACTGCTAGGACAAATATTAGCCTCATGATTTAAAAAATGAGTGACGAAGATTTAATTTTATTTATCATCAAAATCTCGCGAGATATTATGGCATTTTCGTAATTATTTGTGAGATATAAGAAATTTCTTGTGAAGGGTAAAAGTTACAAGGGTAGAATTGGTAAAACAATTATCAAAATCAGCCATTACGCGCCTGAAGTTTCCCTTCCCCACTCGCGGACACGTGTCCAGTTGTGATTGGCTGAACCTATTCTTTTTTACATCCACTTGTTTATTTTGGCTATACATTTTTTTTTCTTTGAAAAAAAAGTCTGAAAAAACCAAATTCTTGAAATTAAATTCTCTACAAAATGAGCATAGTAATGAAAAGTTATTTAAAATAATTTTGGATTATTTGTTAATTTTGGATCATTGTTAATTTTGAAAAAAACATAATCATGGATCATTTATAAATTTTTAGATCATTGTTAATTTTGAAAAAGCATAATTTTGGATCATTTTGATAATTTTGGATCATTTTACTTAATTTTGCATCTTTGTTAAATTTTGGATCATTTTGTTATTTTTGGATCATTGTTAATTTTGAATAATTAAAAACCCATGACGAAAGTACCCTTAATGAACATAATTGATTGATAATTTTCCTCGCAGGCCTCACCAAATTTTGAGTCTTTACTGAATCCGAACCCTAAAACCTACAATAATATCATATACTGGATGTATGTATTCATAAAATTCTACACTAATTGAATAATAGTATGTAATTATAATAAACTTTGTATCATTTGTGTTTTTCTTTAAAAACTTTCAAAAACTATTTTGGTGTTATTTATTTATAAGTTTTCATATTTAAAGCATTTTTTTTAGAGAATATTCAAAAAAAATCTTAAAATCTCAAATTCCTATATTATACATCTATGATTCACTTTCCCGTTAAATTATTGTTCACATAGAAATAAATGCCGTTAAGACTATGGGGTATGGGCATCACCACCACCTCATTTTTTCTGGCACATCATCTGCCACCTCAGCAACCACACCACACCACACCACTCCACTTTATCCAGGAAATACCCACCACCCCACCCCACATCATTTTTTTCCAACTCATCATTTCTTTTCACTTTATTTTTTAAACATAAAATTAAAATTTCATTAAAATAAAAATTTAAACATTACAATACTTGAAAATTAAAAATTAAAATACTAGAAATTTAAAAAAAAAATACAATACTTGAAAAAAAAACTAGCTTAAATTGCGGAAAGCGGCCCTCGCCTTCGCTTTCGCTTCGCGCAAGATCTCGAGATCCTCCCCATCCAATCCTTCCTCTTTATGCTTCAAAATGGAGATGGTATTAAGCATTATTTTTCCCTCTTTAGCGGTCTTGTCCGTCTGCAGTTTTTCCTTCTTCAACGCAACCTTCTCTTTTGACGACACACCATGATCGGCCAACAACTTTGCGACTTCGTCCATCGTATTGTTCGACGATGCCTGCTGCGCCGCATGCCGTAGTGCTCGTTTGGTCTTATCTCTTCCTACCGGTCGGCTTGGAGTGGGGGTTTCTTCAACTTCATCGAACAAGTCATCGGGGATGTCGTCGTCCCCAGCATTCAGGTCGATACGCGAAGTAGTCGTATGACCATCAGAAACATCAACCGAATGGGAACTACGAGACCGCTTTGATTGTTGTTGTTGTTGGTGCTCTTGTGAAGTCGGCATCGCAAACCATTTTGGATCGTCTTTGACAACCAACCACTACTTTTCTTGCTCAAAACCATTACGCCCATTACCCTTGTATTCTAGCCTTGCCGCTGCCATAACATCAAAATCACTCATCCCGCTACGTTTCTCAGACATGAGCTTGTTGTAGATACCGTTAAACTTTGTTAAATTGGTGACTAGTTGATGCCATTTCCCAGAAAGTTTGTCGTGGTTTCGGTACGTTGGACGCCCCATAAGCTCGTGGAATGCTTTGGACACAGCGTCCCATAGCCCTTTGGTTTTCTTGCTATTCCCATCCTTTGGGTCTTTTGACTCGGCACACCAAGCTTTACACAAAGCGACTTCTTCTTCAGTGGTCCAAGTCAATGGACCGTCAGAATCAATAACTTCTTTCTCTTTGGCTTTCCCCTTCCCTTTCGACTTCTTTTTTGCTCGACTACCGTCAGCCTCTGTTTGTTGGAATTGTGTACTTTGGAATTGAGCACTTTGGAATTGACTTTGTTGAAACTGATTTGGTTGGAATTGTGTGTTTTGGAAATTGGGGTTTTGGAATTGGGTGTTTTGGTATTGTGGGTTTTGGAAATGGGGGTTTTGGAATTGTTGGTATGGAGGTTGTTGGTATTGGGTATTTGGTGGAACAACGCATGTGTTGAGCAGATTAATATATGGCTCGAACTGTGCAAATCCGAGATTGTCCTGCGTGTTTTGGTTGGAATCGGGCGAGCTTTGGTTGGAATCCATTTGGTAATAAAAGATGTGAGAAAAATAATACTCCCTCCGTCCCACTTTAAGTGTCCACTACAAAAAAGCACACAGTTTAAGAAAAGTGCATTAATTATATAATGTCACCAATCAAATTTTCTCTTTCCCACTTAAATGTTTTTTGATTGGTTGAAATTTAGGAAATGACACTCTTTGTGGGACAAACTAAAATAGTATACTGGACAATTAAAATGGGACGGAGGGAGTATTGTAGAGAGAATGGTTGTAGAGAGAAAGATGGTAAAGATGTGAGAAAAAAAAGATGTATTATTGTATGTATATATAGGGGAAATAAAAAATAAAAAATAAGTTTTTTTTTTAAATTCTAACGGTCATATGACCGTTTGGGGTGTAACGGTAGAAAAAAGAGCATCCCCACAGCCGTTCTCTCTCGTGCTCGTGCCCACGGATCATCACCACCGCACCCCACGCCGTGTAGGGGGCGGTGTTCCCCAGTACACCACGCCATGACCGAGCGGCCACCTCAGCCCCACGACCCTGCTTGAAGACCCACACCGTGCAGTCTAAAAGGTTACTAAATATTGAAAGAGGTGGAAATATTGAAAGAAGTGGATTCTCTGTTGAGTGGTTATAAACCTATGAATTTTATATTAAAGATTTGATTTTTGTTTGACTCGGGTTGCATCCTTGCCAGAATCCCATCATCTCACTTTTTCTATTTTCTTTTTAAGTTTTATACTCTTAACTTTTACTTTTGACCCTAGGTTTTTATAACTTATACTTTTAAACTTAACTAATATATTTTATACATATTTATTTATAAAACTAAGAATTTTGAATATCCTGATAAAAAACTTATAAGAAAATATAAATATCATAAAATCTGCAGGAACACGCGGCGTATATAATGCTTGTTCATTAAAAGTTTTACAAATCTCTTATCTCACCTGAAAATACAAAAACTTAATTATTCTTTTGTTATCAAATACTTCGTACAAGTAGAATGTGGATAAATAACATAATATTTATTAGTAATTTCTGTATAAGTTATAACTCAAATATGATAAAACTTAGAAAGGTTTTTTTTCATAAGCTTTTATGAAAAAACTAAAGATGGAATACTAGAGGAGATTTTCAAAAGCCATCAGAGGCCCAAACACAATAAACCACGACGAAACAACCAAACGAAGAAAAATTATCTAATCAATATAGATTATATTATTGGCATAGCTTATAAAATTTAGATTTAAAATATAATTCTCGTTCACTGTTGGTCACAAAAAAATAAAATTACAAAATATCATATAATAACGTGATTATTATTGCAAATGATTATTGACGAATATACAAATAAAATAAAATACGTGAAATGATATTAATGAACGGCTAAAAGAACTTTAAACTAAATTTTCAAATATTAATGAAGATATGTTTTAGTAGTAAAATATATCTATCTATATATATATAAAAATTAAGTTCCAATTTTGAAGTTGCAATTAATACCATGCAATTAATATTAATAATATTATAATAATAAAAACAAACTTATGAAATTGTAAACTCAAGAGTTTTGAAATAAATATAAATAATTATAATAATAAAATGTTCAATAAATAAGAGACTTTTCAAGTTTTAATCTTACACATTAGCATCTATAAATACTCATTCTCATATTGCAAAAATTTTAACACTCCAAAGGTGCATCCAAAAGAAATACTTAACAAATGGAGTCAACAACAAAGGTCTATAGGGATTTTATTATATATCGTCGTTATTAATTGGTAATCCAACATAATCTTTATGATTTTGTTTTAGAGTGGGTATGTTAGTTGTTTTTGTTTAAAATTACACAACCTCTTTTGTATATATGTATAAAATTGTTATTCGTTGTTTATTTACATTTTGTATAAATATTATATTATATAGTATATGCGATTGTGTATGATATTATCACAATTATTTAAGATGAATATCTTATCATGTTAATGGTCACAAATTGTTTTTCATTTGATTTGTTATTTTACTTCTAATCCAATTAATGGGTTTTGATCGCCATTTTTCACATCTTGCGATTATCTAATTAGTAGGAAAATATTAATTAACTATATTGATGGTTGTTGAATTGATGTCTATTTTCATTTGTATATGTATAATAAAATATAAAAAATGAGTTTCATATTGATGTTGCATTTATTATAATATTAAATAAATCATGTTAATAAAGATTGAGAAGCTCAATAGTTGTAAAATCAAGAGTTTATACATAAACTTGAGATTATCTAATTAGTAGGAAAATATTAATTAAAATTGAGTTCTATTTTTATGTTGCATTTATTATAATTGAGTTATATTGAGTTCTATAGTATTGAATTCATTTTAATAACAATTTGACAAACTCATTAAATTGTAAGACCAAGAGTTTTGTAATAATTATAATAATAATAAGTTCTATAAAATAAGAGACTTTTTAAGATTTATGAATCTTACACATTAAGATCTATAAATACTTATTTTCATGTTGCAAAATTTTAACACTCTAAAGGTGCATCCAAAAGAAACATTTAATAAGTGAAGTAAACAACAAAGACCTTTAGCGATTTTGTTCTTTTCCTTGCTATTAATTTCTTTCATTGATTATATCAAGTATATAACTTACTGATATCTTAACATCTATATCTATATATATATATATATATATATATATATATATATATATATATATATATATATATATATATATATATATATATATATATATATATATATATATATATATAGACAAGGGTTCATGCGAGAACCATTAAAATTACGAGAACTGCGAGAACTAATAATAGCCATTAGATTAAGAGATCAATGGCTATGATCAACGATGTCAATTTTGTAAATAACTACAAATCTAAATCTAAAAAATAAAAGGTAAAGGGGTATAAACGGCAAATCTTTATGTGTTAATTGGGGTATTAATCTAATTACCCTAAATCTATATCATCACAAATTCCCATTTCCCCTTTCACGTAGATAGTTCACCCCCACGTTTTTGAGATCCAAGCCCTAGCCGGCGATTTTGAACCCTTCACATCCACCACCTCCGACGCCGCCACCCCGCCACCCTCACCACCAGATCGCTTCTTTCCCTTTTTGTTCATCTTATTTGAACATATAGTCTCCATCAACGATTACCGGAGGAGCAAACTCCATTAACTATTGTGGCCGTCGAAAATTCCGGCGATGCCACCAACAGTCGCGACGCCACCGCCGTCCGAACAATCGCTGCTCGTAGCACCGTCCTCATTCATCTGATCTCTCCATCGTTTTCGGTTTTTAGGGTTCTAGATTTGCGGCGGTTCTAGGGTTCCAGATATGAAGCAGTTTCTAAGGTTCTTGTTTCGTCACTTGTTTCCCGGAGACATCGGCGCCGGTGTATGCCAGGTTTATGCGAAGATCTGGTTCATAGAATTAGTCTGTTGTGTTTATTAGTGAAAGAAAGTAACCATTGAGCAAATATATTATGTTAAACTTTTAAGTTTTTTTTTTTAATTCATAATCATATTATTAAGATATTGTTTGAGAAACAATTTTTTTTGTACAGATCTTGCGAACCCAACTATTAATTTAGATTAACAAATTTTGCAAATTCTTGTTCATCCAAAAAACCGAATTCCGAATTCCAAATTTTGCAAATTCTTGTTAATCCACGGGAAATAACACACTTTGATCACCGAATTCCGATCCAGTCAAATATTCGCATGTCGTAGGTCATAACTTATTTTCTTACAATTCCAAGTCAGATTTACATTTACAAGAAGTGTTCACAAATAACCAATGGTGTGGTTGTGTTCGTGTTTATGCTGATACGAACCACATTTGGGTTTTTTTCATTAATTTTGTACAATAATGAAAAAAATGTGTAGTTTTTTGTTAATTTTTTTTTGTTCAGTAGTGAATATATGTATGGTTTTTTGTTGTTCATCACCTATCTATCTCTATGTGATCAGTAATGAACACACGCTTTGTTTGTTGTATGACACTTTTAGATTTGTTTTTTTGTTTTGGTTAACAACACTGGATTCAAGGATTTTAAAATTTATTTGTATGTATGTTAGCTGAAGTTTACATTTTCCAAAGATACTAATTTTTTTATACACTGATAGATTATGATCAATATTGAACATTAAAAACTGATGAACACCATGAGGGTTAGTTTAATATTGCTGATAGAATATGATCAATATTGAACATTTAAAACTGATAAACAACATTTAAAACTAATGAACACCGATGTTAGCCATAGGAATTTTGTAACAGCCGAGAACAGCTATGAAACAAGCTCCTCCGTCGCAAGATCATCTGGTGAAATTCTCGAATGGTGAAGACGGGTTGATTATGGAGATTATAAGAAAAATCCCAAAAAAATAGGATACTTGGTTAATGTTTTCAATAATAAAACTTAAATTATTCGGTTTCCATAAACAAAGAATAGTAATTAATTAATATAATTATGCATGGACAAATCTACCCCTATTCATTTGAGTTTAAATGGATTTAATCCTATGGTTGAAAATGGTTCTCGCGGTTCTCGCAATTTTAGTGGTTCTCGCATGAACCGCTCTATATATATATATATATATATATATATATATATATATATATATATATATATATATATATATATATATATATATATATATATATATATATATATATATATATATATAATGAGTTTTATGGATGAAGTTGCATTTATTACCATCTATTAAAAATTGAGTTCCATTTGATATTGTTTTATTTTAATATGAAATAAATCATGTTAATAAATATTGAGAAACTCAAAAGTTGTAAAATCAAGAGTTATAAATTATAGTGATAAATTCATTTTAATAACAATTTTAACAAACTTACTAAATTCTAAAACCAAGAGTTTTGAAATAAATTAAATAATGATAATAATTAAAAGTTCAATAAAATAGGACTTTTCCAGTACACATTAGAATCTATAAATACTCATTTTCATGTTGAAAAAATTTGAACACGCTAAAGGTGCATCCAAAAGAAACATTTTTTCTTACAATGGATTGATACATTCATCTAATAAAGTTGTAAGCTTATGTATTATCTTTATTGTTTAAGTTTATGTTTTATCTCTAAATATTATTTTTCTTTGATAATCTAATTGAGGTGTTGCTAATATTGTTTATATTGTAACCAAGTTTAAGGTGGATCCAAAAGAAATATTTTTGCTTACAATGGATTGAGACCTCCATCTAAAAAGTAGTAAGCTTATGTATTATCTTTATTGTTTAAGTTTATGTTTTATCTCTAAATATTATCTTTCTTGGATAATCCAATTGTGGTGTTGCTAATATCGTTTATATTGTATTCAAGTTTATGATAGGAGTTCAAGGTTTTATCCCGAAATAATTGGGAGCTAATTTCACATTTGCATATGAGGTGATATTTAGGAAGGTGGATAATAAAGACACATTTAACAAGTGAAATCAACAACCAAGACCTTTAGGGATTTTGTTATTCATCCTCGCTATTAATTGTCAATACAACATAAACTTTATATTTAAGTTTATGTTTTATCTCTAAATATTATTTTTCTTGGATAATCTAATTGAGGTGTTGCTAATATTGTTTATATTGTAATCAAGTTTAAGGTGGATCCAAAAGAAATATTTTTGCTTACAATGGATTGAGACCTTCATCTAAAAAGTAGTAAGCTTATGTATTATCTTTATTGTTTAAGTTTATGTTTTATCTCTAAATATTATCTTTCTTGGATAATCCAATTGTGGTGTTGCTAATATCGTTTATATTGTATTCAAGTTTATGATAGGAGTTCATGGTTTTATCCCGAAATAATTGGGAGCTAATTTCACATTTGCATATGAGGTGAAATTTAGGAAGGTGGATAATAAAGACACATCTAACAAGTGAAATCAACAACCAAGACCTTTAGGGATTTTGTTATTCATCCTCGCTATTAATTGTCAATACAACATAAACTTTATATTTAAGTTTATGTTTTATCTCTAAATATCATTTTTCTTGGATAATCTAATTGAGGTGTTGCTAATATTGTTTATATTGTAATCAAGTTTAAGGTGGATCCAAAAGAAATAGTTTTGCTTACAATGGATTGAGACCTCCATCTAAAAAGTAGTAAGTTTATGTATTATCTTTATTGTTCAAGTTTATGTTTTATCTCTAAATATTATCTTTCTTGGATAATCCAATTGTGGTGTTGCTAATATCATTTATATTATATTCAAGTTTATGATAGGAGTTCATGGTTTTATCCCGAAATAATTGGGAGCTAATTTCACATTTGCATATGAGGTGAAATTTAGGAAGGTGGATAATAAAGACACATCTAACAAGTGAAATCAACAACCAAGACCTTTAGGGATTTTGTTATTCATCCTCGCTATTAATTGTCAATACAACATAAACTTTATATGTGTATTTTTTGAAGTGAAAAAAGTCATAGAGATGAACTTTTTATGGGTTTGTTTTTATAGAGAGTATGTTAGTTGTTTTTGTTTAAAATTACACAACCTTTTTTGTATATTTATAAAATTGTTATTCGTTGTTTATATACATTTTGTATAAAGATGATATTATATAATGATCTAATATCATTATAGTATATGAGATTGTGTGTAATATTATCACACATTATTTAAGATGAATGTCTTATCATGTTAAACATTACAATTGTTGTTCATTTGATTTGTTATTTTATTTTAAATCCAATTAGTAGGTTTTGATTTGATTTTGTAGTGCTAAAAATTTATAAAATATATAATAGTAAATTCTATGTTAAATAAACTTTGATGGAAATAAACTTTACATGTTTTATTCTATAAACCTTTAGCGATTCTGTAGTAGCAAAATCATTAGCACAACAACATCAACTTTTATGAGTATATGCAAAATCATTAGCACTACAACATCAACTTTTATGAGTATATGCAAAATCATTAGCACTACAATAGTAGAATTTGTGATGTTTATAATCTTTGGTGGGCGCAATGAGTACATGTTTTATTATAAATAAAGCTTTAGCGATTATGTTCTTTTCCTTGATATTAATTTCTTTCATTGATTTGTATCAAGTATATATCTTAACATCTATATCTATATCTATAAATCATATAAAAATTAAGTTTTATGGTTTATGTTGTATTGAAATCTATGTTAAAAAAATATGTTTTTGTTATAAATGATGCTCATGAGTAAATGTAATTGATTATACAAAGAATTTAACATAAATAATAGTAGTAAACTCAATTAAATAATAGTCTTTTCATTTAACTAGAAGTTACATATTAATTAAATAAGACAAAGAATTTAACTAGAAACATAATTGTAGTAAATTTAATTAAATAATAGTCTTTTCATATAACTAGAAGTTACATATTATAAATTATAAATATCACAATATCATGATGCAAATGATGTTGAATTTTCAAATGATATTATCTTTTACCCTAACAGAACATCCATTTATATAAATTGAGTTCCAACTTTGAAGTTGTAACTAATACCATGCATTTAATATTACTAATAATATTATATCCGTTTATAAAATGCAAATGATTTTGAGTTTTCAGATGATATTATCTTTTACCCTAACAGAACATCCATTTATAAAAATTGAGTTCCAACTTTGAAGTTGCAATTAATATCATGCATTTAATATTAATAATAATATTATATAAATCCATTTATAAAAAAAAATATATTAATCAATTATAAGATCAAAAGTTTTATCATAAAAAATATTTAATAAAGACAACAAAATAATGTCAATGCAATTCTAAATCACAAAAAATAGTTGAATATCTAGATTATGGTTATATATTAATTATATAGCAACAAACTTTATAGGTTTACTAAAATCAATCAATATAAACAAAATGCACGATGACAGATATTTATTTAAAAAAACCATAACCGAACGTGAAAAATAAAATTGAGTTCCCTTTTTAAGTTGCATTTAATAGTCTAGCATTTAATAAAAAATTAAATAAAAATTGAGTTCCATTTTAAAAGCATTTAATTAAAATTACTTAATTATAATAATAATCTTGCATTTAATAAAAAATTAAACCTACATAATTTTATCTTGGTTGGCCAAAAGGAGCCATAAAAGCATTTAATTAATATAACTTAATTAGAATAATACTCCAAATCTTGCAATAATGTTCATAAGTTTCCAACGTAAAAATAATTAGAAGTTGAAATAATTTTTTAACTTTCCTCCCAAATGGCTTAAATGATATTACCTCATGCTCTTATCAAATAGATAAAAAGTAAAGAATAGTTGGGAGATGTATACACTCACAAAACCTATCGAACTCTATGGATATAATAGAGGTTCAATCATTAATCATGTGGGCATTGTATTGTTGATGATGTGGTTTCTTTCTTCATTCATTCTTGCCACCAATTGTTTATATTGTGTGTTAATCTATGTTTAAGATCTTTATAGATTATACAAACTTGCATGAGTTTTAGGTTTTTAAAATTTTCTTTTTTTGGTTTAAATGTTCATGAAATTTCTCAACAAGATTCAGAAGGAAAGTGAGATTTGAAGAAAGAAGGCAACCCAATTATAAAAAAAGGTAAATTTTATAATCCTAAATAAATTTTATTTTATTGCTTTTACACATAGTGGGCTTGGTTTTATAATAATAATTATAACTTTTTAATTATAAAAAAGTAGTCAATGGATTGTTGAATTTGTTGTATAAGCATTTTTGGAAACACAAAATATGAAAATGGATAAATTTATAATTAATACTTTCTTTAAACTTCTTTTAGTTAAAAGAAAATAAAAACAACCTGCATATATTTATGAAAAAACTGACAATTTTATAACTAATACATTTATCGTATAAATAAGTTTTATACGAATCTGAAAGAATTGACAATGTATTAATAAGTTTTATACGTTTATGAAAAAAAGTATAATTTTATATTTTATCGAATCTCAAAGTTGAAACTGGTGATTAGAAATGATGAAGTGTATTGGAAATGATGAAGCGTAGTAGTTTAGCCCTAACTTAAACGGGGGAATGTAACGAGAAGAATAAACGAGGGTTTTAAAAACTGATTATACAAAAATACCCTTATCCCTTTAATAATTTATAAATGGTCTAATTTTTCTATTCTTAAACCCAAGCCCAGTGAACAATAGGGTCAGTAGAATTAGCCAAACAACACCCCTATTATGTTTATGCCTATAAATCCGGCCCAGATGTCAAGTCGCCATTTCTTATATTTAATGAATTATAAAATTTCAGAATTTTTAGTTACACGTTTTATTAATATTTATCAATATAAAATATATTTATTTATTATTTTAGTTAACATTAGTTATGTTTTATTTAATTATTTAGTAATTATTTATTTATATAATTAATATATAGTTAGATATTAATTAATTATTCTTTATTTATTTTAAAAAGGTCAAGTTAATTTCTAATCATAAATTATAAAAAAAAAAATATTAGTGCAAATGACATCAAATAGCTATATATTTTAATAAATATTTAATAGATTTAACAAAAAAAAAAAATCTCATTAGTTGTTATACTTATAAAGATGTAGCATTCAATTAGGTAACTTTAAAGTATTAAATTACACTTCAACTTTTAATAAAACTTAACAAAATAATTATTGAGCTCATTTTATAGCGTTTTCAAATTTACAAAGTAATTTAGAACCATCCTCGACTACACAAGAATCAAACATTGGTCCCTGAAGTAGAAGACGATGCAATGAGGGCTTTAAACAGAATATTAAAGCAAACCAAACAGACACAAGTAATTCATTCAAACCCGCCATTCAACCAAAATCGTGTTCCTAAAGTATATATATTTTAACACGTAATTTACCGTTGTCGATTGAAGATATGTCATCGTTTATCCATAGATGTGATTGAGAAAGCAGAGGATCTTTGTACTTACATTTTTGTTTAATGAACAACATGTTATGTGTTATGCTAATATAACCACTCATGTTTTGTTACTTTACATTTTCTACTAACACACCTTTGTTCATACTTTGCATGTGATACCAATAACTCATGATACTGAACAAAGCCCGTGCATCGCACGGGCCATGCTGCCTCGTATCATATAAAAATTGAGTTTTATGGTTTATGTTGTATTGAATTCTATGTTAAAAAAAATAAGTTTTTGTTATAAATGACGCTCATGAGTAATGTAATTGATTATACAAAGAATTTAACATAAATAATAGTAGTAATTAAATTCAATTAAATAACAGAAAAATAATTGTAGTAAATTTAAATAAATAATAGTCTTTTCATATAACAAGAAGTTACATATTGTAAACTACAAATATCACAATATCATGATGCAAATGATGTTGAGTTTTCAAATGATATTATCTTTCACCCTAACAGAACATCCATTTATAAAAATTGAGTTCCAACTTTGAAATTGCAATTAATAACATGCATTTAATATTAATAATAATTTTATATAAATCCGTTTATAAGATAATATATAAATCAATTGTAAGATCAGTAGTTTTATCATAAATAATATTTAATAAACACAACAAAATAATGTCAATGCATTTCAGAATCACAAAAAATAGTTGAATATGTAGATTATGGTTATATATAGCAACAAACTTTATAGGTTTATTAAAATCAATCAATATAAACAAAATGCACGATGACAAATACATATTTAAAAAAAACCATAACCGAACGAAAAAATAGTTTTGGACGGACCGAGGACCGAACAGATGATGCTCAGAACCAAACCAAAACGAGAACCAAGGCAATTCCTTTGAACTTTTTCGGTTTTTTCTCGGTTTTGAACCGAATCGGACTGCTCGGAACTGAACCGGTTGGAACCGAGTACTGATTTTTCATAAAAATTAGAACCGAGAACCGAACCAATGGAGCTCGGTTCGTCCGTTCTGCGATCCCGGTCGGTTCTCGGTCCAATTTGCACAGGCCTATTAACGCATATGAAATCTATTTCAAGCTAAAGAAATAATTGCAATTAACATACACAATCCATATGACTCAATAAACAACAACAAACCCTAAACATCAATACACTTACTGAACAACTTTGCTCATTTAGTAGAATACCCGCAGTCAAGGTTAAACATGTAACCGATTACGCTTTTCGTACTTTCCAAGTGATACCTGTAAATTGTACACGATATGCACTCAAAATAACTCATTATTGTGCACGAAGCCCGTGCATCGCACGGGCCATGCTGCCTCGTAAAGTTAAAATGTTTAGCAATATATAATTAAATTAAATACTAGATTAGAAAGAGTTTTTTTTTTAACGGTCAGTTAGTAAGTTAGTGGTTCGAGCCTAGATAGTGACATCCACAAGGGCAGTTTGTCTTCCCTCAAACCTTCCACTTATGGGGAATAAACCCCACGTCCACGACGGGACTTGAACCCATGACATTGACCATGGGCAACACCTTATCCTTTTTACCAATATCACTAGGCTAGAAGCCTTGGATTTAGAGACACTTAACCACTTAAAAAGTTAAAAGTGAAACTGGATGTAGAAAAATAAAATTAATTCAAATAACAGAGACACTTAACCACATTTGAGTTAACTATCTTTGAATAATTATGTTTCTTTAATAATACATTAATTATTTTAATTATCTTTGATCGTTATTCTAAAAATAATTGTTAGCAAATTCCTTTAAAAAAAAGGAAAATGACTGTCATTAAGAAGGTAAAATAACAAAAGACAACCCCCTGAATTTTAGGAATATTACTTTTTTAATCAATGTACAAACTTTTTATGCATGTTAGTGACAACCCTAACTAGGGGTGTTCAAAAATATCCGAAAAATCGGGTATCCGAAAAATTATCTGATATCTGAAATCCGGGTATCCGAAAATCCGGATATCCGAAAATCCGGGTATCCGAATTTCGGGTACCAGATCTGGTTAGTGTTTTTTAATATTTCCGGGTACCCGATATCCGAAAAATTACCCGAAAATCAAAAATATCCAAAAAATATACAAAAAGTATACGAAAGTTACCAAAATTATTTGAGAAAATACCAGAAATATCAAAAAATGCCCGAAATATTTGAGAAATACCAGAATTATACGAAAAAATAACCGAAATATCCTAAAAATATTTGAATATTTTGTTTTCTTTCGGATACCAGATACCCGGATTTCGAATACCCCCGAAATCCGGGTATCCAAATTTTCAGATACCGGATACGATTAGTAAAAGTCATTATCCGAAAATCCAGTTACTCGGTTTTGAACACCCCAAACCTTAAGAGCTATCATTAACAAAACCAAAAAAAAATACAAAAGTCGTAGTCGGCCACCTCTGGTAGAACATACGATCCGTCATACGAAGAGTCTAGTCTATCTTTCTTTTCTTTTCTTTTCTTCTTTTCTTACTTTTTTATTTTTTAATCTACCAAGTAACAGAAGAATTACAGTAGAGGTGATGCTTATGGACGAGGCGCCCGTTGTATGTATAAGATGGATATTTATATCCAATAATGAATGAGATTCGAGACTGAGATTGAGATAGGGTATTCAGCAGGCCGGAGAGCTCACCGGAAGCTCAAAAGTCAATTAGGTCTAGAAGATTCGTTCGGTCGGAATGGGGCGAAGGAAGCTAGAAATGAAGCGAATCGAAAACAAGAGTAGCAGGCAAGTCACCTTCTCCAAAAGGAGATCAGGATTGAATAAGAAAGCTCGGCAGCTTTCCATTCTCTGCGACGTCGATGTCGCCGTCGTCGTCTTCTCCTCCGGTGGCAAGCTGTACGAATTCTGCAGCGGCCGTACGAGCAGGTCAGTCGTTGTTCTGTATTTTATCCGATAATCAATTAATCATCATTTTCGTCTGTATTGTATTATTCTGTTCGTCATTATCATTATCTTCCGATCGCGGTAACCCTTAGTCATGAAACTGTACGATTAATCACAATAGAAATGAAGATTTCTAGGGCTTCAATGAGCAATTTTACGGGGAACGTGCGTAATTTATAGCAACGATATACTCTATTGTCTCAGAGTTTGCTGCCCTAATTATTCTCTTTTGAGTTAGCTGGAATAGGTTTTAATCATCTGATTATCTGAGCTGTAATAATAATTTGTGTCATCGGAATTGCCGATTGTTATGCCGACTAGATAGCTATTACGCATGTTCTTGGATGTTCTAGTTTCCCTGTTTTTGCTTCATCGGTCCACTTGTTCTTCTAATTAGAATTTTGAGAAATATGTTTATTTAATAATGTAAAATAGTATACTTTCCTTTTTTTTAATTATATAAAAATGTCAACTTTGATAAGGATTTCATTTCATGTATTGACCTATTTAACATCAAGAGGTGCTCGAGAGCAGTCTCTCTACACCAAAGCACTCTTACACTACTTTTTTATATCACCGATTTGATATAATAATATATTATAATAAAAAGCAAAGCTTTGTTAGATAATTAGATGCTATCAAGAAAATGTAGATGAGCTTACTCGATTCATCTAATTCACACAACATTAACCAATCATAATATCAATAACAGTAGTTTTAACTAAAATATTGGAAGTAATTAGTAAACCATCTGGTGATGGCTTAGTTGTAAAGGCGAAATGAGTTCCTAGACGTCACATGTTTGATCCCTAAAACAAAAACATCAATGGTTTGGTCACGTACACCTCGAGCATAAGCTTTTAAAAGAATAAAAATAAAAATTGGAAGTAATTAGTAATCTAATACCATAAAAAATCGATTAATGATAAATATTTTGATTTCTCTCTCTTCCCCTCCTTTGCCCCTAATCTAATCCATTTTTCTTAAACTAGAGAACACATTGTAGCATAAAAAAACAAATGTCAAAAATTGATGTACACTTAACCAGTTTACACTTTACCTTGTGGTCTTTATGTGTTCTGTTTTGATAATTACAAGGTTTTGAGTCGACTTGTTTTTAGAAATTGAAGTTCTTTTCTGTCCTCATGAGTCATGAGTAACTAAAAAACGTTTTTTTGGCTATATAGTCAACACAATAGTTATCAAAATATGCTTTAAAAAGTTGCTAAAACCGACTTTAAAAAGTTTAAAGTCCCAAAACGTACTAAGTATCCACAGTACATTTAAATAAATATTTTCCCAAATAATTATTTTTATTTCTAAAAGTGACATGGATCTAATAAGGAATATTAGTAAATCTTTTAGTTGTACATTACATAACCCACTCAAGTAATGAGTAAATGGGATGTTACATAGTGATTATTGAACATAGATTATAAGTATTGAAAATGTATAATCAGATAATCATCGGTTACAAAATGTGATTTTTAAAAATAGTGTTTTGATTTGATTATTTTATTTGAAATCGCAATAATTCATTCGTCAGTTTTTGCAGTGTTTAGCAAACCTGATTATGTATTTAGTGTAAAATGCAATCAATCAGTTTTCAAAGCCGAATAAGTATCTTCTCACATGTTTTTTCAAAACTCCGTTTTAGATTCTTTAAAAAGCAAATATTTGATGTTTCTAACTTTTTGCCAACTATTTATTTTAGATTATTTGCATTTTGAGAAACGCAATAAGCAATAAATCTGCTCCAAATCCCAATTCCAAACACCCCTTAAGATATCTTCCATTTAAAGTGTATTCATTTGAATTAACCACAAATTACTCATCAAGGAATTTTTACTGGGATTGAGTATGGTTTACTTTCAAGCTAAACTATGTTATGCATAACTTCAAACAAAATTATATGATAAACTTTTGAAAACTATACAACATAATTATTAAAGACTTTAACATTAGAAACTTGTGACAAAATGTGAATTATCTTTGTAGATTTGTGTGTGTGTGTGTGTTTGTGTGTGTTGATTAACTGCTAAGTAGTATATCATTATTTATCCACAACCAAATTAACTTATACATAGCTCTATAAATGTTTGGAAGTATTTAGGTGTCTATTTTTCTAGAATTTATAAAGTTTGATTCACTTTATAAACATCAATTATTCTCTTTTAATATAAAAGAACAAAAAAAAATTGATGCATATATTTATTAATAAATACAATAATAATAAATTAGATATGCTTCCTTAAATAACTAAAAAAGATGCCTTTTTTAATTTATTAGTAGGCTATAAAACAATTAATTAGTATCTACAACATCCTCATGATTGATATGAATTAGCATAACATTCTTTACAAGGAACAATATTATATTAATGGTTTTTCAAAATGGAAATCAAGTAAATTCATATCTACCTTTATTTCATCATAATAGAGTTTACATAACACCGGAAAATGCGTAAAATTACAAATTAATAAATTTTAATTTATATAGAATAGCTAGACTTCACTTTGTCCTTATTCTTTGGTTTCTGAGATATATACATGAATATGTAAGCTTTAAGCTTTGTGAGAAGTTATGATTTCATGATAAAACATACTTTTCAAGAAAGACAAGTTGAAGTAAATAATCAATCTCCTTCCGTTGACTTCCATAGATTAAAACCATTCCTTTGAGATCTCATATAAGTATCCAAACTTACTCACATGTTCTTTAACCTCGGGTCCTCCAAGGGTTTCCCAATAAGGTATGTTTGCAAGACATACCTTTTTTCTGTATCATATATGTTGGATATTTAATACTTCCTCCGTCCCAATTTTATTTTCCACATTTTTTTTGGTTTGTCCCAATATTATTGTCTACTTGGAAATTCCACCTATCAAAAAATACTTAAGTGGTAAAGATGAAATTTTATTGGCTAGACAGTGTAATAAATGCACTTTCGTTAAACTGTGTGATTTTTGTCTTGGACAATAATTTTTGGATTGGGGGAGTAGTATACTTAACATGTATAATATAAAGACATTCATATACCACATGTAACTATGTAAGCATGTATTATGACAAAATACTTATACCTTGTCACATAATCATAATCATTATCATAGTTATAATATAACATTCAACGAACATATAACAATACTCTTTCATGCATACAACATTTCTATATAGGACATATGTATCTCAATAAATCACATAACATAGTCACTTTGCTTTGGTACTTCTTAAGCTTTATTAGTCTTCTTTAAGCAACTTCCATTATTTTGAGAGTATTTTAGAATTTTAGGATGCATAGAATGTATTACCTTTACCCTCTATTTCTAGTGAAAATACTTGGTAAAGAGTACTTGTGTCCATAATTTTAAAACTTGTATTCTTCTAAAAGGATGCCATATATGTACTTTCTTATTCCTAGATTTGCCTTTTAACTCCTTTTTAGAGTTGCTACACAACTTCTATAGGTTTGAATGATCATAATGACAGCTTTGCATAATCATTTACATTTTTTTATCTATTTGATCTTGCTTTGACATTCTGCTAGTTAGCATATTAAATTCTCTTGAATTCATGGCAAATTAGGATGCCTATAAAAAATGTTTTCTTAATAAAAATAACTCAAAGTAAAATAATATAAAATAAAAAAATAATATGTATAGTTATATTTGGCTGAAAGTAGAGCTGTTACAATATACCCCAGAAAAAGTTTGCTAACTAACAAATCACAAACTCCTAAACATCATTTAAGACTCATTAATTGTTAAGCATAAATCTAGATAGTGTTTAGTAGTGGTTCAATTGACAACTCTTATTAAAATCTTCAAGAGAAGTGCCACCTCATGTTTTTTTATGCTACATTATTAAAGCATGTATGACATAATAACACAATGATGTAAAACTTGAAGGAATCAAGTTTAACTACAACATGAGGGTTGACCTAAATTGTTGACTTAGATGTTTCATTTACAAGTTAGATACACAATATCTATAATTGCTATAGTAATCAACTTGTGACAATGTACAACTCCCTCCATCTTAGAATTATTGTCCACTAGACAAAAACACAAACACAGTTGTTGCTTTTTGTATTAAGTAATTTTACACATGTTATGTTACATTGACATTATTCTCGTATTAAACGTATAATGACTGGATATAATTGTTATCTAACTTGCAACGGTTTAGTGTGGGGGTTATTCTTTCCAGGTATCAGAAAACCCGCCTTGAAGCTGAAGCCAAAGCTACTAGCTCCCATGAAGACGGTATCAAGGATATGGTAAGCAATGTTTTTTGGTCAACTGTAACCGGTCAACTATATTAATTGACCTCACCAAATACTACTGAAATAATTAATTTTCATCCTACAGGGAACAAGATTTCGAACATGCAAAGAGCTTCTACACTCAGCAAAAAGGTACGTGTATAAACTAAGAATAAATCTAATATATATATATATATATATATATATATATATATATATAGGGTCCGGATCCCGTGAGGACTCAAAAACCGGTGAGGACTGCGAGGACTCCAAAAAAAACTCTGAAAATGATCCAAAACAAATTTTTTTCAAAAACATATCTTTTTTAAACATAAAAATCGCAGCCTATAAGATCCAAAAAAAATACAATATGGATCATAATTTTGATCCACAAAAACAATATGGATGGATCATTATTATGATCCACAAAAAAAAGCGGATCATAATTTTTTTTTTCAATTTTTTTTGGTCAAATGTAGTAATAATCATGGGGAGTTATATATATTTTTTTTAGAATTTTTTGAAATTTTTTTGAGGTGTCCTTGCGAGTCCTAACTGTTTTTTGAGTCCTCACTGGATCTCACTTCTATATATATATAGATAGATATAGATATACATGTGAGTCCAGTGAGTAATGACACCTGGCGGGCAGGGTTGCTGAAGAACCGAATGAGCTTTCTTTGACCGACATGACAGAGTTAGAAGAGGAACTTACCATAGCTCTTATGCATACAAGATCCAAAAAGGTCTACCAATTTTTTAATTTTATACATTTTATTGTATGGTTTCATCACCGAATACTGATAATCGTTGGGTCTAGTACTCTTGCAACATACTCATGTAAGATGACAATATTTCTGGTTTTGCAGACACAATTGATGATGGAGCGAATTTCGATTCTTCACGAAAAGGTACGACCATACTTATAATGTACTTGTTATATGCTAATTAATTACAAGTTGATATATTTTCTTGACCTTTAATTAACACTAAATTAATTTGTATGCCCTTCGTTTTTGTTTAAATGATAAAACTTTGTGGATCGTCTAAACAAGGGCTATCATCATAAGTATGAAACCTAAGCTCGCTATCTAATCTTTATAAGTATGTAATCAAGGATTTTCGAGTTGACCTGTCATTTTCAACTTTTCATTAATGTTATTATTGTTTTTATTTTATGTAACCTAATTACTATAGTTAGGACAATAATATTGATTTTCAATTAAGACAGAATCCACCAAAGTAGCTTTTTGGTGAGAATGGACTAAAACTCTTTTTAGCCTGTATTACAAACACCACATACTCCACGCATACTTTTTTATTCATTGAGTAAATTATACAAATTGTCCGTATGAAAGTTGAAACATCATTTTTTTTCAGGTTTCTTTGTCCAATTTGAATTCATCCTTATGCACCTAAAATAACCAAAATATCCTTATCATAATATTTCTGAATTTTTTAATAATTTTTTTAATATTTTCTTTCCTTTCCTTTTTCTTTTTCATTTTGAATACATCCTAGTGCAACCACTCCACCCTATTCCGGTCAAAAGGGTATGGTTAATTCGTGCTAGTTTTCGGTTCTCCTTTTTGTCTTTTCCGGTTTTTGGTTTTTTTGGTTCTAGAATAAAAAATTGACAATTTCAAGCCTAACATGTCTTCTCAAAACATAGTAGATGATGTAGTTTAACCTGTTCTAAATCTGAAATAACCGGTCGTTACCATTATTTTGGTCCGATTCTCGGTTCTTGTTATTCAATTTTGGTTTTATGGTTTTTCGGTTCTGGTCCGGTTCTTAATCCGAACACACTAGCTCCTAGTTGAGTGGCTGCATTTGGATGTATTCAAGATGAAAAATAAAAATAAATAGGAAGATATTTTAGAAGATTCTAAAAGATAATGTTAAGGGTATTTTGATCATTTAAAATAAAAAAGAACTACATTCAGGACTACATGGACAAAAACCTGAAAAAAGAAGTCCAAGGATAAAACCTGAAAAAATGAAATACCACAATGACAATCTATGTAATTTACTTTTTTGTAAAGTTATGCGATTTATTTAGGCCTTTAGGGTTAGAAGAGATCCTATTTGGACTAAAACCCTTCCTGTTTTTCACACATGACTCCTGGATCACATACCTTTTTATTAATTTTTCCTACTCCAAAACCTGTTAAAAAACATATACTTATCCTAATAAGAGTGAAAGTACGTCAACGAATCATACCTTAATCTGGGCCATTTATGTAAATATTGTATACTTAGGTATATATATAAACCATAGAGACTAATCTTTCAGAATTGCTAACACTTAGTAATCATTAATTGATCATTCTTAATGCAAGTTAATTTCCTCGATCTCATCTTAGTCTCTTCATTAATTATCACAAATATTGGCTTAATCACTGCATAGTTATAAATTCTCAACGTACTGATGCAAGTCTGAGCAAATTACCAAAACAAATATGAATCTGATCGACATTTATATATGCTCATGTCACGTGCAGGAAAGGGAATTAACTCAAGAAAAGGAAGAAATGAAGCAGCAGGTAAATGTTAGCTTTAGATTGAATTGAAGTTTTTTTCTTATTTTAAAAAGAAAAAAATAAAATAAATTAATGTTCAAGTGATTTGATTTTGAATTAATTACCAGGTGTCAACAGCTAAAGAGCAGAATGATGATGGTGTTGATGATGGCGGTGGAGGTCTCAACAACCTTGTAACTAACTGCACCAATTCACCCCAACGTTTCACACTCGATCTCTCTCTTTAATATAAGCTACTTAATTGCTGCTGCCTAAATCCTAATAAGTTGTAATCTGCAAATCATTAATAATTTGAGTGAAGAATATTCAACCAAAAATAAATAAATTAATATTATTGTTATTGTCGTATAACAAGATTATATCCTTAATTGTGCCGGCCAGTACTGATGGATGGATTACCTGTACTATTAATGCATGCGCGCTAGCTGTTGTTGATCGAACCATATTTGATCGATCTCATAGAGTTCCCCAGTGTGGAGTTATTTAGGATGCATGATATAATATAATGCTTAATTGTCGTCCTTTATATAAAACAAAGCATGCAGGAAACTTATCCATGAAGAACTCTCGATCCATTCTAAGATTATTTATTGCAAATTAAGGTGTCTTCAAGGATATATATATAATTTTACAATTTGTAGGCTTGTTTATATATTTATACCGTACATTCAAAGTTAACGGGTTACATAAAGATAGTATATGTTGGATATTGGGAATCATATCTCGACGCATTGACACTTGTCGCGAATTACACAACCATCCAGTATTTAATATTAAAAATCTACAGACATCGCTTGGTGTCTGTAAAGGCCAACTAGTTGTTGTGTAGAGGCCAAGTCGGTGAGATGTGTAATTCATATGTACTGGTCCAACTTTCATATTTTCATTTTGTTGATAATTAACATGCATAATAGGTTATACAAGTAATGTACGTGTTGGTTATTATATATAGAAATTGTATTGTATTCTATATAAGGGATCGATGTGATAATATTTAATTTATTATAATTTGTTGTTTTCTATATTTAATTTAAGGATTTTAATAATGATAACTTTTAAAATTATTATTAAAATGTTATTACATTTATTTATAATTGACTCTTGAATATTAGGAATTACTTCTCATAAATTCAATTTTAATGCATTTTAATGACAATTCTTAGACTATGTGCCACATCATTTAATCGACCAAACACATGTCAAATTAAATCCCGATCAAACCCACGAAGCAATTTATTATTATCAAAATCCTTAATTTGAAAGCAGTTTATCATTAATTTGTTTTTTATATTACTTGTTGGACTCGTGTTTTGGTGGTGATGACAATAGTGATGATGAGTAGCACAGGGTTATGATTGTGGTGGTGGGTTATGGTGATAATATATAGTGGTGTATGATTGTTAATAGAATAGAATGAGTTTAAGGATTAATATAAATGATATGATACATAAATAAGTTCCGTCGTCACGTAATATACATTTGCCTTAGTAACTCAATTAGTTAAAACTCATTGCTAATAACATAAAAAACACATTTTCAAATATCATATTGTAGGAGGTTTGTGTTCAGTATACTTGAGAAATAATTAAGTATTTATATTTTGAGAAATGATATTTAGTCCTACCATTTAGACCTACCTATATGCCTACCTACTTGATATGATGACATGTGTATTCCATTAATTCTCTCTCTTAATATTATCCCTTGATTTTGACACGTGTCTTCATCTAATGAGTATGCTTATAAATAGGTTTAAATGGTAGGTCTAAATATCATTATTCTTATATTTTTAAACGTTTAATTAAGATGTGGATAGTTAAGGTTATAAATCATGGTACAACAATTGTACTGGTGACGTACGTGACGAACCGATTGTACTACTTCGGTGTGCGGTGATGTGGTACATGACAAGGAGTTATGTGGATATCATGTGTTCATGCTTTGGTGTCCAGATTTTAGTGCATGTCGTGGGCAACTTGCATGTGAAAGCTTCGTCTCGAAGAAAGGTAATTTTTTAGTACATACGTGTATCAATTACTAATAATCTTATTAATTAAGTAACTTTGATTATCTAGTAACTATGAATAAATAAAGTATAATTACATTAAAGTAAAGGAAAGTGTTTAATTTGTTTATTCTTATGAAAAACAAATAGCACAAACACAGTGATATACTTACATTAATGTAATGAAATTTGAACTTGACAATATTTTGCTTATGAGACTGCTACATTTCCTTAGTAACACTTTAAACTTGTAATCTTTTGATTAAATAGTCAAATATTTAATATTTAAAATTCAATTGTAAATAACTCCTAAGAAAAAACCCTTAGCATGATACGGTTAATTTAACTGATGACACGTCAATTACGACAAACTAATAAACTAAGTAATTAAATAAAAGTTTAGAATTAAGGAACTTGTTAGCTATAGACTATAGTTTTCGGGATAATGGTTAAAAAGTTAATTATGTTGTTTATGCATACATATCAACCATAATTAATTACCTCTAGTAGTTATTGATTTAGGGTGATAGTTTTTTTTTATATAGTTATTGACTTATTGTACAATATTATTAAATACTAATCATTTTTTAAACAATGCCTTAAGAATTGTTATTAGTGTTTTCCTATAATTAATTAAGCACAAATTTATTTTTGAGCATGCGATCTTCAAGTTATTAATAAGGGCACTTACCAACTGATTAACTTTAGCTGATGTTCACAATGTGAACTTCACTATATTTTAAGGGTTTAGCTAACTCACGCTCTAAGAGCATGAGGTAAGGAGCATTAATTGAACAAAATATTTCCTAACATACTTAAGAATACATTAAATGAACTCTATTTTTTACAATTATTAAATGCATTCTTCAACATAAATGATAATTGTAACATTATTAAATGCTTTTATCTCATGTCCTAAGGGCATGAATTAGAAAAACCCATATTTTAAAATATGCACATCTTCATTTAGTATTATTCCAGTTGGGCTTTGTGGGCCAATTTAATGAACCATTCACTGTGGATTTTATTTTTTTGTGAACTACTGTTAGTACTGTTTATGGCTTTTCTTTACATAGGGTATTTTATTTTCTATTTAGTTATTTTTACTATAAAAAACTATATTATCACGTATTTTGAAATTTATTGATTTAACAATGCTTAATTTTAATAAACCCACTTGTTATTTCGAGAAATCTTTGCAGTTTGAAAAAATTGATAACTCAGGATTTAAATTTATGACCTTCATATTAATAATAGATTCTAGTATTAACTGAAATTACTTATATATTTTATTATCTTTATCGATCTCAAAACTCATATTATTGTATTGACCAATGATCACCACCCGCCATCACAATTACTACGCAACATTACCATCACCAGTATACAATGACTATTGATGAGGTTAGTAGGGATTACCTATGTATATATAGGTAAATATCACCTAAACATGAAGATGAGCTACTACAACCAAGCCCAAGTCGTCATCGCCTATCCAAGTTGTCAGCGCATGTCCAAGTTGTCAGCGCCTGTCAAAGTTGTCAGCGCCTGTCCAAGTTGTCAGCGTCTGTCAAAGTTGTCAGCGCCTGTCCAAGTTGTCATCGCTTATCCAAGTTGTCAGTTGCCAGCGCCTGTCCAAGTTGTCAGCGCCTGTCAAAGTTGTCAGCGCCTGTCCAAGTTGTCAGCGCCTATCCAAGTTGTCAGCGCCTGTTGCCAGCGCCTGTCCAAGTTGTCAGCGCCGGTCAAAGTTGTCAGCGCCTGTCCAAGTTGTCGGCGCCTGTCTAAGTTGTCAGCGCCTGTCCAAATGGTCAGCGCCTGTCAAATTGCCAGCGCGCCTGTCAAGTTGTTAGCGCCTGTCCAATGGTCAGCACCTGTCCAAATGGTAATGGTCAGCGCCTGTCAAGTTGCCATCGTCTGTCTTATTGGCTGACGTCCAGTCATAATGGCACTTCATGACTGCTTTATTGCAGTCATAATAGTAATGCGTTACACGATCATTGACGTCCTCATAATAGCGCTTCATGACCGCTTTATTGCAGTCATAATGAGCCAACGTTCCATATACCTGCCATATAAATACATGGCCCAACTCATTGTCGAGGACACACTGAGACAGATTAAAGAAGCCTAAAACACAGAGTCAACATACTCTCACTTTCACTTTGGCACTCAACCTCGATCACCCTAGGTTCGCCAAGAACTTGTTGGGTCTGCACTGTGATCATCACAGGAGATCCAAGGTTGACGTCGCCTAATCTTTGTGTTTGACAATCGTTGCTCGAACATTGGCGCCATCCGTGTGACACGTTTTTAAACGGCGTTTCACTTTTCAAACTTTTTTTTTCCTTCTCAGTAATCAAACCGTTTCTATGGCGGATACACAGCCATCGCTGATCACTTCTTTAGCGCCACTAATAACCACTACCGTGACTACGACTATACCTGAGGCGGTGATAACCTCGCCTAGTCGTATCATGGAACCATACGTCGATTCTGAGTGGACATTGTCGGATGTCAGGTCGACACGAGGGTATCCCTCTTTAACAAGTCCACTTTTCTCCACAAGGCTGGTTGGATCAAGTTCGTTTACCTCACCACAGCCAGTGACGCCCATCCCTTCATTTCAGCCTCTTTTGTCCCACGGGACAAGCTCTCAGGAGGATGGCACGGATCCGGTCAGACAGCCTGTTTCCACATTTCCACAAGCCGCTACGCCAGGAATTCGGGAGGATCCAATTGTGGAGTTACTCCGAAGGTTGGCTCAGAGTGCCCAACCACCACCGCCGCCTCCACCACCTACTTCATCGGACCTGTTGTCTCAGTTGGTGACGGCGTTGCGCCCAGCACCGCAGCCAACCGTTGTTCAACTAGTAGATCCGTTGTCACAATTATTGGAGCACTTAAGACAACCACTCATTCACACCCCACCACCACATCCACCACAGGACGCATCTAATGACATGTTGCGCGTGTTGCAAGCACTCGTGGCCGCAGCCGCCCCACCCCGAGCAGCCACTGTGCCTTTTTCGGTAGTTAGTTCGAAGTTCTGTGACTGGGTGGCCAGATTCCCACTCCCTGATAAACAAAAAGTTCCGTCCATCATTGGTACTTACGACGGTACACGAGATCCTGATGACCACCTTGCTCTTTTTGAACAGACCATTATGACAGAGAAATGGCTAGACCCAGTCGCTTGTCACATGTTCCCTGGCACGTTGCAGGGTTTCGCTCGTGATTGGTTTGCTGACTTACCGGAGAGGAGTATTCAAGACTTTGCAGATCTAAAGGCTAAATTTGTGACTCACTTTGTCCAGCAAAAGAAGCAGCAGAGAACTCATATAGAAGCACATTTGCTGCGACAAAGGGAAGGCGAGGGGTTACGCGACTTCATTCAGCGTTACACGCAGGAGTGCCAGAAAATTGTCGCCTTACCCGAAAGCCAACAAATTTCGGGTTTTACCCTCTCCTTGCTTCCAGGACAACTGCAAAAAAAGTTAATCAAGAGAACTCCAATTACTTTCAAAGAAGCCACGGACAGGGCATATGACTATCTAAGGTCAAAAGAAACTGTCTCCCTGACAAGAGAGGTAGGCGGCAAGTCATGGACCGACACGTCAGATCGCAGGCATGATGCTCTAACTGGTGACCATCAACGAGATGAAAGGAGCAACCGGAGGTTTGGCCCATACGATAAACATCCGTCTGAGCGTGCTCTTAGCAAAACACCAAAAGAAATCTTGATAACAGAGCAGGTGTGAGTTACCTTCACACCTCCACCCCAGATGGAGCATAGGTCAGGTACGAAAAACATGAATAAATACTGTGATTTCCATGAAGATCATGGACACGACACGAATGTCTGTAGAGAGATAAAAAGGGAAATCAGTCGGGCTTTGGAAGAAGGCAAACTAGAACACCTTGTCCCTGGCGCTAAGCAGCAAGCAAATAAACCTCCACTTAAGAAGAGTTATGCCTGACAAAAGAAGGGGGAAGACAGAGAACATCCCGGACCACCTGATGGCCATGTCTTCATGATACATGAGGGAGCCAATATTAACTGACCTATCAAGGTGCGATAGTCTTTACTGTCATTTTTTCCTTTATGTTTTCAATACATGTTTCCAAGCACATGGAATGTCATGGTCATGCATGAAACTGGCGATAATAGCATTTGGTCTGATCTTGTATCCCAATATTATCTCACAATATCATTTTTCTATGGTTTTTGCATAAACAAATAAATATTGAAGTAAGGATTCAATACAAAAAGCATAAGGCCACAATAGACATCTCAGTCTAAAGCCAAACATGCACTTTCATTACGTACAATGTTACAACTTGAACACGCATGTGCATGTACACAACTAAGAACATAGTTCAATACAACATGTATGAAGCCAAGAAAGACAACCTTGTCTGGCCAAATAACATACAGTCATACTCGTCTTTTAATCTACTTGATAAAAGATAAGCACTTCTCACTGGGAAGCGACAATCCTCGCGAGTAAACAAAGTAAAGGTTAACCAACAAAAGTGCCATTGGCACAGTGTCACAAGCACAATATGAAGCATACATCAGAGATACCCAAATCTACCCAGGTCATTGGCATACAAAGGCATCATGGGCTCTCAAGAAAGTGTCATACGAACAACCAAATATACACATTGTCATGCACACCCGAGACGGTGTCATGGACACAACATTCATAATAAAAAGATAAAAACAAAAATGTGTTATTGGCTTGATCATCCAATAAAACATTATTTTTCAAAGCAAAGCAACGGACAAACAAATACGTACCTGTAAGGTGGCGAGTAACCCAGTTGAACCTGCAGCAAGAAATACAACAGTTAGGAAGGAAATAATTATTTCAAGCGTACAAAGTAGGCTAAACCCTAACAAGTTCGAGCTAGGCTAAACCCTAATCCGACTAAGTCTAAAACGCCGGTTGCTAATCAACTCGGTCCGGTCTGCCTTGGGCAGACGGCCCACACCTTTTCCATCGCTGCCCGTAAACCCTAAACCGCCGGTTTCCAACCATTGTCGATTCGTAAACCCTAAACCGGCCTTAAACCGCCGGTCTAAACAGGCTACCGCCGGCCCAATCCTACCGCCGGTCACCGCCAGTATAACCCTAAAACTGCCGGTTCACTTAGTCGCGGTCACCAGCCTAAACCCTAAAGCCGCTGGTCACCTAGCCGCTACGACTACGATCGTAAATCGCCGGTCTGTTCCGGTCCGTAAATCACGCCGGTTCGTAAACCGCCGGTATCCTCTTGCACCCCAGATAATCGCCGGTCAACGGCCTAAACCGCCGGTCTGTTGCCGTTGGTCATGCGTCCTGAATTGCGGCCGCCGGTCCTGCCTGTCTCACCGCCGGTCCACGGCTGGCCGCCGGATTGGGCAGCTGTTGCCGTCGCCGCCGGTATCCCCTGCCAGCGTCGCTGCCATGCTACTGCCAGTCTGCACCACCCGCCGGTCTGCCTGCGAAGGACTGTTTTGCGCCTGCCCTCGTCAGCGACCTCCGATCTGCATCGTTAGTCGGGCTGTCAACCCTTGCGACCGCCAGTAAGTTGCGCCGCCGTCGGACTGCCTTGAGCAACCGGTGCCCTCGATCGATCGAACAAAAAAAAAAAACAATAAAAAAAAAAAAACGAGAAGACTTACGAATGATGGTAGTTACGACTTGCAAACTGTTGTCTTGGCAAATCCTAACTCGGGGGCATGATGAGGTTAGTAGGGATTACCTATGTATATATAGGTAAATATCACCTAAACATGAAGATGGGCTACTACAACCAAGCCCAAGTCGTCATCGCCTATCCAAGTTGTCAGCGCATGTCCAAGTTGTCAGCGCCTGTCAAAGTTGTCAGCGCCTGTCCAAGTTGTCAGCGTCTGTCAAAGTTGTCAGCGCCTGTCCAAGTTGTCATCGCTTATCCAAGTTGTCAGTTGCCAGCGCCTGTCCAAGTTGTCAGCGCCTGTCAAAGTTGTCAGCGCCTGTCCAAGTTGTCAGCGCCTATCCAAGTTGTCAGCGCCTGTTGCCAGCGCCTGTCCAAGTTGTCAGCGCCGGTCAAAGTTGTCAGGGCCTGTCCAAGTTGTCGGCGCCTGTCTAAGTTGTCAGCGCCTGTCCAAATGGTCAGCGCCTGTCAAATTGCCAGCGCGCCTGTCAAGTTGTTAGCGCCTGTCCAATGGTCAGCACCTGTCCAAATGGTAATGGTCAGCGCCTGTCAAGTTGCCATCGTCTGTCTTATTGGCTGACGTCCAGTCATAATGGCACTTCATGACTGCTTTATTGCAGTCATAATCATTGACGTCCTCATAATAGCGCTTCATGACCGCTTTATTGCAGTCATAATGAGCCAACGTTCCATATACCTGCCATATAAATACATGGCCCAACTCATTGTCGAGGACACACTGAGACAGATTAAAGAAGCCTAAAACACAGAGTCAACATACTCTCACTTTCACTTTGGCACTCAACCTCGATCACCCTAGGTTCGCCAAGAACTTGTTGGGTCTGCACTGTGATCATCACAGGAGATCCAAGGTTGACGTCGCCTAATCTTTGTGTTTGACAATCGTTGCTCGAACAGGTGAAAAGGACCAAAATGCCCTCATATGTCTTGCATTTTTCGTCAGTTAACGGCCAAAAATAGACGGAAGGACAAATTTCCAGAATTTTAAAAACTTAAAGGACAAAAAAGATTAGGGACAAAAACCCCGAATCGGCCATATGTCAGGGACAAAAACTGTAATTTACCCCTTTAATAATTTACCTTATTTGATAAGTTTTTATATTTAAAATTATCCCCTTTACCCTTACTTTATACTTTTTTAAACATCATTAAAGGTGTGAGCCCCCATACTATTTTGTCATCTTCCTCATAAAAGCAACAAAATAGTAAAAAAGTGGGTCCTCGTCCATTCTAATTACCCAATTTAATTTCACTAATATCTTACTTCCTCCGATTCAAAATAAGTGCTACACTTATACTTTCACGCTTTTTGATGCGAAAATATTGTAATAGAGATTATGATAGATTAAAGGGGATAATTAGTGAGGAAATGTCTTACAATATGGTTGAGAATGATAAATTAATGATGTTTAATAAAGTTAAGTAAGGATAAAATGGTAATTTAATATTCAAAAATTTACCAAGTAAGAAAAATGTAGCACTTATTTTGAATCACCCATATAAAAAAGGTGTAACACTTATTTTGAATCGGAGGAAATATTACCTTATTTTGTCCATAGGTGAACCTATTCACTTA
This sequence comes from Calendula officinalis, assembly GCA_963853835.1. Taxonomy (NCBI): domain Eukaryota; kingdom Viridiplantae; phylum Streptophyta; class Magnoliopsida; order Asterales; family Asteraceae; genus Calendula; species Calendula officinalis. The sequence continues at coordinate 32,891,863 of OY970823.1, read as the reverse complement.
TTTTAATACGTATTTGGATAATCGTTTGATGGCGACAAGAAGGATAAAAGGTCGGCAAATGTCTAAAGTAAGATACTGCCACGTATCTTGTTTTCCTTTAAAATCATTCATCTCACACTCACACACCATCTTTTATTCGTTGCTTCTCCTAAACACTCACGGTTCCCATTTAATTAATCCAAAATCAATCGCTATAAATATATAGATACAGATAAACAGAAATTAATCCGAAATCGAATCAAATAAAGATCTGATTTTGTGCTTTGTGATTGGTAGGAGAGATGGCGGATTGGGGGCCGGTGGTTATAGCGGTGGTGCTGTTTGTGTTGTTGTCGCCGGGATTGTTGTTGCAGATTCCGGGGAGGAACAGAGTGGTGGAGTTCGGAAATATGCAGACAAGTGGACTATCGATACTTGTTCACACCGTCATCTATTTCGGTCTCGTTACCATTTTTCTCATCGCCATCGGTGTTCATATTTATACCGGATAGCTACATATGTTTATGATACGAACACAGACTTCCCTTGCTCCTTTTTTTAGTTTAATTGTAGTTTTCGACTTTTGTTGTTGTAGGAATTGTGGTCATTTGTTGGGTTGATTCAAGTGATTAAGTTTACGATTGTGTTTGTGTTTGATTCAATTGTTTTGACTGACGTTGAAATTTCAAAGTTTGGTTTTTTTGGGTTAAGATTTCCTAGGGTGACCGTGGTTTAAACCGATACCGAAACATACAATGATGAAATTTTAATATTGGAAACCTAATTAATTACATATTAAGTTTCGATCGGTTGGTTGGTTACATGTTTTCTATTCTGTTCGGTTAAGTTGTTTTCAGCCCAAATATTCATCCCTATTCGAGGCATGGACGGAGGAAGCAAACCGAAGCTAAATATCATGAATTTTTAAACTGAAAATGGACCAGATCGATTATGTATTTGATTTGGTAGTATTTGATTTGGTAGGTTCGACTCGGTTTTTCTGATTCAAATGCTCACCTCTAAGTATTTCCATTAAAAGGTTCCTGAGTTGGCTGAATTTGCATTGAACTAAATATTTACTAAGAAAAGGAACCAATTTGTAATTTTCAAAAAATTATTTCAGACGTCTTTGATGATTGTTATATTTAACAAGGAATACATCCTGTGTGTTGTAGCGGATTCTTAAATCCTATATTTTTACGCAAATTAAAATTTCTATTAAGTAGATTTTAATTTCTTTTATTTGCGTTTTACTTGATATAGAATAGTAGCATCAATAATGAGTTATAGTGCACGTTTTAACAATTAAAATAATAGTTGGGTTTATTTGATGTGTGTTAATCACGTCTTACCTTACGTCACGCCTTTTCCAGCCGTCATAGTCTGTTTCGCAACGTTGACTTTAGCGCACCTTTTAGAACATAGCCGTTGACACTTACTATAAAAAAATTCTATTTTGTTTGTGCAAAAATTAAATAAATGTAACATTTGTTACTTTTTTGTCACTATAAATTAGTTAAGGGTTAATAATGAAATATCATTAAAGTTTACATATTGACGTTTGTTTTAGGGGTATTTTTGGGAAATTCTCAAAACTCCTTTAATTATTTCAGATCTTCATCTTCTAAACGAAAACGGCGTTTTATTGAATTCATTTTCTTCAAACGGGGTTTTCAAATATTAATGAACAGTAAATGGACTATGGTAATTGTATATATAAGTAACTAGCTTCAAAGTCCGCCCGATTGGACGGACATACTTCAAGAGATATGTAGAAAAATAACAAAAATATTGATACAGTTTAAATGACATAATAATCCATAATTGTAATAATAAGTTGACACAAATTTTGATACATGAATAAATGTTACAAAAAATTATAGACGAAATAATATTTCTTTGTAAACGACATTTGTTGTTGAATTGGTGTAATTGTCATCTTTGTCGCAACAAATAACCTTCAATCCGTTTTTGTTCTTAACCCGTGAAAAATCACGGGTGGTTCCTAATTTTGCTGAACATAATATTTATATAATACAAAAATTAATCATTAATTGCATGATTATCACATATACAATAAGAAAATATATAATGCTTCTATAACGCAAATTAGGAATTCAAGCTTACAAATTATAATCATAAGTCAATTTAACCTTGACTCTTATTAATGGTCAAACAAAACAAATAGCTAGTAGAATTGTCTTCCTTCCATTTTTTTTTTTTTTTGAAATTATATTATTTTACCGATTAATGGATGACTACCAGTTTCATTTAAATTATACTAATTATATATTTTGTCAAGTAAATCATACAATGCAGTGAATATCAATATAAAATTAAGGTTAGTGGACAAACAAATCAAACCACTGATCAATTATAGTGACAAACAAATGTATGATTATTCAATCGGATGGGCATATATTAATGTTTGCTTCTTCCTACTCAATTATAGTTTCATTTAAATTATATTTGTACCGATTAATGGTAAAAATACATAGTTATACCCATGTAATCGGTAAATTTGATTACTGTATACAATTAATGGATGAACAGAAAATTAATAAAATCACTGTACAAAATTACAATATGAATCAGATGAACATAGATACAGACAAATTTCTTGCGGATGAAATACAGTATATGTAAAATATACAAAAATTTGTACAATATGCAAAAACAACAACCTTTTTTATATGATGCTGAAGAAAAACTATCCTGCAGAAAAAAAGCTTTATGCAGCCATATGTTATAGAAGAAAGTATGCTAATATAAAGAGAAGAATTTTCAGTTTTTTCCTGATTTATTCGGCCACTGCAAAACGAATTTGGCCTGTAAATCTTTTTGATGAAAACAAATTAGAATTATGAGCACAAATAGCAAACATGCATACCCATAATCCTAACAGCAAGTACCGACAATTAATTAGACTACACAATTTAAGGAGTAGGAAACCTGGGATAAGAATCGGCTGTTAGGATAAAAATAGATTAAATAACAATTACTTGAGAGATACCAGATTATTTTAGCTAAAATATGTTTCACGATTCAGTATAAATCTCTACGAAATGAACAGATTCAAATTTTAATCTATATATAATCATAACTACAAACATAAATATGATTTCTTATTAAGAAATAGTCTAACTTACTTTTAGTGTAATATTTATGTTAACTTTCAAATCAGAACAAAACTTTGCCAATTGTTATACATGGATCGTTAAAATGAAGATATTATTTGTCAATTGTTATATTATAAAAAAAATACGTGTGCTTTGTTGATTTTTTACCTTTTTTTTTAGTATTGAGTGGAAGGATATGTGAAAATTAATATTTACTAAAAATAAAGAATTAATTGATTACTTCCATAATTATAGCAAGGGTTGTTCAGAACCCGATTTTAGCTATTAGTTAGATTAAAAAGGAAATCATTTAATTAGGTTTAATGAAAATCAATGAAAATTCTGAATTTAATTTTTTATACCGAATTTACAAAATCGGTGCCCAATGGTGTAATTACACGTGACAATATGGACCAATGAGAGAGCTCCAAACTGCTGAGTTGACAAACATAAATCAAATGTAGGCTCATATATAGGAAAAGATAATTACGTAATTTTGTTATTTATACATTAAAGTGAAAACTATTCCTCTTTAAATACTTGCCATGGCTTGACAACTACTCATATATACCTATGAAAGAAGTTCCATATCTAAATAAAATACACGATCTCTTATACTAACTAAAATCTGAAATGCTGCTTTATACAAAATAGATCCAAAAAATTCTTAGCGAATATGCTTTAATACAAAAATATTTTGAAAACAGAAATTAACCGAAAAACTTAACATAGGGAACGAATTACACATATTCACGGGTGCCAAAAAGCAATTTGGCTCATATCAAATCCATTTATTCACAGTTACCTTTTTTATATATAATCCTCTACTGGAAAGCAGCACATGTTCAAAACAACATGTCTACTATTTACTATGTAATTCGACCGTCTTTACCTTTTCTTCACAAAAGTTTCCAGGCTGCAACATAAAAATACAAAAGGCATTAATCATTCAATTCCATTGTTTTTAATTGTAGAATATATGGAAGGAATTAAATGGCATCAAAAATATTATTCATCCTAAACATTAAATGATAACAAGCATGTACACTATGACCAACCATATAAAGGTTCCTCATTTCTTCTTCAAAAATCTTGCACACAATCTTCTTCAAAAATCTAAAGGAAAAATGTCAAGAAATGAGCAATTCAATTATTATCTATTCAAACAAGTTTTTAAATTCTTGACTTTTTGGAGAATCTAATAAGTCAACAAGTACAAGAATACATGCTTACTACTTAGCCAACAAATCATTTTGGTCTGAGAAAAAAATGACTCTAACTGTACCTCTTATCTAATAGGTGAATGTATATCCAAAAAAGGTACAATCTAAACTATCAATGGCAAAAAAACAAACTATTCAAAAACAAAATCATAGACATTTATAACAACTTTACAACCTGCTTCCAACTATAAACATAATAACAGAGAAGAAAAGAAAAGAGCAAATGAACGCTCCAACAGTTTGGGAAAAAGTTAAAATGATAACAATAATCAATCGTTAAACATAAGCTAATAACTTCATACAGTATTAATTTCCCAAACAGGACACCAAGATCTAAGACTAAGCTCTAATCACAAATAAGAATTAAGCATATCCAAGTTATATCATTTTCCATGACTATGAGCATATATGATCCATGTCTGTAAATAACTTGATCGATAATACAGCACTAGATGTCTAATTGTGGCCAATTTACTAAGTTTAGCTACAAGAATGCAGATTTAGTTATGAAGATTAATGCAAAAATTAAGAAATTAGGTCATACCAGGAACGCCCTTTTTAGGACCAGGAGAAAGAGTATGGTAAAAAATGGCGCGACCGAGCATTGCTAAGCTCGAAACGATCCCAACCACATAAAACACCATAACCAAGCCAAGCACCCAAGGCATCAATAAGAACCCTATGAAAAACGTTATCGATCCACACAACATCAAGGAAAGTGATATCCCCAATAGTAACGACGCGAATCCCGCCGGCGTGATCTGCGTTAACGGAAGCCGTTGAGGCTGCTGCTGCTGCCTTCGGGAAGACGTAGACACCTCCTCCGAGAACTGGATCGGCGACGGAGGATGCCGCAATAGGTTCAAAATCAAAGCCGATAGCTCGTAGAGAACCCTAGATTGACGGTCTTGCCTATGCTCAATTCTCGTCATATCGTTAAGATCCAAAACCATAATTCGTTATCCAAAACGAGGAAGATGAAACGGAAAATTAATAAATACGTCTCTGGAAACAAAATTTGAATTTGTAAAATCGAGGTAATCGGATAAAGAGGTTTATGAAAAATTTCGAATATTTGACATTCAAGTTATATGAAATTGTTGCTTCTCTGGTCCCATCAGCGATCAAATTGCACAAGATACAAAAATCAGAAACAATTGCCTCTGTTCGTTCGATTTTGACCAAAATTCATGTGAAATAATTGACAAAAAGATTGAGATATGTTAATGCATTTATATTTAACAAAAACAGAAAATAATGAAATTAGAATTCGAGAGCGTGGTCATTCACGCGTAGGACGATGAGTTGGAGCTGTGTTTCCTTGACGATGCATGACATGGAACCTTATCTGGGTTGACCACTCATTTGACCTTGGTGGATGTTTAATTCATATAAAATCATAATCAAAATCTTAAGGATTATCTCAAAATTATTGTTAATTTTTTTAAATTTTAAGATTAATACTTAATCAATTAATGTAAAAAAAAATTATAAATATTAAAGACGTCTTTAAGACGGTCACTAATAAAATTCTTAATTGATTAATAATTTAAAAATGAAATTATTATTGTTTGTTATTAGCATGTATCCGCACAATGAGATGATAGTACCCTATAACTATTTTTGTGATAATGATAGTTGTTCGAGCAACAATTGTCAAACACAAAGATTAGGCGACGTCAACCTTGGATCTCCTGTGATGATCACAGTGCAGACCCAACAAGTTCATGGCGAACCTAGGGTGATCGAGGTTGAGTGCCAAAGTGAAAGTGAGAGTATGTTGACTCTGTGTTTTAGGCTTCTTTAACCTGTCTCAGTGTGTCCTCGACAATGAGTTGGGCCATGTATTTATATGGCAGGTATATGGAACGTTGGCTCATTATGACTGCAATAAAGCGGTCATGAAGCGCTATTATGAGGACGTCAATAAGACAGACGATGGCTACTTGACAGGCGCTGACCATTACCATTTGGACAGGTGCTGACCATTTGGACAGGCGCTAACAACTTGACATCCGCACAATGAGATGATAGTACCCTATAACTATTTTTGTGATAATGATAGTTGTTCGAGCAACAATTGTCAAACACAAAGATTAGGCGACGTCAACCTTGGATCTCCTGTGATGATCACAGTGCAGACCCAACAAGTTCATGGCGAACCTAGGGTGATCGAGGTTGAGTGCCAAAGTGAAAGTGAGAGTATGTTGACTCTGTGTTTTAGGCTTCTTTAACCTGTCTCAGTGTGTCCTCGACAATGAGTTGGGCCATGTATTTATATGGCAGGTATATGGAACGTTGGCTCATTATGACTGCAATAAAGCGGTCATGAAGCGCTATTATGAGGACGTCAATAAGACAGACGATGGCTACTTGACAGGCGCTGACCATTACCATTTGGACAGGTGCTGACCATTTGGACAGGCGCTAACAACTTGACAGGCGTGCTGGCAATTTGACAGGCGCTGACCATTTGGACAGGCGCTGACAACTTAGACAGGCGCCGACAACTTGGACAGGCGCCGACAATTTGGACAGGCGCTGACAACTTTGATAGGCGCTGACAACTTGAACAGGCGCTGGCAACAGGCGCTGACAACTTGGATAGGCGCTGACAACTTGGACAGGCGCTGACAACTTTGACAGGCGCTGACAACTTAGACAGGCGCTGGCAACTGACAACTTGGATAGGCGATGGCAACTTGGACAGGCGCTGGCAACTTTGACAGACGCTGACAACTTGGACAGGCGCTGACAACTTTGACAGGCGCTGACAACTTGGACAGGCGCTGACAACTTGGATAGGCGATAACGACTTGAGCTTGGTTGTAGTAGCCCATCTTCATGTTTAGGTGATTATTACCTATATATACATAGGTAATCCCTACTAACCTCATCATCACCATTCCTCATCTTCTCCAAACACACACTAAAAATGTGAAAACCTTGAATTGTAACATGAACGGTCGGCGTGGTCGTCTCCTCCGGCGATGCCGTCTTCTCCGGCGAGCTAGGTCGTCTTCTCCGGCAGTTAAATTCTGTCAATAACGCAATGGTTAAAGATCTGCTCCATTTTCCGATCATATTCCTCGTCATCGTCTGAAATCAGAAGATATAACTTGGACATCGTCACTCAAATTGACCACCGAATTGGACGATTCTTCATCAATCAACCCTTGCATCATCATCCTCACAGGATTCCGATCAAAAGCCCCCCCCCCCCCCATCGCAGCATGTATGAGCTCCGGTAGGCGGCGGAATTGCAGATTGGGCGGTTTAGGGTTTTCCGGTCAAAAGAACTAAAATCCGGCACCAGGGACTGGTCGGAAGTAGAAATTGACAGAGGGGTATTACTAATCGAGGCCATGCGGTTCAGGTGGCATAAATTTCGTGACCCAGCTCCTCCGGCAACCACCTCGGCCGCCGTAGGGTGGATTCCGGCAAAATTAGGGTTTTTTTCCGGCGATCTGAAACTGAAATTGAGTGTGAACCCCCCTTATTTTGGACATTTTGAGTCGAATGGTGGTGTTCAAAGTGGTTGTAAGTGAACTGAATGGTGGATTCAAGTAATATAAGTGAACCGAATTACAGTGAAACCGAAACGCTGAAGAGTAACGGGAATGGGTCTCTATTATAATGAATTTGTTTGTTTTCTGGTACCACGCTATCAAATATGCACCCACCGGAGTTCTCTCTTGTAGATGATGACCGATCAGACCGAAGAGTAATGGGAATAAAAAATTTGTTGCAGGTTCTTCAAGAAGTGATGATGATAGGAGTAATTTGGTAAAATAGACAAAAAAACCGTCAGTTAACGGCCAAAAATAGACGGAAGGGCAAATTTCCAGAATTTTAAAAACTTAAAGGACAAAAAAACGGAAGAAAAAAGATTAGGGACAAAACCCCCAAATCGGCCATAGGTCAAGGACAAAAACTATAATTTACCTTTATTAAAGTGATTCACTTATTTTGGTACACCCCAAATAAAAAAGTGATTCACTTATTTTGATCAGCCTTCTCCAGTTCTCATGACAGTTGTGGGTATTGGGCCTAATGGGCTGAAATATTTGGGATCGAGCTTAAACGGGCCTGGCTATGAAATATGTTAATATGCTGTGTTTTTGTATGGTTGTGTCAGGAATGTAAATAGTAAAAGTAGATGGGTCCAGAATGTAAATAGTTTTCATTCTGTTAACCAATTCATCTTTCTTTTTAATTGCATAACACACCTACTAAAACTATTTTTAAATTTATATTATACTGTACTAATTAGTAATTACCACAAGATTTGAACTAATAATCACATATCATCAAAAGAACATTTTCCAATATCTTATATTATTACTAGGCTACAAATCATTTGGTGTTAACAATGTTTATTTAATTTTGTTTTTAAAAGTGTCAAATAGAAAAGATAGAAAGTAATTAAAGTGGTTCCTTTCCATGCCATAATCAGTAATTCATGTCCATGAAGCACACTAATGGAAAATGATTCATCATATCTAATAAAGCAAACAATAATTTAAATTGTGTTGAGTAAAGTTGTTTCCGGGATGAAATAACGCGTTCGGCTTTAGATATTACTAAAACTTGAACATATCTACATATCTGTGTTGTATGACTAAATTCAGCAAAAGAAAGAAACTATACATATACATATACTGTATATTGGAAGTTGTGAGTTCATAAAAAATTGGTTTTTAACAATTAGATGATTAATCAATAATTAGTAAATATATGAGGATCACCTAGTGGTAAGGGTGTCTTAAATGATTTCATATAGGTTCACTGGTTTGATCCTTTTCCTAAGTAAACATGTATTAGACGGTCATGTAAGATTCGAAAACAGTCAAGATAATGATTAGGTTGTGTACATTTCGAGTAAAGCTTGGTCACCCCAAGGGAGCCCGTTTAAAATGGGAATACCATTTTAAGGTAAAAATTTCCTTGTTATAAGTGAAGTATAACATAATTTTGTAGAAAAAGATTAGTCTATTTGAGGAAGATTTATATAATTGTGTGATTTATTATAGTGTCAAAGAGGAATACTTTTCATTAACGTATAAATAACAAAGTTAAATAAAATGTACCTAAGTACCTTTATATACAATATTACATTGGTTTATGGGTGATTAAAATCTACACCTATATATCACTTCGAATATAAATTTATGTAGCAACTTTTAATGCATGCAAAGAACAACATAATGCATGAATTACCAACATAATAAATCAAATTATACCAGTAAAGTTCTCAAGTCCAATTTTCATGCAAAATCGTTGTTTTGTCCGGTTTGGTCTGGTTCAAAACCAAAAAAATATTAGAAAACTACGGTTTTCAGTCTTGTCCACAACGCCATCAGTTCGGTTTGATTATTAATATTCGTTTAGTTCGATTATTGAACCATCCACCTGCTATGTAACAATATAGCTCTTGCTTTTGGCTGACCATGTGAAATTTAATTATTCTTTTGGTGGCGGTGATGTAATTTCTATTTCATTTATGATATAAAAATATAATTCATGTCTATAGAAATCTCATATTTTAGTTCTTGCATTATACTTAATATGACTATATAACCAATATTAAATCATTCTAAACAAATGTTTAATCAAACGTGCACAATGGAGGATTTTTTTTTCACGAGGCTTAAATCACGACTAATAATCCATTACACGCTAAAAACTAGAAAGCCAAAATCGGAGTTGCGACAAAAGGTTACAATTGTTTCGATAAATCAAAACTTCAACTTTCAATATAAGTATATACATACAAATACACACATTTTATTTCACTAATTATAGCATATAGAAACTATAACTAATATTCAAGTATCGCTATTAAGCTAAGGATCCACCCACGAAATTGGAAAGTTGGGAAGAAACTTAACCGATGAGTTTAGCCAAGCCAGACATGGACTCTAACGGCGAAGGTGAACAAGCAAATGATAGCGAAATATAGCATAGTATGAACCAATATGGCGACACCACTCGTTTGAAAACAGCAAAAATCAACACAACGACCACGTCCTGGCATCTGAAACAACAACCCTGGCGATAACAATGCAAAGAGCAATACCGACACCATAACCGGGCCCCAATCCGCCATGCTGATCAAAATGATAAATGAATTTGAGCTTGTGAGTGTATAGGTTATTGCCTAATAATTGTTTTTTGGATGGTAGAGAGTGATGAAGATGAGGGATTTATATATGGAGGAAAACTTGGATGTGAAGCAAAAAAAAGAGGTTTGTGGGTGGATGGATGGATGGATGTGACGGGGATAAGTTGATGAAGTCACTCATGGGTTCACTTACAACTAGGGAGGGGTATTAAAACCATGCATCTAATAATGCTGATTGATATGAGTCGATATTTCATACTAAAATCAGATATAACATAAGCAAATCATATCACATTATTTTACAGAAAATACTCACCACATCATACCACATGACACTAAACAGTATTTATCCAGTTTGCAACCTAACAATAACTAAAAACTAATAAAATATGCCCTACTTTTTATGGGTAATGATCAATAGAAAAAAGTCCTTATTTGAAGAAGCTAGAAAAGTGTTGCATTTTCGTAATTTATACATATATGCATGCATATACAAACATATATGTATATATACATATATAATTAGACCATATGTATTATATATATGCATATTCATGCCCTATATATATGTATATATACACATGCATTTTACGTAACTTGCATTTGCATTTTCATATCGGAACTTGCATTTTCGTTTACGAAAATACATATACATACCGTATATATATGTGTGTATATATATACAAATAGAGGGTATACATGTGAAAATATATATATCTATGGTCCAAATATTTATGTATATGTACATACATATATGTATGTATATGTATATTTATATGTATATTTTACGAAAATACAACCCTTTTCTAGCTTCTTCAAATAAGGATGCTTCTTTCTTGATTCATATTCAATTTTTATATATATACTTCCTCCGTATCAAAATAAGTGACACACTTTCCATTTTTGGGTGTATCAAAATAAGTGACACACTTTGAAACTGTAACGACCCGAATTTGTAAATAAATAAAATATGTAAAAATATGATAATTATGGATAAATCATATAAAACACGTAGGAATTGGTTTCGTGTCGTTTGGACACCGTATGAGAAAGTTATGGGCGAAACCGGGTCGAGACAAGATTGGAAAAGTGCAGCCCTAGCTGCATAGAGAGTTCGTGACGCGAACCCTACTTCGCGATCGGGAACGAGCTCCAGGAAGTTTGGCATGTGGTCGCTAAGAAGATCGCGTTTTGTTAGCGATCGCTAAGTTGGCGTATGATTGCAAAGTTAGCGACGCGAACTACTTCGCGTCGCGAAGTATGACCAGCATTAAAGTCGGGTTTTGGCTCATTTAATGCAATAGTAAACCCTAGTTCCTCTACTTGGCGATTTTCGAGCATAAAGGCTGTTTGGTGGTGATTTCTTCTCAAATCCTTGGTAGATTTCACTCCTAAGTGAAGATTAAAGGTATATCTTCACTCCTTGATCTTTGTGGCTTTAGATCTATGTATTTTGATGGTTGGGTTTGAAACCCTAGTTATTGGGGGTTATGGTTTATGGTGAATAAATGGTGTATACACTTAATAGATGGTATATTAACAAAGGGAACAAGTGTATGATTATGATTTGTAAGAATCTTAAGGGTTGGTTAAACCTAGGGTTTGGTAAATCACCATATTTGGGGGAAATGGATTGTTGGGTGTTATCTAGAGGTAGATGAACACATTATAAGTAGATTGTGATGTTGAACATTGTATGATTATTGTTTTAGGCATTCGGCGAAGTATTAAAGTGGACGAATTGTGAACAAGGAACCGACGGAAAGAATACGGTTGGAGCATTTATTGCTAAGGTGAGTACGTGTGGAATTTACTGAGTACATAGCCTATGAAATACCTTTTATTACTTGTAGTATGGTCTATTTGCTTATTTGTGTAGACTAGTAGTTAGTAGTTAGTTATACCGATAGTTGTATTGAACTAACTTGTTGATGATAGACGTGATAGCCGAGAGCTAGATTGACATAACCATCGAGTTATGATATGTTGAGATGATGTGATGATGCGGGGGACCCCCGATCATGAGGTGTGGTGTGAGGGGCAGTTGGGTGGATTCCCATCGACTCCACCACGATAGTAGTCTTGCTAACTGGAGGTAGTCCGGCGAGTAAGGCAGGTATCGGTAGATTGGGCGAATCCCTCTTGCCGGTATCTTGAGGCTTATTAATGGCGATGGATTTCGGTTAATAAGTCAAGGTGGTTCTAGTTAGTTCGGGGGCAACCCGATAACTAGATATGATTGCTAGGAAAGCAAGTATTAGAGTCACAATAGGGTGACTAGATAGATGGATGATTACTTACATGTTTGTCTATATGCCATTCGATTATCATTATTATTATCGGGTCTAAACCCATGTAGCTCACGAGACGTTTTGTCTCACGTACTCCTTGTTTTGTTTTGCTATGTACTCAGGTTCGGGATCGAAGGCTTAGGTTCGCACGGATAGAGTTGCGGGACCTAGAGTAGAAGAACTTTAGATTGGATTTATGCTTAGCTTTGGTTTTGATATATTTTGTAACACCAAAACTTTATACTCTGATTCATACCAAAGGTTTTTGTAAATCCATATTTTTGGGATAGTTCTTCTATTTATGAAAAATGTTTTATTTTGGGTAAATATTTTGTATTTAAAATTTGAGGTGTTACAACTTGGTATCAGAGCTATAGTTTAAGTGAATTAGGTTGGATGACCATCCTAGTCTTAGACTGTAGCATTAGGAATATAAGATTCCTTAAGATCATAGGTTGACCTTGAGACTTTATATTAAGTTTAAGGTTGAACCTAGGGGACCGATGAAATTTGTTATGATTATGGATATTGAGTCTTATGAGACTAATGGGTTGTACACAAGGTACTAAATGTTTAATGTCTTTCGTATAGTCTTGATCGAAAGTGATGGTGAACACCCGTAGAAGTGGGAAAGCCCCGGAAAACCGGGAGGAAGAGATACCTCATGTAGAGGTTGTGGTTGAACAGGAAAGTCAACCGTCGATGCACCGGGATGGTGAATCGGAAGTCGGAGCTAATAGAACTCCGGTAACCATGGCGGATCTCCAAACTTTCCTTGATCAAATCAAGGGAACGGTGGCCGATGAAGTGCACCGAATTATTGGGGACCGTGAAAGGTCGGGTGGAGACCGTGAATCCGAAGCTAAATCGGAAGAGAGAACCGGGGGTAGTGGCACCGGGGAGGGAAAGTCCTCCACGGGTGGCCAAAGTGATGCTAGGGCTAGGCCCGTTGTGAAAGAAGGTTGTTCGTTTAAATCCTTCATGGCTTGTAAGCCAAATGTGTACACGGGTAGTTCGGACCCGAAAGTAACCATGAGGTGGATCCGGGAAACCGAGAGGGTGATCGGTAGTAGTAAGTGCAAGGATGCCGATATGGTGACGTATGCGTCACAACTTTTGAAAGAAGATGCCATGGTGTGGTGGGATATCGTGTATGAGACCCTCGGGAGGGAGGTAGTTGAGAAGATGTCGTGGGAAGAGTTTACCGCGAGGTTGAAAAAGAAATTTTGTCCCGAAAGGGACTTGGAAAAGATGCACGAAAAGTTTGTGACCCTTAAAAAGGGTGATATGTCAATCGAAGAATACTCGAGGGAGTTCACGGGATTGCTCCCGTTTGTTGCTAAAACCTACTCGGATGAGAGGTTGAGGGTGGTCCGGTATGCTAGTGGGTTACCGTGGGACTACCAATTGGAAGTGAAGAGGGCGGCCACACTTGATGAGGCCATTAGTGCCGCCCGAGGGGTGGAAGAGGTTAATGAGGCACGAGTTTCCGAGAGGGCCCATGTGGGCGAGAAAAGAAAAGCCGAGAGCGGCTCTAGTTCGTTCAAGAAAGGGAAGTTCACATCGAGCTTCTCTAAACAAGGAAGTGTTGGCCCGTGCAAGAAATGCGGGAAAAATCATACCGGCATATGCCGAGGAGAATCGAAAGCTTGTTATAGTTGTGGTAAGATGGGGCACTTAGCCCGGGATTGTAGGGCCAAGTTGACGGCCGATGTGGAGTGTTATTCATGCCACGAGAAAGGGCATTATAGCAATGTGTGCCCGAAGAAGGGGATTGAGTCTATGGTATCCACGGCTCAAAAGAAGGTGGAGCCGGCGAAGGTTAAGGGGCGATCCTTCCAACTTACCGGGAGGAGGCGAAGGAGGCACACGATGTGGTGTCAGGTACTCTATTCATTAACTCCTTGCCAACTCATATTTTGTTTGATTCGGGTTCCAATTATTCGTTTGTGTCTTATGAGTTTGGTTGTAAATTGAATGTGCCGTCCGAGATGTTAGATGAGGTTTATGAGATAGAAGTAGCCGACGGGAAAACGTCTATGGTTGAATGTATTTATAGAAATTGTGAAATAGAAATAGACGGTAGAAAGTTTAAAGTAGATTTATTGCCAATGGGAATTAGGGCGTTTGATGTGGTTATCGGTATGGATTGGTTGGGTATGCACCAAGCCAAGATTTTGTGTGGGAAGAAAATTGTGTCGATTAGGACACCCGAGAACGAGAAGGTGTATGTATATGGGGAGAAACGTCATCACATGCCTAATGTGATTACCGCCATTAAGGCGAGGAAAAGTATATCGAAGGGTTGTGCATCGTTTATTGCATATGTATTAGACGGACGAAAGGAAAAGAAGTCAATGGATAATGTTAAAATTATTCGGGATTTCCCCGAGGTATTTCCCGATGACTTGCCCGACTTGCCACCGGAGAGACAAGTCGAATTTAAAATTGATTTAGTTCCGGGGGCGACGCCGATTGCTCGTGCTCCCTACCGTTTAGCCCCCACCGAAATGCGGGAATTGATGACCCAATTGCAAGACTTGTTAGATAAGGGTTTTATTCGTCCGAGTTCGTCACCGTGGGGTGCACCGGTTTTATTTGTTAAAAAGAAAGACGGGTCGATGAGAATGTGTATCGACTACCGAGAATTGAACAAGGTAACAATTAAGAACCGTTACCCGTTGCCGAGAATTGACGACTTATTCGACCAATTGCAAGGTGCTAGTTATTTCTCGAAGATCGATTTGAGGTCGGGTTATCACCAAGTTCGGGTGAAAGAAGGCGACACCGAGAAGACGGCTTTTCGTACACGTTATGGTCATTATGAATTTCTAGTGATGCCGTTTGGTCTTACAAACGCACCGGCTATTTTTATGGATTTGATGTATCGGGTTTGTAAACCGTTCCTTGATAAGTTTTTGATTGTGTTTATTGACGACATTCTAATTTATTCGAAAACCGAAGAAGAACACGAAAGTCATTTGAGGCTCGTTCTAGATGTGTTGAAACGGGAGAAGTTGTATGCAAAATTCTCGAAGTGTGAGTTTTGGTTGCGGGAAGTACAATTCCTAGGTCACGTGGTGACGTGTGATGGTATTAAGGTTGATCCGTCCAAGATTGAAGCGGTGTCAAATTGGGAACCTCCGAGAACTCCTACCGAGGTTAGAAGTTTTCTTGGATTGGCCGGTTATTACCGAAGATTTATACAAGACTTCTCGAGAATCGCGATTCCACTCACGAAGTTAACGAGAAAAAGTGAGAAGTTTGTGTGGGAGAAGAAGCAAGAAGAGGCGTTTAAGTTGTTAAAGGAAAAGTTGTGTAACGCGCCGATTCTTACATTACCGGATGGTATGGAAGATTTTGTGGTTTATAGTGATGCTTCGAATCAAGGACTCGGTTGTGTGTTGATGCAAAGAGGTAAGGTGATCGCGTATGCCTCGCGACAATTGAAAAATGCGGAATTAAGGTACACGACACACGACTTGGAATTGGCGGCGATTATATTTGCCTTAAAGTTGTGGAGGCATTATTTGTATGGTACTCGGTGTACATTGTACACGGATCATAAAAGTCTACAATACGTGTTTACTCAAAAAGATCTTAATATGCGACAAAGAAGGTGGATCGAGTTGATAGCCGACTATGATTGTGAGATCGTGTATCACGCGGGAAAGGCTAATGTAGTGGCCGACGCCTTGAGCCGAAAGGTCTATGAAAAACCGAACCGGGGAATTTTATCACGTATAGAAGTCATCTCGAGCATCATCGAAAGAATCAAGAATGCCCAACGAGAGGTTATGGGAAAAGACGAGTTAAGACAAGAACGGTTAGGTAAGAACCAACATTTTCTCGAAAATGCGCAAGGGTTGAAGACCGTAGGCGGTCGTATTTGGGTTCCTAAGTTCGGTGGTATCCGAAAAGAATTGTTGTATGATGTGCATAAGTCGAAGTATTCGATTCACCCGGGAAGTACAAAGACGTACCAAGATATGAAACGGGTTTATTGGTGGCCCGGCATGAAGGCGAGAGTGGCCAAGTACATCTCTAAGTGTGCCACGTGTGCACAAGTGAAAGCCGAACATCAAGTACCGTATGGGGTAGCTCAATCATTGGTTGTACCGGCCGGGAAATGGGAAGATATAACTATGGATTTCATAGTAGGTTTACCGAAGACGACTAGAGGTCACGATGCCATTTGGGTCATAGTTGACCGGTTGACCAAGAGTGCGTTATTTTTAGCAATTCGGGAAACATTGCCACTCGAGAAATTGGCTAAGTTGTATGTTGATGAGGTGGTTCGACTCCACGGGATTCCGTTATCGATTGTATCCGATAGAGACGCGAGATTTACCTCGAGATTTTGGCGGTCATTACAAGAAGAGTTGGGAACAAAGTTGCGGTTGAGCACGGCTTATCACCCGCAAACCGACGGTCAAAGTGAAAGAACGATTCAAACGGTCGAAGACATGCTGAGATCGTGTGTGTTAGATTTCGGTGGTAAATGGGATGAACATTTACCGTTAGTCGAGTTCTCGTATAATAATAGTTATCACTCGACTATTAAGATGCCGCCTTATGAGGCGTTGTATGGGAGAAAATGTAGAACTCCATCTTGTTGGTTGGAAGCGGGAGAGACGAAACTCACGGGTCCCGAGATCGTGAGAGTGACAAATGAAAAGATTTGTATTATACAAACCAACATGAAAGTCGCCCAAGATCGACAACGAAGTTATTCGGGTTTGAAGAAACGGCCATACGACTTGGATGTCGGTGATATGGTCATGTTGAAAGTGTCACCTTGGAAAGGTGTAATGCGGTTTGGTAAGAAAGGGAAGTTAAGCCCAAGGTATGTTGGACCGTTCAAAATATTGAAACGGGTCGGGCTTCAAGCTTTTAAGTTGGAACTTCCACCCGAGCTTCAAGGTGTGCATGACACCTTTCACGTAAGTTATTTGAAAAAGTTTATCGGGGAGGTTGAAAATATTATTCCGTTGCAAGAGTTGCGGGTTGACGGCCCGAATCGGTTAATCGAGGAGCCCGAGGCTATATTAGAAACAAAAACGAAGAAGCTTCGAAATAAGGAGATCGAGTTGGTGTTGGTCAAGTGGAAGCATTCACTTGGGCCGAATTTGACTTGGGAAGTCAAAGACGAGATTCGGAAGAGGTACCCGGATTTCGTGAACTATGATGAGATTCCGAGGACGGAATCTTCTTAAGGGGTAGATAGTTGTAACGACCCGAATTTGTAAATAAATAAAATATGTAAAAATATGATAATTATGGATAAATCATATAAAACACGTAGGAATTGGTTTCGTGTCGTTTGGACACCGTATGAGAAAGTTATTGGCGAAACCGGGTCGAGACAAGATTGGAAAAGTGCAGCCCTAGCTGCATAGAGAGTTCGCGACGCGAACCCTACTTCGCGATCGGGAACGAGCTCCAGGAAGTTTGGCATGTGGTCGCTAAGAAGATCGCGTTTTGTTAGCGATCGCTAAGTTGGCGTATGATTGCAAAGTTAGCGACGCGAACTACTTCGCGTCGCGAAGTATGGTCGACCAGCATTAAAGTCGGGTTTTGGCTCATTTAATGCAATAGTAAACCCTAGTTCCTCTACTTGGCGATTTTCGAGCATAAAGGCTGTTTGGTGGTGATTTCTTCTCAAATCCTTGGTAGATTTCACTCCTAAGTGAAGATTAAAGGTATATCTTCACTCCTTGATCTTTGTGGCTTTAGATCTATGTATTTTGATGGTTGGGTTTGAAACCCTAGTTATTGGGGGTTATAATTTATGGTGAATAAATGGTGTATACACTTAATAGATGGTATATTAACAAAGGGAACAAGTGTATGATTATGATTTGTAAGAATCTTAAGGGTTGGTTAAACCTAGGGTTTGGTAAATCACCATATTTGGGGGAAATGGATTGTTGGGTGTTATCTAGAGGTAGATGAACACATTATAAGTAGATTGTGATGTTGAACATTGTATGATTATTGTTTTAGGCATTCGGCGAAGTATTGAAGTGGACGAATTGTGAACAAGGAACCGACGGAAAGAATACGGTTGGAGCATTTATTGCTAAGGTGAGTACGTGTGGAATTTACTGAGTACATAGCCTATGAAATACCTTTTATTACTTGTAGTATGGTCTATTTGCTTATTTGTGTAGACTAGTAGTTAGTAGTTAGTTATACCGATAGTTGTATTGAACTAACTTGTTGATGATAGACGTGATAGCCGAGAGCTAGATTGACATAACCATCGAGTTATGATATGTTGAGATGATGTGATGATGCGGGGGACCCCCGATCATGAGGTGTGGTGTGAGGGGCAGTTGGGTGGATTCCCATCGACTCCACCACGATAGTAGTCTTGCTAACTGGAGGTAGTCCGGCGAGTAAGGCAGGTATCGGTAGATTGGGCGAATCCCTCTTGCCGGTATCTTGAGGCTTATTAATGGCGATGGATTTCGGTTAATAAGTCAAGGTGGTTCTAGTTAGTTCGGGGGCAACCCGATAACTAGATATGATTGCTAGGAAAGCAAGTATTAGAGTCACAATAGGGTGACTAGATAGATGGATGATTACTTACATGTTTGTCTATATGCCATTCGATTATCATTATTATTATCGGGTCTAAACCCATGTAGCTCACGAGACGTTTTGTCTCACGTACTCCTTGTTTTGTTTTGCTATGTACTCAGGTTCGGGATCGAAGGCTTAGGTTCGCACGGATAGAGTTGCGGGACCTAGAGTAGAAGAACTTTAGATTGGATTTATGCTTAGCTTTGGTTTTGATATATTTTATAACACCAAAACTTTATACTCTGATTCATACCAAAGGTTTTTGTAAATCCATATTTTTGGGATAGTTCTTCTATTTATGAAAAATGTTTTATTTTGGGTAAATATTTTGTATTTAAAATTTGAGGTGTTACAAAAACTTTCCTTATTTGGTAAAATTAGTGGGACCCATACCCACTAACTATCCACTCTAATAAAGTGAAATTACCCTTATACCCTTATTTTTACTTTTAAAACTCATTAATATCACTTTATTCAAGAAAAGTGGGACCCATTCTCCACTAACTATGTATTTTAATCTATTTTAACTCCTACTTTGATCGTTTACCTCAAAAAACATGTAAGCTAATTTGTATCACTTATTTTGATACGCAAAAAGTATATATTTTTTACTTGGTTTTATTCTTAACTAGCTTATAACCCGTGATAAATCACGGATGGCTTATAAAATCTTCCGATTCTAAACCGGTCAGGTCAAATTAAAATGATACAATTTTTATTTAAAGTTTCCAACTTTTTGCAACTAATTAGTGTCCTAAATATAAGTTCCAAACGAATTGAAAAGAAAACATAGTCATATCTATTGGCTTTCTCAGCAAATAATTAGGAAGTCTGCATGATTACCTCGTAAAAATATGTGGCAAGTGCCCTAGTCTCTCAAGCTCAAAAATAGTACACATCCAACACAATTTATAAATTCAGACAAAAATTAATTAGAAAACATCTCTTTGTAGACAACATCTTTGGCCCCTTTACGTATGAAATCTGTTTTGGGTCATGCTCCAACCCATTCAATTGCCAAAAGTATTAGAAAAATAAGCATACTACCTTGTATGATTCTATCCTAAACACCATTGACTTTGAGTGTCTCTGTTTTTACCACCTCTGGGTGTTTGAGATATTTTGGCTCGCCTAATCTGATTACCGGATCTTTAGAGATATTTTTCATACAGAAGACTAATGAGACCATTTTGATTCTCATAGAATCTGCACATACCCAAATGATGTAACATCATATGATCATGTAATGCAACAAAGTTCTCACCTACAAAATAACATTGAGATCATAATATTTAATACTCCCTCCGTCCCACAAAAAACATCCCATTTCACCTAAAAATTTTGTCCCACAAAAAACTTCCCATATGAGAATTGGAGGGACCCACTTAATAGATTAATATCATCTCATTTTATTACCAAACACCCCACCACCAACTATCTCCTAAAAACATGTGCCCAAGTCAAATGAGAAGTTTTTTGTGGGACGGGGGGAGTATATATTTTAAAATATGTAAAAAGGGCATACAATATAAAAAAATATTCAAAATTTCCCATCAGATGAATTTAGAATCATACAGGTTAAGGACTGACTTAACCAAAAGATTATCCGCAAATTCAGGGTAACCCGAAATGATGCTTAATTTGAAAAAGAAATTTATGATAAAATTACAAGAGTTTAATATGGGAGTTTTAAATTACCGAACATAAATCATGGCATAATGAATCATTGTGTTTTGACCAACTCAGAACCATCTTTGACCGGAATTCTCAAAAGGTCAACTCTACCCGATATAATCAATTTACAATGTTGCATCATTTAAAGTATTAACTTCTTGCACATCTGTTTTTTTCTTGATTTATGAACTCATTTACACTCGGGTACTTCAGCAACTGCCATTGCAAATTCCTCAGCATGATTTTGACCCGTACGAAAACCAGACCCGTTACTCAACCCGTCCATCTTACCATCTACTTAATAAGTTATTTTTACAAATATTAGACAGTTATTGCTGAAAAACAATAACAGTTTTAATTTATCCCCAACCTTTAACATAAAAGAATCTATATGAATTGTACGCTATCTAAGACTACCCTAATGGTTCATAGTTCGTACCCGAGATACTGGAATAACAATACAATTATAAATTTTATGGGAAGTTATAATCTATATTTGTGCTTGAAAAAATTACTCACATTGATCGATAGTGTTGGTCAAGTTGCTTTTTACCGAGTACCCAAGGGACATACACCCCATCATTCACCCCATCATTTTATCAGGAGTTGTTACACCACCATTATCTATCATCAAATATAAAAAAATATTAGTGATATATTCTTTTAATCACAAATTATGTATGTATTGTAAAATTAAGTGATATACCTTCAACCAACAACATCTTACAACCATATTTTTCGTTATTTAGTACGCCTACATTAACATAAGTATCAACGGTGATCAAATAAAATTCATGAGAATATCATGTAACAGAGTTTAATACCTCATCCAAAGGATTGTGAAGAAGCTTAGCCAAAGCTAAAAAGGAAAAAAAAATAACATAAAAATCAATCGTCAGTCATAAAACATATACTTCCTCCGATTCAAAATAAGTGCAACACTTTCCAAAAAGAGGTGATTCAAAATAAGTGCAACACTTTCCTTATTTGGCATATTTTTATCAATAAAATTACTATTTTATCCCTACTTAACTTTATTAAACATCATTAATTTCTCTTTCTTCAATAAAGACAAAAATTATGGTGGGACCCTTTTCACTAATTATCCCTTTAATTTATCATAATCTCCATTAAACTATTTTACTTCAAAATCCATGAAAATACAAATGTTGCACTTATTTTGAATCGGAGGAAGTAATTGAATTCTCTCAATTACATAAAACTTTGATAATCAATAACAATTACTTCTTCAATCTCTAGAAAGCATAATGGAAACATGGATATTGGCTACCATTTAAGACACCCTCCTAAAAAATTGTTATTCGTTTAAGTAAGAATCCTTCGAGCATATACTAAAAAAATGACTATCATTACTTGTAAAAAATATATAAATTGGCTTCAACTTACATCTGCAAAACTACAAATTAAAAAAATATGCTTTATCATGAACACATAAACTACAGTATATGGAAAAGGAAAAACTATGCTATTGAATTGAGCATTTTATCAAACACCTGGTGGACAATGGATCGTTTTTGTTGAAAGTTAAAATTTAGTTAAATTTACCTAAAATCTGAAAACTGATAAATCCCTAAAATCAACAATCTTTGAACACATAAAATACAATATAAGGAAACACTAATTCAATTGTGTGAAGTAGACAACATACCAGACAACCAGAAGAGAAAGGCACGTGAAAGTCTGTAGAGAGTGTCTAAGGTTGAAGGTTGACATGTGAAATGAAATGGGTTTAAGGGCGATTGTGAATCTGGGGAGCGCAACATGGTTTACCATTGGGAAAGAACACAAGTTTGAAGGCGATTTAGGGTTTTTAACGATCGGGAGATGAAAGCGATGATAAACGTAAATCATTAATAAGATTGATTGTTAAAGGTGATCGGCTGATGGTGTAAAATGATGCAAGCCTTTAAAACAATAGAAAAAAAAATGATTGTGACGAAGGATTGAGATGACGAAGGATTGAGATGACGAAGGATTGAGATTGTGAAAAGTGAAAACCCATGTGAAGAAAGAGAACATGGTGTGAAAGTCAATTTTGTTAAATTCTATTAGAAATTGTACACTGTGCATAAAATATTGTTATGACCTATGTGGCTTTATATATGCCATGTGGCTTTTGGAATTGCCATGTAGCTTTAGGAGTTGCCATGTGACTTTAAACCTTTTGTTTATTATATATAAAGATATCATAATCTCCATTAAACTATTTTACTTCAAAATCCATGAAAATACAAATGTTGCACTTATTTTGAATCGGAGGAAGTAATTGAATTCTCTCAATTACATAAAACTTTGATAATCAATAACAATTACTTCTTCAATCTCTAGAAAGCATAATGGAAACATGGATATTGGCTACCATTTAAGACACCCTCCTAAAAAATTGTTATTCGTTTAAGTAAGAATCCTTCGAGCATATACTAAAAAAATGACTATCATTACTTGTAAAAAATATATAAATTGGCTTCAACTTACATCTGCAAAACTACAAATTAAAAAAATATGCTTTATCATGAACACATAAACTACAGTATATGGAAAAGGAAAAACTATGCTATTGAATTGAGCATTTTATCAAACACCTGGTGGACAATGGATCGTTTTTGTTGAAAGTTAAAATTTAGTTAAATTTACCTAAAATCTGAAAACTGATAAATCCCTAAAATCAACAATCTTTGAACACATAAAATACAATATAAGGAAACACTGATTCAATTGTGTGAAGTAGACAACATACCAGACAACCAGAAGAGAGAGGCACGTGAAAGTCTGTAGAGAGTGTCTAAGGTTGAAGGTTGACATGTGAAATGAAATGGGTTTAAGGGCGATTGTGAATCTGGGGAGCGCAACATGGTTTACCATTGGGAAAGAACACAAGTTTGAAGGCGATTTAGGGTTTTTAACGATCGGGAGATGAAAGCGATGATAAACGTAAATCATTAATAAGATTGATTGTTAAAGGTGATCGGCTGATGGTGTAAAATGATGCAAGCCTTTAAAACAATAGAAAAAAAAATGATTGTGACGAAGGATTGAGATGCCGAAGGATTGAGATTGTGAAAAGTGAAAACCCATGTGAAGAAAGAGAACATGGTGTGAAAATCAATTTTGTTAAATTCTATTAGAAATTGTACGCTGTGCATAAAATATTGTTATGACCTATGTGGCTTTATATATGCCATGTGGCTTTTGGAATTGCCATGTAGCTTTAGGAGTTGCCATGTGGCTTTAAACCTTTTGTTTATTATATATAAAGATATCATAATCTCCATTAAACTATTTTACTTCAAAATCCATGAAAATACAAATGTTGCACTTATTTTGAATCGGAGGAAGTAATTGAATTCTCTCAATTACATAAAACTTTGATAATCAATAACAATTACTTCTTCAATCTCTAGAAAGCATAATGGAAACATGGATATTGGCTATTTAAGACACCCTCCTAAAAAATTGTTATTCGTTTAAGTAAGAATCCTTCGAGCATATACTAAAAAAATGACTATCATTACTTGTAAAAAATATATAAATTGGCTTCAACTTACATCTGCAAAACTACAAATTAAAAAAATATGCTTTATCATGAACACACAAACTACAGTATATGGAAAAGGAAAAACTATGCTATTGAATTGAGCATTTTATCAAACACCTGGTGGACAATGGATCGTTTTTGTTGAAAGTTAAAATTTAGTTAAATTTACCTAAAATCTGAAAACTGATAAATCCCTAAAATCAACAATCTTTGAACACATAAAATACAATATAAGGAAACACTGATTCAATTGTGTGAAGTAGACAACATACCAGACAACCAGAAGAGAGAGGCACGTGAAAGTCTGTAGAGAGTGTCTAAGGTTGAAGGTTGACATGTGAAATGAAATGGGTTTAAGGGCGATTGTGAATCTGGGGAGCGCAACATGGTTTACCATTGGGAAAGAACACAAGTTTGAAGGCGATTTAGGGTTTTTAACGATCGGGAGATGAAAGCGATGATAAACGTAAATCATTAATAAGATTGATTGTTAAAGGTGATCGGCTGATGGTGTAAAATGATGCAAGCCTTTAAAACAATAGAAAAAAAAATGATTGTGACGAAGGATTGAGATGACGAAGGATTGAGATTGTGAAAAGTGAAAACCCATGTGAAGAAAGAGAACATGGTGTGAAAATCAATTTTGTTAAATTCTATTAGAAATTGTACGCTGTGCATAAAATATTGTTATGACCTATGTGGCTTTATATATGCCATGTGGCTTTTGGAATTGCCATGTAGCTTTAGGAGTTGCCATGTGGCTTTAAACCTTTTGTTTATTATATATAAATATATCATAATCTCCATTAAACTATTTTACTTCAAAATCCATGAAAATACAAATGTTGCACTTATTTTGAATCGGAGGAAGTAATTGAATTCTCTCAATTACATAAAACTTTGATAATCAATAACAATTACTTCTTCAATCTCTAGAAAGCATAATGGAAACATGGATATTGGCTACCATATCCACTCTAATAAAGTGAAATTACCCTTATACCCTTATTTTTACTTTTAAAACTCATTAATATCACTTTATTCAAGAAAAGTGGGACCCATTCTCCACTAACTATGTATTTTAATCTATTTTAACTCCTACTTTGATCGTTTACCTCAAAAAACATGTAAGCTAATTTGTATCACTTATTTTGATACGCAAAAAGTATATATTTTTTACTTGGTTTTATTCTTAACTGGATAGGTTAGAATTTTGGTTAAGATTATTGAAAGTGGTATTTCAATTAATTTGCAATATTCGGTCAATTTAACAATTATTGTCAGACCTACTTTAATATTCGATCCGATTATGAGCTACGACAAACCCTAACATATGTAGTTTGACCCATCTTTGAACGGACTATGAATGTCAAAGTGACGTTCCTATGCAGAACACGGAATAAAATTATACTTTCTCTGATTCAAAATAAGTGATACATTGTTAGATTCTCGGTTTTTATGGCAAAATTTTATAATAATGGTTAAATTAGATTAATTGGATGGTTAGTGAGGAATGAGTCCCACAATCCTACCCTATATATGAGACTACACTTGATGATCTTTTGCCACATATGCACCACGCACGCTCCTCATTGACCAGAAATGCCACGTTAAATTCTTTTACTGGTCCACGTGTCACGTCCAAACTAACACGTCTAAACTAACATTAAGGATAAAACCAAATTTTAAGCAAACAAATAAGGAATTTCAGCAAACAAATAAGGAATTTCAGCAAACAAATAAGGAATTTCGATAAGGAATTTCGATGATAAGGAATTTCGATGAAATAGCAAACAAATAAGGAATTTCGATAAGGAATTTCGATGAAAGATATCATCATTTAAATGTCAAGCCGGATCCTATGCAAACAAATAAGGATATCTTTTAATTTAATTGAACAAAAAAGGAACAAATTATAAATACCATATCCTGCATGATTTTAAAAATCAACATTACCATAAAATTCACGTGTACAACCCTTCAACAGCTACAAAAATCACGTCCCTTCAACAGCTACAAAATTCACGTCCAAACTAACATTAAAGATAAAACCGAATTTTAAGCAAACAAATACGGAATTGTCAAAATTCTCGCTCAAAGATATCATCATTTAAATGTCAAGCCGGATCCTATACAAACAAATAAGGATATCTTTTAATTTAAATGTCAAACCGATCTATTCCAAAAACTAATCACATACCGGATTTTAAACAATTGTGATTACCTTAAACACGTTTAAGATCCTACATTATCTTTTTCAATTATAAGCAATTATAATCACATACCGGATTTTATCTATTCCAAAAACTAATCACATACCGGATTTTAAACAATTGTGATTACCTTAAACACGTTTAAGATCCTACATTATCTTTTTCAATTATAAGCAATTATAATCACATACCGGATTTTAATCTTGATTCGTCCATCCACTGCTATATAAGGTCTTTATCACACCCCTGCATACGTAGGCACACAATCAGTTGCAGCCATCGATTTTAAGTTTAGTTCATCATCTTGCAGGTTAACTTTATTGGTTTTGGTCAACAAGATCTTCAACGTGTTTAAGGTAATTGCTAAACCATATATTTTTATTATCATACGGTCTGATACTAAAGTTAATGTTTTTATTCAAAAGTTTTTAAAAAACATCTTCAATCACATATTCGGTTTACATACACTAATTATTATACACAATAAAATTTGTAATTATATTTCGGTTTACATACACTATATTTTGAAGCCATTGTTTTTTATTTAACAGAAAATAAATTATGCAGTTTTACTGCTTTAAAGAAACAGATTGAATATGTGATCGAAATATATTTTGAAGCCATTGCTTTAAAGAAATTTTAGTGTGTATAATTACAAAAATATAGTGTATGTAAACCGAAATATAATTAAAACGTGTATGTAAACATTATCTAAAAGGTCAAACATTATTTTCTGTTAAATTAAAAACATTATTTAATTAAAAACATTATTTAATTAAAAACTTAACACTGTTTGACTAAAAACTTAACACTGTTTGACAGAAAATAAAAACTTAACACTGTTTGACTAAAAAATTCAAACTACCATATAAAAGGTTCTGTTCTTACAATAAAATAATTATTAAATGGATTTTTTTAAATAACAGTCTTTATACAGTGTAATTTACTTATACAGTCTTTATACAGTGTAATTATTAAATAGGATTATAACAGTGTAGTATACCCTTTGGCTATGATATTACTTTGAAAGACATTAAAAAATTACTTTTTGTATTTGGTATGATATTACTATAAACATGATTTGTATTTGGTCAGTTTATTTTAGCACGCATTAGGAAACTGTTTTCGATGACTGAAAAATTTATTAAACAAAAATTAAATGTCGTTATTTAGTTGTTTAAAGAACCCTTTTGATAAAACCGAACAGCATGTATTGTACACTGTTTTCACGATTTATACTGTTTCACTTTTAATAGTCAAACTAACATTAAATTATTAATGTTTGACTATTAATCAGTACACTGTTTGACTATTTAATTTTAAGAATTAAATTCCGTCGTTTAAAACCAAATTTCGTAGGATATATTTTTTAGTAATCTGTTTCATTTACTGTATTTTTAAAAAATCCGAACAGCATGTATTGTACACTTATTTCACGATTTAATGGTCAAACAGTTAATAAAACAGTTTAATATACATATTTAGTATAAATTTTTATAAATTTACTGTTTTAACAGTTTTGTCAATTTATTTAACCACACATTAGGAAACTGTTATAAGCCATTTTCACATAGGAAACAGTAATTAAGTGTATAGAAACTAACCTCAACTATCTTTGAATCTTCAGTATGAATACCAACACCGACAAAGGAAAAGCAAAGCTGAACTACCAAAAAACACCAAATTCATCTGGAGGAAATATGAGACGCTTGGCAAGTTCGGGTATATCAATAGGGTCCCGGAGATTCCGTCACACTGAAAATTCAACACAAAGTCCTGTTAACATGGAAACATCGCAAGGTAAATAAATTAAATACAAATACATTGTTTAATTATTATTTTATATAAAAGTGACCATTAACTTCTAAATTTTTATAACAGAAACCTTCAAACAGAAAATCATTACACCTATATCGAAGATTGATGCGGGGTTAGGGAACATATCTGTTCGTGGGAGATGCCTTTCAATGTGGCATTCACACCGTAAAAACGAACCGTATAACCCATATTCTCTAGACTTAGTTCTGCATGATGATCAGGTTTATATTGTCAATTCATCATGATTGTTTGACTGGGTCCTTTAATCTAAATAAATGATACTTACATTTTGAAATTTTACAGAATGATCGAATCCAAATTTGGATTAAAAAAGAGTTCATGCATAAGTTCGAGCCGCTTTTCGAGGAAGGAAAGTGTTATGAGATTTCAAACTTCACTATTTATCAGAATAGTGGAAATTACCCTTTGTTACCACATAAATATAAACTTGCATTTGGATTCAACACAACCGTTACGCGAATTGATCAGGTTGATGACAATTTGTATAGTTTACTACTCGAACCTTATACTGAGATTAAGTCGGCAGATCGTACTTATGCTGAAAAAGACGCTGTTGGTACGTACTATTTTAATAAATTAGCTTCATTACACTTTTAATGTTCGCATTGATATATATTTATTTAAACATACTGATTTTAAATCTTTTTATATGTTTAAGATGTTATTGGATCTGTTGTGGTGATTATGGAGATTGTAAAGGTAGCCACACAAAGTGGTATGAAATTTCGACGTACTGTTGTGATTGAGGATAACAGGTACGTACTACTTACATACTTAAATATGTTTAGCAATTTATTAATAATTTCATAAATAATTACTACAGGGGAGAACAACTTGATTTAACGTTTTGGGAAGATTGGGCCACAATGTGGAATGACTATGCAGCCGATCCAGAAAAATTTGGACATTTTGTCGTCTTACTACAGCTTGGCAAGGTTAAGTACTTTAAAGGTATGACTTAAATCCCTAATATTTATTTTATTGTTTTTTAATTTGTTTTGTTACACGCAAAATGCAGAGGCACCGGCTGTACATAATGCTTTGTTCGGATCAAAGATCATTATTGATCAAAATCACCCAGTTATAATTGCATTTAAAACAGAGTGAGTAACATTTATTAATAGAAATAAGATATAACACTGCTGAATAATTATTTAAAATTTAATTCCTAAATCATTATTATATCTCAGGGCCGAAAAGCAAGAGGATTATGATCCAAACCAATTCAAAATTGAGTTCTTCACACCTGAAGCTAAAGTGGTTACCGTATCCGATTTCTTTAATGGTTCGGTTAAAAGCATGGTGGGTGATATTCGTCAAGTTCAACAGGTATGTAAACTATATTCTAATTTCTAATAAAATAATACCTATTAACTACTTTATGATTTTTTAAATTTTAATTTGACGTTAAATACAAATATGTAGGATTCCCATTGCATCGTCTTTGCAACAATTCATTGTGTACACGAACAAATGGGATGGGCCTATATAGCATGCAAGGATTGCACCAAAAAAATGAAGGTAAAATCAATGAATAATCGCCATACTACTTACGAATGCGACAACTGTGGGTCAGTACAAAGCGTTTCAAGGTAATATTTCACTAAAATGACGAATAATTATTAGTTCGTTTTATAATGCTATGTTTATAAAAAATGTAATACCTATAAAACTTTTTGATTAACAGGTTTAGGGTCGTTGTTACAGTCATAGATGAGAGTGGTACGGCACAAGTTGTGTTTTTCAACAGCTCTGTTCACAAATTGACCGGCCTTACCGTGTGGGACTTAATTGACAAATACGGAAAGGATCCTTCCAAATACTACCCCGATGAGCTCAATAGAATTATCGGTAAAAAATTACTGTTCAAATTGTGGTATTCTAAAGAGAACCATGGAAAAGATAACCACACTTACCGATGTGATGGTATGTCGGATGATCCTCAACTCATAAAGCATTTCAAAAAGAATTTTATTGAAGATCGTGTAGTGGCTGATGTTGTTGATGAGGTTTTTTGCATATTACACTTTATATTTTAATAGAATAAAAATTTTAATTAAACATATTGTACATGGTTTATTGTCAGCCTGAGGATGAGCCATTGGAGGATTTCAACACGCCTTCTAACTTGATAAAGAAGGTTAACATGTCTAATGATAGCGTGAAACGTGTGCTAAACATGCAAACGCCTACTTCTGGTGACGGAGCTTCTGGCAGCGGTTCTTCGATTAATAAGAAACGACGTGTTTTTATTAATCTCGATGATCTTGACACTGATTCCGAAGATGAAAAGGATAACAAAAGCTCGGAAGGCTTGGTTCAGGTCAAGATCGAACCAGAAGATTGAGAGACATCACATAAACCAATACTGTTTTTGGGTCATTATTTTAATACCCTATTATCTGATGATTTTTATTAGTTTTTAGACATAATTGTTTTTGCTTTGTTGGAACACTTATTATTTGCTTAAACTTATCATATTATGATTAGGTTGTTTTATTACAAAATAATAAGTGTTTATGATTAGGTTTTTATATTATGATTAGGTTTTTATATTCAATTCTTTTTATATTACAAAACAGTTCTCACAGAAAATTTAGAGAATGAATTATTAGAATCCTGTGTTTGGATTTCGCATTACTAAATATTCAAGGGTAATATGGGGTGTTTGGATTTGTGTTGTGAAAATGATTATTATGACAAGTTGGTTTTTAACATTTGGATACACAGATTTTGCTTCATCTGATTAGGGTTCATTGCTGCAGATAATTAGGTTTTATACAGCCACAACAAAACTGATCATCCAAGGGTAAAATTAAATTACCTTATTCACCCTTCTTTTACCGAAATTGAGATATTTTTCTAAAAAGCCACATTTTTTAACAAAAATGTCCTTTTTGGTGATTAAGGGTCAAATAATCAGTTTCATATCAGCCACAAGAAAATTGATCATCTAAGGGTAAATTAACATTTCCTATTTACCCTTTTTTTAAACCTAATTTGGAATATTTTCACTCTTATGCCACACATACACACAGACAAAACACTTTATTTTTTCACAAAAGTTTCATATTTGGTGAATAACTGAATATATTATCTATCTATTAATTTCTTAAATAATAATAAAAAGTGTCAAACACTTAGTATTTGATTATCTGAGTATCATTTGATTTCGCATTACTAAATATCACATAATCATTTTATGTTAACTTAATTGAAATATTTTTAGTTTTATGTCACAAAGAGCCACTTTTATTTCACAAAAATGTCTTTATTGGAGAAATCGTCAAACAACAAGATGGTGTAAGTTAAACTCACATCATCAACAGCAATGCCAAAATGACCAAATGCAGTCCCAATGTCGTATTTGTCAACTCCATAATCTGTGGCATAATGAATGAAAGTTAGTCAAGGTTAAAGAATATATATAACTAAAGGCATTAAGAACTAACTATATGCATATCATTCCATAAATTTAATATTATAAAGCTTAAATATAGGACTACCATCCAGCTTAAATAAATTTAATATTAAAAATACAGTAGTTTATTTACTGTAAGTGAGTTCAATAACAAAGTGAGAATCTTCCGGTCCATATCCAAGAAATGCATTGGTGTATCTCTCCTCAGCTATGTCTCTTTTTCTCAACAACTTCATCCCCAAACACTCTGTATAGAACCTGCACAAGTATTTATTCATTTATTTAATTTAACTCATATTCAACTATTAAGAAATTTTCAAGCAATTAAAAACATTACTTTATTGTTCGGTCCAAATCGCCAACACGGTAAACAACATGAAGCATTCGTGGTTGTTGTGCTTCCTTCGACCATGCTTTCATTTCTACATGTAGGTAGATCGTTGAGAAGATTTAGGTGATAATGAACTTTCACTATTAATCGGATTACTGCTCCTTGGGTTTCCAAATTGAATTTAATCTCCTGCAATTTGAAAAGGTCTATCCATATAATGATCATGATCTACCGAAATTTTATGATAAGTATAAATATAAATATGTAGTGTATATGGAAAAACCTATATTATTGAAGCTATTTAAGGAAAACAAATTTGGTAATCAAAATTTTGATTTTAAATACCATATTTCGGATAGTGGAAATTACAACTAAAATTACCTAAAATTATGGAAAGATATAACTTACCTATGTGAAACATTCACTATATAAATCCTGTTATTGATCCTCTTTATGACATCCACATAACCGAAATTACAGCAACTTCATACCGAATTTTCCAGCAAAACAGTCCATGAAAACTGCAGAATTACCAGAGGTTCGTTTAATTTTTTTATATATTATACAATAACAGTAAACAATTAACTCTATTTGTTCACGAAAATAAACTGTTGAAATAATACTTTTGTAATTACTCAACATTCTGTACAACTCATAAACCGATTTAATAACTTTCTGCTCAGAAGTGTATGTTCAGAATAACGAATTAATAACTGTTTTCAATACCCAAATGTTTAATTCGAAAATTTACCGTTCTAGGGTTTCTGATTAGCATCCGAATCAAGCAGGAAAAACCATATCAAAGGCCCGTGCTATTGTCCGATCTCCAAGGTATCCCTTCAATATACTTCGATTTACAGTTTATGCTTTCAATTTACGGTAATAAGAAACCTCCGTATAAATGTCACCGAATCCTCTGCGTCAATTTGTTTTCATTGATTGGGAAATGTTTAATCAGTATGCGCAAACAATGGGTTAAGCAATTTATATTTGGGCCGGACAATGAATGTAGCTAAAAATGGGCTTAGCTTCAACTTGAATTTATTGGGCCGATGTTTTTTGAGAATATACAGATTCTCATTTTTTTATTGGGCTTAGCTTTATTATCACATTTTTTTATATATATTTTTTTTCTACAGATATTGTATAAGGAAATATTATATTAGTGGATCTATTTTCAACACTTCTCAAACAATGGTAGATAATAAAGAAAAAAAAGGAGGAAAAAGAAAAATCACAGTAGAAAACAACGACAATAATCCAGAAAACATAAACCGTATCGTAGATAATGCTGAATTATGTGGTAATTGCTCTTCGTCCAACACACCATTTGATTAAATTATTTTACTAACTTTTACTCCTTTTGTACTATAAGCCTCGCAAAATGAGTTCCCAAATGTGGTTAGGAAACGAGGAAGACCATCCGCAAGAAAACCAATTATGCAGCTTAATGAAAGTATGTAATGTTTTTTATCTTTAAAAACATAAATATGCTTAGTATTTTATTTTATTTATAACATACTAACTTTTTTTTTAATAATTATGTAAAATATGTTTGATAGGTGATAGAACTAAACGGCGTCCTGGAAGGCCGACAAAAAATTTGACACCCCTTACCCACAAAGAATCAAAAGGTATCAAATTACATAATTACAATTACTAAATATTTACAACGTATTATGTACGTTTTTTTTATATTTTTAATATTTAGCAGGCCCATCATTTATATCACCAATGCCTATGATAGCTCCACGTATTGGTCAATTATCATGTAAGGATATTGAATAACAAATTTTTACTTGAAATTTATTATAAAAAATTATATTACCTATCATATCATGTTAAATTTTGTGTTATTAATTACTTTACTTAGGTCCGCCGTTATATAATTTTTATCGAAGTACCGGAACTCCGATATATTATTTCCCAACACCACCACCAACCCAAACACCATTTGTACAGTTTTCAACTCATACAACTACAAACAGTCCAGTCATCAAAACAAACGGTATTTGGAAAAAATATTTAATTTCTAAAGTAATTTGTTCTCTTATATTCATATGATATAATTTATTTACACCTTATATTTTAAATCAGTAAGTGCAGTGTTGACCAACAAGACTTCAAGGTTCAACATCAATAAACCCATAAGTTTTAATTTAATTGAAGAAGGTTTGCAATATTTACAATATATTTACACCTTTATACTCTTAATTGAATAATTGTTTGCCCCTCATGATGTCTAATAGGCGATTGTTCAAATACAAAGGGAAAAAATACTACCAAAAAAGGAAAAACGGCGCGTCCAAGAATATCACGTGGTTTGAACTTTACCACCCCTCACCAAGAAGATGAATCTGAGCTACCAACACATGCATTTGTTGGAATTTCAAACGGTAAGAAGTTATACCGTTAATAATTTTATATTTTATACAATAGGTTTTTTACATCATAAGGTTGTTACTCATAATTTTAATCATTTTTTGTAGAATACATTGACCATGGAGATCCTGTTTTCGAATGCGCGTCTTGTGGCGCTATGGTTTGGAAACATGAGAAGGACCGCGGACGTTCACCTACAAACCCCCACTCATACTCAATTTGTTGTATTAGGGGTAAGGTTAAGCTGCCTGTTGACATGATCGAACCACCAAAATTGTTGAAAGACCTTATTACCAAACAACACCCTAAGAGCGCTTCTTTTTTGGCCAACATACGGCGATATAATTTGATGTTCGCTTTCACTTCTATGGGTGGGAAGCAAGACGAGACTGTTAACAATGGACGTGGCCCATACTGCTTCAGGATAAATGGGGAAAATCCACATAGATTGGGAGATTTGATGCCCGAACCAGGGAACCGTCCTAAATTCTGTCAGCTTTATATATATGACACGGAAAACGAGATTCAAAACCGGATACAAGTTGTTAGGTAACAATCTAATTAGTTAACAATGTGCTTTCATTTTATATTTTATTATTTACATTTTCATTAGTTAACTTATTTAAAAATATATATTTTTCGTTACAGCAACCGCAGATGCGCATCAACATCTACTAATGAGATAGACGTTGAGCTTACGACCCAGCTAAGAGACATGCTTGATTCAATCAATCCGTTGGTTGAGAAGTTTCGAATGGCCGCCCGATCGATAAGATCTTCAAATGACAGTAATATTAAGCTCAGACTTATTGGAAGCAGGTCACGAGACGGTAGGAACTACAATCTACCAACTTCTTCCGAAGTAGCAGCTTTGATTGTTGGTGATTTCGAAGATACAGCAAATCCTAGGGATATTGTCGTCCACAGGCAAAACGGGAAACTAAAAAAAATCAGCGAGCTGCACGTACTCTACCTAGCTTTGCATTACCCTTTATTTTTCCCGTATGCGGAAGATGGGTACCGTACTGATGTCTACCACCAAGGCGTTACTGATTTTAACGAAAAAAATAAAGGCACCCGAGTGTCAATGAGGGAGTGGTTTGCTTATAGATTGCAAGACAGGAGAAATCAGTTCTCCATGATACTCAGTGGTAGGCGATTGTTACAGCAATTTTGTACCGATGGACAGACAATGGTTGAGGCTGAGAGGATGAGATACATTAAAACGCAACAAAAAGATTTAAGAACTGAGACGTATGCAAGATTGGCTACCATATCCGCCCAAAGTCAAGATAATGGTAATGTATTACGGGGTAAGAAGTACGTGCTACCGTCGTCATTTACAGGAAGTCCGAGGTATATGATGCAGAATTATTTAGACGCCATGACGATATGCAAGTTTTACGGTTATCCTGATTTATTCATAACCTTCACGTGTAACCCTAATTGGCCTGAGATTGCGCGTGAAATGGCCAAGAAAGGTTTGAAATCAGAAGATCGTCCCGATATTCTATCTAGAGTGTTCAAAATCAAATTAGACTGCCTCCTAAAAGATTTCAAAGAAAATCATACTTTCGGCAACGTAAAAGGAGGTAAACTTACAACACATATACTTTCAGTTTATAATTAAACGTATAAACTTAATTTTATATGATTTAATTTATTTAAATTTATTCTAATTCGTAGTTGTTTACACCATTGAGTTCCAAAAGAGGGGTCTTCCACATTGCCACATTTTACTGTGGCTCGAGGCACGAGACAAGATAACTGCTGCGTCAAAAATAGATGAATTTATATCAGCAGAGATACCCGACAAAGAACAGGATCCGGAATTGTACCAGATAGTCACCGATCAGATGATGCATGGCCCGTGCGGTGCTGAAAACCCAAGATGCCCTTGCACTGTCAATTTCAAATGTACTAAAAAATTCCCAAAACAGTTTAACGAGGCAACTATCATCGATGACAATGGATACGCAATCTATAGGAGGAGAAACGACGGAAATACTGTACGGAAAAGTGGAATAGATTTGCATAATGGTTATGTCGTGCCCTACAATCCAGGTTTGCTGAGGAAGTACCAGTCTCATATAAACGTAGAATGGTGCAACCAAGTCGGTTCGATAAAATATCTTTTTAAGTATGTGAACAAAGGACCAGACAGGGTTACCGTTGCTGTGGAGGGCGAAGAGATCGACGAAATAAAAGATTATTATGATTGTAGGTATCTTTCAGCCTGTGAGGCAACCTGGCGTATATTTCAGTTTGATATTCATAAAAGGACTCCTTCAGTCGAACGGTTGCCTTTCCATTTAGAGAATGAACAGCCTGTAATATTTGATGCGAGGGAGAGTATTGATTACGCGTTAGATAAGTCATCTGTGAACGAAACAAAGTTTATAGCGTGGATGGAACTAAACGAGAGAGATCTAGATGCCCGTAAACTCCTGTATGTTGAGATCCCCCAGTCTTACGTCTGGAATCAGCAGCAACGCATTTGGAACAGAAGACAAAGAGGAAACACACTAGGCCGTATACATCATGTCCCTCCCTCATGGGGTGAACTTTATTATTTACGTGTATTACTAAACAAGGTGGAAGGTCCGAGGACCTGGGATGATCTGAGGGAATGGCGCGGTGTTATTTATCCGTCATATAGAGATGCATGTTTTGCCCGTGGGCTACTACAGGACGACAAGGAGTACATTGATGGGTTGTTGGAAGCAAGTTTTTGGGGAATGGGTGATTATCTGCGTTCTTTCTTTGTCATGCTACTCATGACTGATAGTATGTCTCGACCCGAGTTTGTCTGGGAAAAAACTTGGCATGTTTTGGCAGAGGATGTCTTAACCGTTGAACGAAGGAAGCTTAACGATCCAGGTAATAATAAAAAACAACTCACTCAATTTAATTACTACATTTTGATTAATTATTTTATTTTATTGTTTGACAATCTTATCGTTTATTAATGCAGATTTACAACTTTCTGACACACAGAGGATGAATATATGTCTTACGTATATAGAACACATGTTGCTTTGTAATAACAAGAGTTTGAAGTCCTTTTCAAGCATGCCATATCCGGATGAACAATACACGATGGAAAATTACAACCGGTTAATACATGACGAGGAATCGTACAACACAGACGAACTCCGCGAGCAGCATCAAACTCTTTATGCAAGCCTTACGTCAGAACAGAAACGTATCTACAGAACAGTCATGGACGCAGTTAATAATCAAAAGGGCGGAATGTTCTTCGTATATGGTTACGGCGGTACTGGGAAGACTTACCTATACAAAACTATGTCTGCTGCATTACGTTCCCAAGGGTCAATAGTATTGAATGTTGCATCAAGTGGTATTGCGGCCCTTTTGTTGGACGGTGGCAGGACGGCTCATTCCAGGTATGCGCCTACTTATTATACTAGAACAAAACACATTTAATATTTAATTTTTACACTTTTTATATAAATTGCTTATTTTGTACCCTGTTCAGGTTTGCAATTCCTATTAATGTGGTGGAAGATTCGTTGTGCCACATATCAGCTGACGGTGACCTTGCTGAGTTGATACGAAAAGCCAAGCTGATTATCTGGGACGAGGCACCAATGATTAACAGGTATTGTTTCGAGGCGTTTGATAGAACACTGAGAGACATATGCAGGCAGGACCCATCGACACCATCAAAATCTGTATTTGGTGGAAAAGTTGTTTTGTTTGGTGGTGATTTTCGGCAGATTCTTCCTGTTATTCCAAACGGCTCTAGGCAAGACGTGGTACATTCGACTATCAATGCTTCATATCTTTGGGACCACTGCACTGTCTTGAAATTAACAGTAAACATGAGGCTTGGTTCGGGAGCATCTGAGGTTGAAAGAAAAGAAATAAAGGAGTTTGCAGATTGGATACTCGATATTGGCAACGGCACTATAGGTATGTATTTAACCTATCTGTAATTTTTTATAAACCGTAGCATTACACTTTATTACTTATATGAATTTTTTATTTATGATCTAAACACAGGTGGGGAAAACGATGGTGACTCCTCAGTAGAGTTCCCTGATAACATGCTGATTCCAGCATCTGATGATAACGTTGGGGCTATTATTGCAGAAACATACCCTCAGTTGCAACATAATCTATGGCAGCCCAACTTTTTTCAAGATAGAGCCATTCTTGCTCCCACGCATGAAATGGTTGACCTCATAAACGAATGTATGCTGTCATTAATTCCTGGAGAAGTAAAGGAGTACGAGTCATCGGACTCGGTTTCGGCTGCAGATGAAGATGATACTATGTTTAACCTTGATCTTTACACCTCCGACTTCTTGAACAGCATAAAAATGTCAGGTGTCCCGCAGCATCTCCTGAAGTTAAAGATTGGCGCTCCGGTCATGTGTATGCGGAATATTGATCAGAAAGCTGGATTGTGCAACGGGACCAGACTTCAGATTTTACGAATGGGGGTAAATATAATCGAGGGTAAAATCATATCTGGCGGCAGGGTGGGCACAATTTGCGCTATCCCTAGAATGGTCATTAGCCCTTCAGACAACAAAATGCCTTTCAAACTAAATCGGAGGCAATTTCCTGTTCAGGTATGCTTTGCTATGACCATTAACAAAAGTCAAGGCCAGACGTTGTCTCAGGTTGGGTTGTTTCTGCAAAAACCGGTATTCTCGCATGGCCAGCTTTATGTGGCAGTATCACGAGTTAAGAACAAGAAGGGATTGAAGGTCATTTGTTGTGACATCGATGGGAATTACACTAATTCGACAGCAAATGTAGTTTACAAAGAAGTCTTATTTCGTTTGTAGAATAGTATGTAACAATTTTTTATGTATAGATTACTCTACCAATTCATCATTATAGCTACAACATTATTATGTCATTTTTAATATTATTATTCTTTTTGTTTGGGATTTTTCTACATAATAAATTTTGAAGCATACCCGCCCGATGGGCGGGTTATGAAGCTAGTTTTTGAATAAAGTAAGATTAATGATGTTTAAAA
This sequence comes from Calendula officinalis, assembly GCA_963853835.1. Lineage (NCBI taxonomy): Eukaryota > Viridiplantae > Streptophyta > Magnoliopsida > Asterales > Asteraceae > Calendula > Calendula officinalis. The sequence continues at coordinate 32,852,106 of OY970823.1, read as the reverse complement.
GTAAAAGTAAGGGTAAAGAGATCATTTCACTTTATTAAAGTAAGTAGTTAGTGGATGTGGGGGCCACCACTTTTACCAAATTAGGTAAGTTTTTAAAGTGTATAACTTATTTTGATACATCCAAATATGCAAAGTGTATCACTTATTTTGAATCGGAGGAAGTAGATCTGATTATATTGCTTCATATTAATAAAATAGCGATTAAACTTATGTCATGTATTTCGATCACCATTTAATTATTCCCAAACGTATGATTACAATTATTTATTCATTTATATATAAAAACACGAGGTTATTTGTAAATTATTTGGCTCATTATATTAAAATACTAATGATATTCCAAATACGTTCAGAGTAAATTATTTATTCATATATATAAAAACACGAGGTCCAACTATTAAAATATTTTATGATATATTTTATAGTGGGACAGAAGGAAATTCACAGTGTTATGTTTTCTGTCTTAATCCACCGCGAGTCTGCTGCTGCCCCAAATGTAAACCCACCGGACCACCTACCGACTACTTTCAGTCAACATATCTCCTACGTCTCTCTCAGTTCGTCACTAGTTTTCTGCCAATTCCAACGGCGTCGTTATCTGGAATCTGTCAAGTGATTGCTCGATTGAAACTAGCGATCGTATTGTATCCGGCAGCATAAGATCTTATTCCGCCCTACTTCGCACTTGTTAGCTGTCGCAGAACTTCATTCAAAGCTTCGTGTTCCTTTGCTGGATGAATCAGAAGCTCTCACTCGTTTAGTTACCTTTGTGTTGAATTCACGGATGATGATGTCAGGTGCTATTTCGTTTTTTTTGACATTTTAGTTATTTCTGTTACTTAATTGACGAATATCCTTTTCATCCATATGCTTCAGTTAGGTTTTATCCATTCAATTTTTGTGCCGAATTAATTTAGGCACACGCGTCATATGAGTACTTGTATTTACTTCATGTATGACCTAGTTTTGTTCACATTATTAATCAGGTGCAATTAGAAAAGCTAAACTGTTGCTTGTATGAAAGGTATAACAATTTCCACTGCAATTAGCACTGTGATTGGCTTGGGCTTAATTACATCTTGTCGAAATTTTAGGCAAATAGTTAGTAGTAACTACACAACATTTTGGTACTGGTGCTTGATTTCATTTGTTATTTGGTACTTGATCACGTGAACAATATGAATATTCAATGCCATGGCCTTGATGTTGCTATTAACATAACTTATATTTTAATTCTCAGGGTATAACATTAAGGATCTTATTCAAGAAGCACAATTCCGGTGGCTAAGGCCAGGAGAGGTGCTTTTTATCCTGGAGAATTATGAGGAAACACAGCTTAACCATGAGCCACCTCAAAAGCCACCCAGTGAGTATTTTCTGCTTAATATCTAGAAAGATAAATATATATTCATAATTTGTTAAACCACATTGGCTGATATTGCTGTTGTACAGGCGGTTCTATGTTTCTTTTCAACAAGAGAGTCCTTCGGTTTTTCCGTAAAGATGGCCATAGTTGGCGCAGAAAAAAAGACGGGAAAAATGTTGGTGAAGCTCATGAACGTCTAAAGGTTTTTCCTTTTAGTTGTTTAAATTCTAACGAATTTTTACTAAATTAGTTAATTTTTTACAGGTTGGGAATGTTGAAGCTTTAAATTGTTACTATGCACATGGTGAGGAGAATCCACATTTCCAGAGGCGTTGTTATTGGATGTTAGATTCGTAAGTATAGTTGGTCTCTTCTCTTCTCTTCACACACACACACACACACACACACACACACACACACACACACATATATATATATATATATATATATATATATATATATATATATATAGTGCCCGATTCAGCGCATAACCGTTTAAAGGTGCAGAACCGCTGAACCATTCTAACATCCAATGTTTACAATGTTATACATAAGGTGTACATTTTCATACACGCTGTAACCATCCTAACATCCAAATGTTTCCAATTTTTTATACAAATAATATATAAATATATTATTTGGATGTTAGGATGGTTACAGCGTGTATGAAAATGTACACCTTATGTATAACATTGTAAACACTGGATGTTAAAATGGTTCTGCGGTTCTGCACCTTTAAAATCGGGCACTATATATATACATTCTATTCGATTACAGATTTACAGGTGACGCAATTTTTGTAAACTTATGTTTTCTGGTGGCAGGGCAATGGAGCATATTGTTCTTGTTCATTACAGAGATATAACCATTGTAAGTCTAATATTTACAATGTTTTTGTATCCAACTACATCATGTTTATGTTATTTCAAATAAAGAGAATAGATTTAAGATTAATAATTTGCAGGGTAAGCATAGTGCTGGACCATTGACTTTGGGATCTTCAAATATCATTCAGAGTTCCAACACTCAGCTTATCTTATCTGCTGCTGTTACCAATTCCAATTCCAATTCAATTTCCAATTCCATTTCAAATGGGACAGAAAGAATTGAGGAAATTGATGCTTCACCTGATCTCCAAATCAATCAGGCGTTGAAAAGGCTCGAGGAACAGTTAAGTTTGGAGCATATTCGCACATTCTATAGCGACGAATTCACAATTAATGACCAAAATTATAGTCAAGACTATGGTCATTACAAGGATGATTTTACTATTCCAAGCCAACAAACTCTAATTTTGGAGGACATGGTAACATACGATGGGAATGCAGCATGTGATGATTCATACGTATATCCATCTGATAAAATTGTAAGCTTATCTTTAGGGAAGCATGTTTATATTATTTACTAACTAGTCCTTGTAATATCATCACTTGCTATTTTGAGTATGTCTGAATGCTATGTTGTTCTTCGCACAGGAAGTGCTTTCAACTCAACTAAGAAAAGATCCAGTAGAACACCACCACTCTAATGGCTGTAAGTCTACTTTTTTTTTTTTTTTTTTTTTTTTTTTTGCAGGTGGATACTTTTTTAAAAACTAACTATATTGTGTTTCCAGCATCCATATTGCCATGTAAAGAAGTTGAAGATCCAACATTTCCTTCATATTTCCCTTCAACAAATCTATATCAAAGTGATGTTGACTTATACTCATCATTGTTTGACCAAGGACAAATTGAAACGCCACTCGCATCAGATTCAAGCTTAACCATTTCACAAGAGCAGAAATTTACTATCCGTGAGATATCACCAGAGTGGGGCTATGCCACCGAGCCAACAAAGGTAAATTCATTTTAATTTATATAAAAAATATTGTTTTCTGTACTGTATGACAGCTGTCATATTTGTTGGTTGGTGCAGGTAGTGATAGTTGGGAGGTTTACATGTGATCCATCAGAGTGTAAATGGATTTGTATGTTTGGTGAGACTGAAGTTCCTGTTGAGATTATTCAGGAGGGAGTGATCTGCTGCTATGCGCCACCTCATCCACCTGGAAAAGTTACTATTTGTATCACATCTGGCAATCGAGAGGCTTGTAGTGAGGTTAGGGAGTTTGAGTATCGCCATAAACCATTACCAACCGACACTAACTTAACTCAAACCAAGACACCTGGCGAATTATTACTACTTGTCAAATTCGTGCAAATCCTACTATCCGATAAAATTGGGGAAAATGGTAAAAGTAATGGAATTTCATTGGCTGGTGAAGATTCATGGGCTGAAATCATTGAGGATGGGAGTGACAGTCTGGAACCTTCCGGAACAACTGATTGGCTTCTGGAACAACTTGTAAAGGACAAGTTGCAACAATGGCTTTCCTCGAAGCCTGTTTTGTCTAAAAAGGAACAAGGGATAATACACATGGTTTCTGGATTGGGCTTTGTGTGGGCTTTGGAACCGATACTTAAATCTGGAGTTGGAATCAATTTTCGTGACCTTAATGGCTGGACTGCTCTTCATTGGGCTTCACGTTTTGGAAGGTAATAATATCTTGAGTCACGAATCCTTATTTAATAGGCCAAAATGCATTTTAGTACCCTGAAGTTGTCTGACTAGGTCTTCCACTTCCCTGAATTATTAAAGGTGCGGCATGGTACCCTGAACTTGACAAAAAGGCCGATTTAGTACATTGACTCACTAATTTTGTCGTGTTTTCTTAATTGATATATGTTCATCTCAATATATTGAGATGAGAAGCAAATCACGTGAGAAAACAAGACCAAATTAGTTGAGTCTCGACCATTTTGTCAAGTTCAGGGTATCATGCTGCACCTTTATTAGTTCAGGGTAGTAGAAGACCTAGTCAGGGTACTAAAATGCATTTTGGCCTATTAAATAAGGAAAAGAGAGCTTAATATGATTGGTGTTATGTTACTGTAGGGAAAAAATGGTGGCTGAACTGGTAGCTCGTGGTGCATATGCGGGTGCAGTGACGGATCCTAGTCAGCAAGATCCAACTGGAAAAACAGCAGCATGTATAGCTGAAACATACGGACACAAGGGTCTTGCAGGTTACCTCTCAGAGGTGGCTCTAACTAGCCACCTGTCATCCTTAACACTGAAAGAAAGTGAACTATCTAAAGGTTCAGCTGATGTGGAAGCCGAAAGAACAGTCAACAGCATTGACTTTGTGAGCGAGGATCACCTGTCGCTCAAGGACGCCATAGCAGCCGTGAGGAACTCAGCTCAAGCTGCCTCGCGTATACAAGCTGCGTTCAGAGCTCATTCTTTCAAGAAGAGGAAACAGAAGGAAGCTGATTCTGAATATGATGAGTTTGGAATTGGATTCCTTTTGAAACATGATGAGCATCATCATCATGCAGCTTTATCTATCCAGAAGAAATATAAAGGCTATAAAGGGCGTAAGGATTTTCTGACGCTTCGTCAGAAAGTAGTTAAGATTCAGGCGCATGTTAGAGGTCATCAGGCGAGGAAAAACTACGAGACCATATGTTGGGCGGTTGGGATAGTTGAAAAGGTAATTTTAAGGTGGCACAGGAAAGGAGTCGGTTTACGTGGGTTTCATTTGGATTCTGTTGATGAAAATGAGGAAGATGTTGTGAAGGTGTTTAGGAAGCAGAAAGTGGATGTTGCTTTAAGTGAAGCCGTCTCCAGAGTGCTGTCAATGGTCAACTCAACACAAGCAAGGCAGCAATATCGTCGCATGCTTCTAAAATATCAGCAAGCTAAGGTCACTATCACTAACCTTTATTTTATTCACACAAAAAAAAGGGTAAATTACACGAATGATCCTTTAAGTTTATAGCAAATTTCACCAATGGTCCTTTAGTTTCAAAAATTACACTGATGGTCCTTAATTCTGAAAGGTTTTTCACCGATAGTCCTTTACACTACCTAACGTTAATATTTTCTGTTAACTCACCTGATGTGCAATGCACGTGAGGGTAAAAACGTCATTTTTTAATTTCTTTTCTTTTTGAAGATGGGGGATGAATGTTGAAGATGGGGATGAAAGAAAGAAATAAAAGTTTTTAATTTAAGAATAAAAAGAAAAGAAATGAAAAATGACTTTTTTACCATCATGTGCATTGCACATGAGGTAAGTTAACAGAAAAAATTAACGTCAGTTAGTGTAAAGGACCATCGGTGAAAAACCTTTCAGAATTAAGGATCATCGGTGAAAAACCTTTCAGAATTAAGGACCATCAGTGTAATTTTTGAAACTAAAGGATCATTGGTGAAAACTTAAAGGACCATCCGTGTAATTTACTCAAAAAAAAAAAAAATTCAATGAGACTTTTTGTCCAATATTTTTTGTAAATTGTTTCGGCTTGGAACGTTTGCAGGCTGAACGAGGAGGTTTGGAAAGTGGAGTCTCGGCGTCTCAATATGATGCAACGGGTATGGAGACTGAAGACTTTTATGGAACTATATGAATGAAAAGTGGTTAGTTGGTAATGAGTGTTGGTAAATTATAAGTTTATGTGGTGGTTGAGATTGTATATATAGTTAAGTTATAGTTGTAGACTTGTAGTTATTACATCTGGGAGTGAGATTTTAAGTAACTTGGTGTACATGGGTTTCTTTTGTTTCAAGCAACAAATAACTTTAGGTGATTTCTGGATAGTTAGTGGCGTATCTATCTTGATCTAGTGGGGGCTCAAGGCACCAAATGGCCCAAAACCTACAATTAATAATTTAATATTTTGGTACGTTTTACGTACCCATACATGATTAGGCTCCCAACCCTAAATAAGTTATCCAAAATGTCTATAAAATGTTCTTTTATTTGGTTTTTCCAATATTTGTTGAATTGTTTTTCTCGAGTGGTGCCCAACTGCCCAAACCAGTGTTGTTGGTGATGGTGATCGCCAACGCGAGAGAAGTATATGAGGAGAGAGTATTAAAAATAGGGATATTGGTGGATGATTTGAATGTTCTTTCTTTAAAAAATGGTAGTACATGAGGAGAGAGTATTAAAAATTGGGATATTGGTGGATGATTTGAATGATCTTTCTTAAAAAAATGGTGTTGAATGAAAATATAATATAGTTTTGCCATGTATTGCTTCACCATACATGCTCTTAAGAGAAAAACATGTTTAGAGAGTCTGTTCTTGGCTCTCATTAATACCACTAACGGGGTGTTTGGGAAAGCCATAGATAAGCTTTTACAAACCGAGAATCGAGAAAATGGTTTCGAACGGACTGAGGGACCGAACTGATGGCTCTCGGAACCGAATTGAATCAGACCGAGAACTGTGAAAGTTTATTCAACTATTTTTCGGTTTTCTCTCGGTTTAGACTGAATCTAACTGCTCGGAACTAAGAATTAATTACATATAAAAATTAGAACCGAAAACTGATTGATCATATTGTTTCTGCAGTTAATCCTCGTTCCAATGGTCACAGTCCTACCTTCACAAAACACCACTAAACTTGTCTCGTTATGTGCATATCAAAAAATTGACATTTTGCCTATATTTTTATCTTCTTTGTTGGAGAACGGAGAGTCCTTGGGCGATGGGCTGTATCGTATTACGACGAAGATACCGTCAGGGACACGTGTGATGCGAAGTACATCCACGTGGCAGAAGAGGAGTAGAGTACGGATGATCTGGTACTCTTTGACTCTCTAGAAATCTGAAACCTCTCTGCATAACCGCTCTCAACAACACGACGATCGGAGCTATGGAGTCGACGTCGAAGGTAGAAGCGATTAAGCAGGCGATTAAGCAAATCATGGAAGAAGTCGAACCTCATATCAAATCCAAATCCAATTCCAATTCCTCCGATGACGACGACGACGACGGCGATCCCAACAGCGATGACAACCACCCCCACCGCCTCCTCTCCAAATTGATGTCTCAGGTATCTCATCTCTAATTCTGTATCTGACTTCTCCTTCCATTGAACATCTCCCCAATTTAGCTACAAAAACGACTACTTAATTTCATCAACAACCTCTCCGCCTGTGCAATCCTAGGCCTCACGCGATTTTGATTTTGACATGGCAGTAATCGAATCGAATTGGATTTGAGAAATTAAAATAATTATGTAATATGGAATAATGATTTCGATTTGCCAAATGGCTACAGAAGATAGTGTTTTGATGCGCCGTTTAAGCCAAGCTACTAACTAACTAACCGCCTAACAGAATCCCTAAATAATCAGGAATCAGAACTGGATAATCACAGAAACAAAACATGCTAGAATCTGATTCATTGTGGTTAATATCTAGGATGATCTTCACAATATCTTTTTCACATTTTCCTTAAAAAAATACAGTTGGAGAAGTTGGAGGATGAACCAGAAGCAGACTCGGATTTAACAAAATCAAACAGCAACATGTCAAAATTAGAACAAGAAGAAGAAGAAGAAGAAAGAGTAGTGAAAGAGCTTAAGGAAGTAAAAAGACAGAATTTCATAACACATTGTCTTCTTTCAGCGATGATAGTCCTGACTGTTGTTTGGCAGATATCTGAAGTCTCCATCATTTTAAAACTCAAAGATGGAGTGAGTCACCCGTTTCGATCCATTGGTAGCATGTTTATCAATATGATTAAACCCCGTAAATCAAATGCCAATGATGAAGAATTGGATATATCTTCATCCATCACAAGTAACCTCATTGAATCCACACCAGTTAATGATCTCAAAATTCCTGAGCTTCCTCATGTTGAGCTGCCCAAAATCGATTTTTTTAATATGGAAGACTGAATCGCACAATAGATTTTGTCCAGAAATTGTTATACAAAATCTGCTTGTTTTCATGTTTTGGATGTAGATAATTGATTAAGGTTGAATTATAAAGCTGTTTCTGTTTTGATCGATTTTCTTATAGGGAAATGGACTCAGAAATTATGTATATATCAAATTTCATAGTTTAAAATGAGAAATAATATAGTGGCAATTATCAATATAATGACACGACATGCATATATAAGCGTTATTAGACCACTCCCAAAGAAATTGACACCTTCAGTTGTTATCAAATCAACGTCATATCAATTCACCCCTCCAACCGACATTAAACTGACATATTCATGTCAACAGTACCACTTCCCTTTAGGGCACGTTTGGATGTGCTTTTCAAAAAGTGCTTATTAGCTTATTGACTTTTCGAATAGCTGTTTTGAAAAGTAAGGGGGACTTACTTCTTGAAAACTCCTTTTTGATGTGTTTTTCCAAACAACTTATTAACTTATTGGCTTTTTGAGAAGACAATAAGTCAATAAGTTACTTTTTAAAAGTTTCCCAAACACCCTAATTTTTGGGGATCTACCACTACAAAATACACACACAAAATATCCCTTTGGGTCCCACCACACCAACCAATCTCTCATATCTTCTCGTCCCCAAAGTCACGCTACAGAACCGACGCAACCACTGAACCCTCCGTGTCAACAGTGGCGCCAGTTTTTTGCCCAAGTGACACCGTCAGTTTACCACCGTTGGCAGCGGTCTTAAAAGAGCTCACGTCACTTAATTATAAACTAATAAATTATAAATGCATATAAAAGGATTCACTTAACTTAATAATGTTGTCCATAGTAGCTCCAAATATATCATGCCATATCTACTTGTGTACCATAGTTACTCCACATGCTTTTATTGCCGTCAAATAACTTGACCATGAGATGATGTCCATAGTTTTTCCATCTTGTCACCTTTAAATTATTCCAGCAAAAGTATAAACACCGTACATCTAATACATGGTGGCATTTGCCCCCTTAAATATACCTTCTTCCATAAAGACATAAAGTAAAATCCAATTGGGACCCATATTTAGGTTATTCTGGAAAATTCGAGCTAATGATCCTAAATTGTTTACCGAGTGAGATTTGAACCATGGTTTTTTGTTAGATCTAAGGTCACTACGATTGCTAGGGAGACTATTTTTTATATCAACATCATGAGGTGGTCCTAACAAACATTTTTATTTCTTGAATTTGTGCTGGATTATGAGTTAGATGTTTGCTCACGCTTCACACATTTCAGATTCGTCAACTCTCCACCTCATGATTTCTGGTAACATCATCCACCAGTTATTGGTCGGCCAAAAATACCTATGCATTTTTTGTTTCTTGATGCAAACTTTTACTAAAACTTTGACTCTTGCAGATTCTTGATTTTAAACCATTGTAATTATATTTTTTAACTTCATGATAACTATAATTTATAATCTTTTCATACCCACATTATATTTTTATATCTGGGTAATATTTATCATTTTCTTGTAACTATATATATTAAAGCGTCCTAATTTGCAACTAGTTATTCTCAAAGAAAAATGTGCATTCTTTCTTGTTACATATTACACGAGCAAATATTTATGAGAGAAAATATAGATTATTACTATATCTTTTTATTTAGTTAATCAATATATGTATCAAAATCATATGACCAGACTATAAAAAGAATTAATAAATTTCATATGTGAATAATATTATGTATAAAAGAACAAAATATAATATTTAGTAGCAAGCAACACAAGTTTTCAACATTTATATTCGGAATAATATTTCAAGTTTTCAAAAGGAAGATAATATTTTTTTTTATCAAATATTATACTCGAATGATGCATCAAATTCTTGAAAACTACGTTCTCTATACTCCAAAGTATATTCTTTATACTCACATCACAAACATTCTCTATGCTTTCCATTTATTTTCCCAACTCAAATTAATCAGGTTTTACATGAATTAGATTTAGTTTAACGTGTTCTATTTGAGACAAATAATAGAAGAACCCAACCGGCTACAAAGTTACCAAAATACCCTTATCATGAATTGATAACCACACCAAGAGTTAATACTCAACCACAGTTAGAAATCAGGTTAAAAGTTAACCATGGTTAGGTTAATTTAACATGAGTTTGAGTTAGGGTTTATTAGACGAGTAGTTTAAAAGACGAGCGAAAGGGCAGATGCATAATTTGGGGATTTATTGAGATTTGCGTGAGAAAAGAGGGACCAAAACCTAAAATATATAATTCGAAAGAAGACGATTGTTGATGATGCCGTACTCGTTATTCAAATCCAACTCTTTGGTATGTTGTTCCAACTCATTTTACACGCTGCGTTATTTGATTACTAATTCTTAGGGTTTTTTTTTTCTTCTTTTCATACTCTCTCCATTTCGTAAAAGATCCGATGATTAATTTCGAGTTTATTTCCAATAACTTAACCCTAGATTCATATGATTTGGATATTGCATCAATTTTTCTGCCAATCTTATCGTTATGATAGCTGCGCTTATATCATTATGATAACTAGAAAGATGTGAGAAGTTTACAGGTGTTATTTTCTTAGCATGAATTCAAGATGTGAAGCTGGTTTTGGAGCTTATATAGCTCAAAATGCTAAGCTTTGAGAAATCTAAGGTTTGAATGTTTTGATAGACTTTGAATTTAGGTCTCTAAAGTTTTGGATCTTATTTATGGCTTATTAGTAAAAGCATAATTGTGTCTCTTAAGAACGAACGAATGCTATTTCCATATACGTATACCTATATATATATATATACATGCAAGTGTGTGTATTTGTATGTATTACAGACTAACAATCATTTTTAGGTTATTGATTTTAGATTATTTTCATTGTTTATGTTTTGATGTAAACCTTTGTTCCAAACTAATCCACTATCAATTTCTGAATTAGGTTTAAAGTATATTTCATTGATGGTCAAAAGTGGTGAAATAGATTAACCAAAAGTATGGACTGCAACAGAGATGAAGCAAAAAGATCCAAAGAAATTGCAGAAAGAAAGTTTTCTGATAAAGACATAAAGGGAGCTAAGAAATTTGCATTAAAAGCCCAAAGTTTGTATCCTGAACTTGATGGCATTTCCCAACTTTTAGCAATTTTAGATGTATACGTTGCTGCTGAAAACAAAATAAACGGTGAATCAGATTTTTATGGGATACTTGGTGTGAACCCGTTAGCAGACGAGGAAACCGTGAGGAAAAATTACCGAAAACTTGCGTTATCTCTTCATCCTGATAAGAACAAATGTATAGGGGCAGAAGGGGCGTTTAAGCATATTTCTGAAGCATGGAAGTTTCTATCTGATAAAGAGAAGAGATCGGTTTATGACCGTAAGATGAACGCTAGACTTTTCAAGAAAAAAATCAACACTCACACTCAAAACGGGAGTTCACAACAACCGACACACAACGGGTTTCAACGGTTCACAAAAAGTACAGCTGCCAGAACACCTACTAAAACAAAGGATAACATTAGTGTTAATGTTAATGTTAAACCAACTGTCACTAAAACGGGACCCGCATCTGTTCCTTCATCGTCGAATGAAAAGATAACGGTTAAAACGTTTTGGACTATTTGCACTCGATGCAAATTGCAGTATGAATTTGTGAGAATGTATCTGAACCGTAATCTTATATGTCCCACTTGCCATGGCCCGTTTCATGCGATTGAGATCCCACCCCCGAATACCAACGGGTCGACCCGTGTTGAACCGGGTCGTGGTAAGTCGGGTCAGTTTTTGAAACCGACTAGCACGGCTCAAGCTGCAGCCATGGTTCAACAGGCGTACGAGAGAGTAAAAAGGGAAAGAGAAGAAGCTCAAGCGGTTGCTAAAAAGGAGGAAGCTTCTAGAAGGAAGAAGGCTAGAAAAGAAGCTAAATTGCCACCTAAGCAAGATGTGAACGGGCCGGATGTTGAGGTGAAGAAAGACGGGTCGAATGAGAAACGGTTGATTAATAAGGCGACGACGGAGATTAAAAAGAAATTAACCGAATGGAGCTCAGAACCCGAACCCGTACCAAATGGCGACCCGAAGAAACACGAGAACGAGTCGGTTTTGGTAGATGTACCGGATCCCGATTTCCATGATTTTGATCTTGACCGAACCGAAAAGTGTTTTGAACAAGGGCAAGTATGGGCTGCTTATGATGATCATGACGAGATGCCACGATCCTACGCGATCATCCGCAAGGTAATTTCTGTGGACCCCTTTAAGATGAAGATATGTTGGCTTAAAATGAAACCCAACAAAAATTCGGGTCAATCTCGCGGGTTCTTGGAGGCATATGGGGAATTCAAAACCGGAAAACAAGAAATCGTCTCGGCTCCTAATTATTTCTCACACAAAGCTAATTTTGAAAAACGGGGTAACGGGAACGTTCGGGTTTTTCCTAGGAAAGGAGATGTGTGTGCTCTATACACGATTGGTCAAAGTCAAAGTCAAACATCAGGTTTAGTAACCGATAAATATGAAATAGTGGAAATCGATGAACACGATCAAAAAACGGGCACCACCGTCACGTCGCTTGTCAAAGTTGCGGGTTTTAAAACGGTCTTTCGGAGGCATCTAGATCCTAATCAGACAAGGGTAGTTTTGGAAAATGAAATGTTTCGGTTTTCTCATCAAATACCTTCGTATTTGCTTACGGGTTTGGAATCTCCAAATGCTCCAAAGGGTTGTCATGAGCTTGATCCTGCAGCCGTTCCTCCCGAGTTTCTTCAATTTTCAAAAAATGGTAAAATGGACGGTGGAGATGAATGCTCCAAGTACTGATGGTGTTTCTCCCTTTTGGGTGCAAATTTCCTGAACTTGGGGAATGTTTTTGTGCATCGTTGGATGGAAAAATAGGGGTACTGTTTAGTGTGCATTAGGCAGTTGTAACTTGTGCTTAAAAGTCTGTTCAACAAACTGCTCTTTTTGTTAGGTCGTGCTAATGCAATATTTTGACTTCATTCCAAACTAGTGTTGTTCTTGTACTTGTAGAACTATTAACTTATCATTTACTAAGAATGCGGAGGGATATTTTGGTACTAAATGTTTTCTTTACTCTCATTTGCAACTACTCCTATGGAGTCATTTGCTAGAATAATGTTGTTTAGTTCAGGATCTCACAAGTAATGCTGTTTTTTATCCTTTTACAAAACTAATGCTAACCGGGTATTGAATTCCTGGTTTGAACCACAAGCCGACACGTGTCCTACGAGGTGGCACTCCAGCAGCTTTTTTGACTGAAACGGGGGTTCCAAATCCCGGTTTGCTTTTTCGACGGAAACGGGGGTTCCAAATCCCGGTTTGCTTTTTTGACTGAAACGGGGTTTCGAAATCTCGGTTTGAATCTGACACCGGGGTACCCCATACCCGGTTTGAAATGCTCTACCAGTATAGATAAGAGGCCTTCGGTTCACAAATAATGACACATCTCCCTACGTTTTTTTATCAAAAATATAAGTTTTTATCATTAAAAAGTTAACTAAAATTATGAGTTCATCGAATAATGAGTCTCCTTCCTATCACTACGTGCAAGATTCGCCTTCTAATACTCTAGATGAGATTGAGTTCGAGAAGTTGATAGATGAAGATTATGCCGAGATCATAGTTACCAGATACGCGGTACGGGGACGAGTACCCGGTACGCGGTACGTCATTTTTGAAGAACCCGATACGGTGGTGGTAGGTTCATTCCGGTACGTGGGTACGTACTCTGGTACGGTGTACCGTATAGTCTGGTACGGGGTACCCATTTTAATTATAAAAAACCAAGGATTTTACATTAAACATACACAAAATTAAGCATTTAATACAATCATTAGGAAATAACAAATCATAATTCATTCATTCCAAAACAAAACATAATTCATTCAAACCAAAAGTAGAAAACGATACTAAAATAAAGTGATAGAAATTAAAAATCAGAAACATAAACTCCAACTTCTAGTCTTGGCGTGGCTTTTTTCCTTTCCTGTCATCCACGCGTTCATCATCAAGATTCTCCCAAACCATCTCCTCTAAGCGAGCACTTGAACCTTCTATGTAATCATTTTCAGGATTCATATCCCATTTTTTATCAGGGCCACATTTATAAGATTCGGAAAACCGTGCTTGAAGTCTAATGTTTGAGTGAATAAAAACTAATTTATCTGCTCTGGTGCAATTCAATCTATTTTGCTTCACATTATGGATATACGAGTATGTACTCCAATTCCTCTCCGCCGAAGAGCTACTAATTGGTTGGGAGAGTACCTTCTTGGCTATTTCCGCCAATTCCGGAGTCTCCGATCCATATGTAGCTCACCAATCAATTCCGTCCATGGTCACCACATCAATTTGTGTCGCTTTATAAGAAAACAATCCCTTCTTCATACAAAATGTTGCAAATTGTGCTCTTAAAATCTTTTGTTCATTTTCACTTTCCGTGATTCTAAGAAACGCGTCCATAACACCATCAACAATTTCTTTGTCGTCGTTGGGAGCTTTTCTTTTCATGCCACCCGGTGCCAATTGTTGTAAATTATGGTTATCATAGAATCTAGGATTTAAGGCAAATCCCAAACAATGAAGGGGGATAGTCATTTTCTCCCACCGAGTCAAAAGAATCATCTGCACTTGAGAGTAATTTGACTTGAATTTGTTTTCTTCCATTGCCTCTTTTATCTCACCAAGCATGTTATCCATTCGTTCATAAATCTCTCCCATTTTGGGACCATCACCATCAGCAAATTTGATTAGATAAAAAATAAGTTTAGTAAAAGCCAAGATATTCTCAACATCCTCCCAAAACTCGTCATCTTTTATGGTATCGACGATTTTTGCCCCAACAATTCGAGTTTTTTCATCCACATTCTTAAACCACACTCTCCAAGAATTTAACATGATAGTTGTAGAAAGTGCTTCTCTACACTCTACTAATCTTTTCAAAAGTATATAGTGAGATGCAAAACGTGTTTTTGCTACCTTCAATAAATCTAATTTGGAATTTCCCTAAAAATGCTAAAGCATGTGTGTGATTAAGAAAATACTTGACAATACCTTTGCCCCGGTTGTATGTTTCTTCAAGCCATGGAAAAACCTTTGCCAAGTCTTTAAAAATCAGGTTCAAGGTGTGCACACAACAAGGGGACCAAAAAATGTGTTTGTGTACTCTCTCTATCTCTTTCCCGGCCGCTTTGCAATTGGCTGCGTTATCAGTTACCACTTGTAGTACATTACTTGGTCCAATGTTGTCGATTGCTCCAAGTAAAAACTTTGCAGTCTCTACCCGTGTTTTTTCCACTCCTGAAAAGTCTTCAGCGTACATGAACATGGCAGCACGCGAATTAACCGCAAGAACATTAATAAGTTGCCTATCTTTAACGTTTGGCCACCCATCAGATACAATCAACACACCTTGTGTGTACCACGTGTCCTTGAATTGTGTAAGATCCTTCTCAACTTCTCTTACACATTCATCAAGTAGCACGGTTCTTGCCTTTTCATACAAAGGGGGCTTGTAACCGGCCGGTGCTTTCTTAATGGCAGCAACCATTTCAATGAATTTTGGGTTTCGTAACACATTAAAAGGAATTCCGTTAGCACACAATGCTCGAACGATCTTCTTATCGACCCCGTTCCTCTCTAATGTGCCAAATGTGAAGGGTTTCACATTACTCGATCAACCAATTGGGTCGACCGCCTAGCATGCTTGGTTCGAACCTTGCTGACCAAGAACATGAACTTGTTCTTGACCGGTTAAACCAACTAGCTGATTTAATCCCTAAATGCGGAACTGGGATTAAACCTAATCCTTAAACCCTAAAGGATTGGGATCTTGGAGATTTAGATTAGGTTAACAAGAAAGAAACCTTGTACGAACAACTCGAACACACACACATGCTTGTGTGTATTCGACGAACTGACCAAGAACCCTAGGGTTCTTGGTTCGACTTTCGTACAAAGGGGAGAAGGGAAAAAGGGTTTTTCCAATTCATACCTTAGATTGCTCAAGAATGATCCACCAGTGATAAACACAACGAGAAGCCCTCTAGATAAGCTCTTGTAATGAAACTTGTTCTTCAAGACTTGAAGAACACGAAGAACGAACGAAGAACACGAAGAACACAAGACTTGTGTTCTTCCCTTGATCTAGGTTCGGCCGAAATAGGGAGAGGAGGGAAGGGAATTTCGTGGCTAGGGTATTGTGTAGTAGTCATTAGGGTTTAGCATAAGCCTTCTATTTATAATAGAAGATGTTACACTTAAAACCCTTCTAGTTTAATTAAGATTAACTTCTTAATTAAACTTCCCTTTTACACTTCCCTCCCTTATAGTTTTAACTAGTTTATTATCATTGCACTTAACTATTAAATGTCTAGTATTAACACACTATAATTTCGGTACCCATATACACGAAATATATACTTGTATTTATACTTCTAATAGTTAATTATATAATAACCTTTATATAATTTACACAATAATATTATCCAATTACTATATGATTTAATAGCTTTAAATCATATCATGGATAATCTATAATTAACACATTGTATATTTACTCAACTAGTAAATGTACAAATACTTGTATTAATTAATTAGTTAGTTAAACTAATCTAGTAATAAGTTAAACTTAACTTAATACTTAACTGATTCATAATGACTATTATGAATCATTCCTCTTCTAAGTATCATTACATATCTTACTCGTATTACATGCACTCACCGATGTGACCCTTGAGTGTCCTATAGTCATGGACGTGACATCATAGGTTGACCAACTGTGCACATAAATCCTTCAGACTCCCACTTGTGCAAGTTCGTAACCTTAGCTTGATGGCACTAGCCTGCAGCGGCCCTCTAGCAGGCAATACAGGATAACCAAGCCATAGAAACTCTTATACCCAGGTATTGTTTCAGGAAAACATATTAATAGCGTCGTCTAGTAAAGAACACTCTGTCTTTACTTCTTGGGTAACGTGTTAGGTTTATCCCTTGCAGCACGATATTTGTGATAACGAATACGAGCATGGTAGAAATTATCAACTCCTGTACTCGAAATCATTTCTTGACCTCTTGATTTAAAACTGTGTGATAACGACAAAGAACAGATCAGTTCGTTGAGCACGGCCGTGCATTTTCAGTTTATCATCATGTCAAGGGACCCATAAATATCTCTCCTAAAAAGGAGGTGCAATTACCATTTTGTTATATTTCGATTTAAAAATACAACTTCCTTTGTACCCAGTATCGCCTCGTATGACAAACGTATTACCGTATTGTCTAAGTTGAACCAAAGCACATTAGTCATTGTATCCTAAACCAAATACCTCAGGCTTAAGGATAATCCTAGTGAACAATACTTTTGAACTTTTCAACCACGAAGTATTGTCACGGTGGTCAATCCAATATTCGTTGAGCCTCCAACAGAATATCACCGATATTTGGTTTACACAAAACTTGTGTAGCTATCTTCGAAGAACTTCGAATCTACCACCAAATACCGCGATGACGTTAACGTCCCATCGAGGTTCCCACCAAGACGAGTAGTCACGGATTTTGTATCTTCTTGAATAAATAGACTTTTATTCATGGATATTGTAAAACATACAAAGTCTGAATAAGAATGATACTAACTCAAGTATTATTCCTCACTGGACATAGATACTGAATTATTACTGGATCATTACTTATTCCTTTCGTTCACGTTGATTACTTAATGATTCTTACAAACTTAATTGTAACTTTATCACTAAACCAATCATTTCTATTAAACTAAAGACATAAGACGAGTATTTAGGAATACTATTACTTTTGTCTTTGCTAGATATTGTTCTTGCAACAATTTAGAACATTTTCTAGTCTTGCCTTTCATGTAATTCGGTAAACATAGGAGGATTGGAAATTAACTCCTTAGTTTCTTGAATTCATAAAAACATCCTTGTAACTAAAGTCTCTTTTAGCTACATGATTTGTAGATATCTTTACTAGTTAAAGAAATTTCCTTAAATGATTGTGTTATCCACTTGAAGTGTTAACAACCTATTAGATATGCAATAATTAATCACAAGACTTGTGATCACGCTATTAGGTTTGCAATAATCTAATCGATCATTTATTATTTCTCTTAACTCTTTGGCTAACGACATGGTAAAATCTTGTTGTTAATGTCTTGCTAACTTACTGAATTCACTAACACCTTTAATGAATTACGTTAGTCTTAGCTCCCACTTACTTTTATGGAACTTAAGCATCTCTTAAACTACTACGTTGACCTAGTCAATAACTCGTAGTTTAATCTTTTAAGAATTCTATCAATTTAAGATCATCCTTTGGATTTGCGAATATCCAACATTCCTTTCAAGGGAATCATGATCTTTATTGATTACTGTATATAACAAGTATAAAACACTTGGAATGATACTATCAATTCTTAAATACATTAGTATTCTTTTAAGAATTTTATTTAATGCCAAAGTCATTTCTTGGATTTCTCAAATATCCATTATTCCTATAAGGGAATCATGACTTGATTAAATAGTGTATTTATTACAAGTGTAAAAGACTTGCAATAATACCCTTTAATTCTTAAAGACTTTAATATAGTTTTTGTCCCTTTTTAAGAGTTATTTAATGTCTAAGTCATTTTACTTGGATTATGCGAATATCCAATTATTCCTATTAGGGAATTATGACTTCATTAAATCCTTTACTACAAGTATAAAAGACTTGTAATAACACTCTTTAAAATATACCTTGATTATATCTAATATAATCATACTATATTAATACTAATACTTTAAAACTTTCTATCATAAGTAATGACTATTACTTAAGATGTTTTAACTAAGTTCAATAACCATTGAACCTTATGCTTCCATAAAAACTTTTAAATACTTTCATTAGAAAAACTTTCTAATTACTAGTATCTAAATACCTTGAGCTATCAAGACATTATTTATACAACAATCAAACAAATATGTAAACATAAACATGAAATATAAGTAAATCAAAACTTGACTTACAATCTAGTCATAAAACTTGACTAGTGTAATTATCACACATGCACACAATATGATTCAACCATGGATTCGAGATTAATTAAAACCAAAATGAAAACTTGTTTTAACAAAAATAAAAACATTATCCAAACAACAATAAAAATAAAATTGTTTGAAACGAATCCATTGTAAACAAAAACTGAATCATAAGAAAAACTTGGTGCTCGTGGGATCACCATCTCATGCCGGTCACCATCACTTGCCATCTCCTGCAATAAACGATTGCAAAAGTTAGATTACTCGTAATGTACTTTACAAGTATCTAAAAGTGATTAAGAAGTGTGGTTGTGTTACCTGAGGAACTTGCGTTTCCTCCACTACCACTTGCACCCTTTGGACAATTTCTTTTCCAATGCCCAGCCTCACCACACTTGAAGCACCGGTTCTCGGTCCTCGCAGTGTTAGGCTTAAACTTCTTGACCTTTTGTTTGACACCTTTACCATTTGGCACTCCTTGGTTAGGATAGGTTTTACCCTTTCCTTTACCACCATGCCCTTTTCTCTTCTTTCCACCGCCACTACCGTTACTGATCATAAGAACATCCTTAGATTTGGTCCCCAAACTCAACTCAGCTGTCTTGAGCATGGAATGTAGCTCAGCAATGGATTTCTCCATATTATGCATGTTGTAGTTGACCACAAAAGACTTGTAGTCATCAGACAACGAGTTGAGTATAGTGTCTGTTGCCATTTGCAACGGTATGGGGTGACCAAGTCTAGCGAGGTGATCCATGTGCCCCTTCATTTTCATGACGTGGGCACTCACCGGCGTTCCTTTAACCATCTTGCAAGATTTGAACACCCTATAAGCGTAATATGCTTATCCTGGTTCATTTCAAGCATTCGCGGTAGGAGCATTTAGTATTGCTTTTTCTAGGACATTTCCTTTTCTCTCATGCGTAAGCATAATCCGAAGATCACGCTTCCAATAGAGAAACATTGACCCAGTCAATTCGTCCTTTTCTAGAAACAAGCGTAGTGAGAGATTGTTGGTACGTGTCGCTATGGTTGTTGCTGCCATCTACAAATCAAACCCAGTTTAATTAGTAATCATCAATAAACATTCTCTAAAATATATTATAAACCCATAATTAATATTTTAGGCCTAGGATCCATATGTCACATTCTCGCCGCAAGGTTTGGGCACTTCCCGACGAGACATGCTATTTCTGGTAGGTAACTTCCTTACCGATCGTATCAAGACTAGACACGATTCCTAGGGGTCGTAGAATCTTTAGACTTATAACTTATTACAACTTTGTACAATCTAATTGTACATTTCTAAGTTAGTAATAAAGTCTAGTATGTTTATTCTACTCAAGTACTTTTTGGGCCGGGACTCCCGATTATCACCAAAATAGATCCGACCGTCTAAGACAGTGCGATGCTCTGCGCCGGGACTCCCGATTATCACAGAACCTTACGCACCCTAACACTCGCAATGATTTGAATCCATATCTAAGGTTCTTTATCCTTACAATATGAATATCGTTGAACAAGTGAGGTGTTCCATTAGATGGATAGTACTTCGATCTAAGATTTTCTTGGGTTTGTTTAAGTCTTAAAACTAAACTTAAACTTTTATTCCAATCTTAATCCTTGTTTAAAATGTGTGACATTGAAGGATTGAAACGTCCAACAAGACACCTTTTTAAAACATAAGAACTATTCTTTAAAACTTATAGTTTCAAGAATTTATACGATCTTACATGTATACCTAAAACGAGGTGTACAAAACGTTTTACTAGGTTTTGCGAGAAACCTTATTTCTAATAAAACTTACTTGTTTTATATTACTTGAAAAACTTATAAAACTTATGTTAAACCTTTTAAAACTTTTATGATTCATAAACTTGAAACATAAACCTAGTTTAACACACCTAGTTTTTCATATGTCTAATAATGAAATTAAACATTTATTTCTTACTTATTAATTTCAACCATAACTTATGCCTTAACGACACACTCTCAAACTTTGTGATTTTCTTGTGTAGCTCCCACTAGCTTCAACAACCATGATGAAACTTAAGCCAACACAATCACCGGTTTATACTTGGTGAAACTAATAAACCTATTATATAAAAACTATATATAATAATTCTTTAGTTTGTTTAACCTTTCTTACATTTAACTTGACTAGTTAAATATAGGTTCTTGTTATTTATACTTGATCATTAATCTAGTATATTACATAACTTGTAAAATACTTATATCATACTTGTATAATTAACTAGTTATAATAACTTATAACTTTATACACCTTGATATATGTATAATAATATAACTTTGTATATTTCTAGTTAATAATATAATTTCAACTTGTACAATTACTAGTTACAATTAGATCATAACTTTGTACATTCTAGTTTTAATTATATCATAACTTATACAATAACTAATTATAATATTATGTATCATGATCAAAATAACATTATCCTTTTTAATTGTTTTCATTTTATCTTGTATTTAATATAATTCGCGTATATATATGTATATATTTCTTATAATAAACTTGTAACATTCCAATAAGAATATTACACCTAGTTTATACTTATACATTTTAACTTGTACTAATTAAAATGTGTATAAACTTATTTTATTTAAAATTCAATTTTCTTAATAATAAAAAATTCCGAAAAATAAATACATATACATAAACAATTAAATACATCTTGTTAATTTTAGAACTTAAAAATTAACACCTTTCTTTATCAATACCCTAATTTAATTAGATGAACCCTAATCTTGTTTTTGACCAATCAAAACTAGGGTTTTGACTTTCTTGATCAAACACATTATTTCTAATTAAAAGATTAATTTTAATCAATCCTTTTAAACAATAAACTTTGTTTAAATTCTAAGATTGATTATATCCTTAATAGATTTATTTAAACTTTTTAATTTAAACCTTATAGACAATAAACTTTGTCTAAATTACTAGGTTTAAAGAACTAGCTTTAATAAACCTATCAAAATAATAATTAAACCTATTAGACATAAACTTGTCTAATTAACTAGGTTTTAGATTATTATCTTAATTAATACTTTTAACCTATTAAACTAAACTAGCTTAATGTTCTAGGGTTTCTCTAGGGTTTTCGAAAAATTTAAGACTAGGATACTGACTAGTTTAACAAACTTGGTGTCCAAGTAATCCTTTAGATTTCGAAATCTCAAGGGTATTAGGAAAGAATCCTTTTGATCAATTAAACATATCTTGTTTAATATACTTGATCCTAGGGTTCTTTTCTAGGTCACGAAAATTCTAGGGTTTATGGAAAGAATCCTTTTGATCAATTAAACATATCTTGTTTAATATACTTGATCCTAGGGTTCTTCCATGCCTTTTTCGAAAATTGCTAGGGTTTCTAGAAACCTTCTTGACCAATTAAACTTAGACTAGTTTAATGTTCTTGGTCTTAGGGTTTCTCCCTATTTCGAAAATATGAAGAAGAAAGAAAGAACTTGAAACAAAAAAACTTGTAAATAAAGTAAACAAACAACTTTGTTAATCTAGTCTAGATCTCTAAACCATCGCTCTGATACCACTGAAGGGTTTCATATTACTCGATCAACCAATTGGGTCGACCGCCTAGCATGCTTGGTTCGAACCTTGCTGACCAAGAACATGAACTTGTTCTTGACCGGTTAAACCAACTAGCTGATTTAATCCCTAAATGCGGAACTGGGATTAAACCTAATCCTTAAACCCTAAAGGATTGGGATCTTGGAGATTTAGATTAGGTTAACAAGAAAGAAACCTTGTACGAACAACTCGAACACACACACATGCTTGTGTGTATTCGACGAACTGACCAAGAACCCTAGGGTTCTTGGTTCGACTTTCGTACAAAGGGGAGAAGGGAAAAAGGGTTTTTCCAATTCATACCTTAGATTGCTCAAGAATGATCCACCAGTGATAAACACAACGAGAAGCCCTCTAGATAAGCTCTTGTAATGAAACTTGTTCTTCAAGACTTGAAGAACACGAAGAACGAACGAAGAACACGAAGAACACAAGACTTGTGTTCTTCCCTTGATCTAGGTTCGGCCGAAATAGGGAGAGGAGGGAAGGGAATTTCGTGGCTAGGGTATTGTGTAGTAGTCATTAAGGTTTAGCATAAGCCTTCTATTTATAATAGAAGATGTTACACTTAAAACCCTTCTAGTTTAATTAAGATTAACTTCTTAATTAAACTTCCCTTTTACACTTCCCTCCCTTATAGTTTTAACTAGTTTATTATCATTGCACTTAACTATTAAATGTCTAGTATTAACACACTATAATTTCGGTACCCATATACACGAAATATATACTTGTATTTATACTTCTAATAGTTAATTATATAATAACCTTTATATAATTTACACAATAATATTATCCAATTACTATATGATTTAATAGCTTTAAATCATATCATGGATAATCTATAATTAACACATTGTATATTTACTCAACTAGTAAATGTACAAATACTTGTATTAATTAATTAGTTAGTTAAACTAATCTAGTAATAAGTTAAACTTAACTTAATACTTAACTGATTCATAATGACTATTATGAATCATTCCTCTTCTAAGTATCATTACATATCTTACTCGTATTACATGCACTCACCGATGTGACCCTTGAGTGTCCTATAGTCATGGACGTGACATCATAGGTTGACCAACTGTGCACATAAATCCTTCAAAATGATTCTTCAATAAATTTCTTTGAAGGTGCATGTTTTGTGAGGACCGAATTCTTCTAACTTTTTGAAACACCAACGTTTTCAGCTTCACGTACCTTCTTCAAGAGGTTGTTATACTTCACTTGATCATTCATGAAAACCGGGCACCTTACAATCCCTAGTTTTATCCCCGCGGGAGCTCCAAAAAAATGGTAATGGACTCTAGTATATGAACTTTTATAGTTTTCTTTACAGTGCTTGCAAATCCACTTTTTTGAACCACCAGTATTGTTGTTATTTTCTTGCTTCAAGTATGTATTTCATCAACAAGAGGAAGCTTCGATTTACCCTTCACTTTAACGGGTATTTCTTCTTCATCTGATGACAATTTATGGACCTCTTCCTCGAGGTCAAATTGTGTTTCTTCGACCACTGTATCATTCTCAGTCTCTGTAACATTTTTGTTTTTGCCAAATGCCATTGAAAGTACCTGGTTATGAAATAATTAAGACAAAAATCTTGAAACACTGTAATTGATGCTGAACTCAAACAGAATGGTGAATAATTGAAATCAAACAGTGTAACTGAAATCATGAAATCAAACACTGATTATGAAACAATGTAATTGATGCTGAACTCAGACCAAATTTGTGAATATTTGAAATCAAACAGAATGCGTGAAATAATTGAAGATGAAGGACACATACAGAATAATTGAAAAATTGAACAATTGAAGATGAAGGAAACGTGATTAGCTGATGATGAATTGAAGAAAAACGAATGAAATTGAAGTTGTAGAATAGAAAGAGTGAATCAAATCGTTCATTGTACCTCTGATTTTATACAGGATAGTGAAACATTTAATTATTCTAGTAGATTACGTTTCCTAGGTAGAAGATTGTAGAACGAATCGTTGAAATTGAAGCTGTAAAACGAAATCGTTGAACTTTTGTTGAAGATTGTATGCCGATTCTCTTATCAATTGACGAAGATTTTTATACTGATTACGTTTCCAAATTCGTACAGTACGTCAAATCGACGTTTTCATATAGGAATCGGTTTCAATTGGAATCGAGTTTCGGGATCAATCGGGTACGCATTTAGGCGATCTCAATAGCGAATCCAATGGGGTACCGATCGTAAAAGTATCGCGATTCGGTACTCCAAGTACCGTTCGCAATTCGCTGGAATTCCGGAGAATCTGCTAACTATGGCCGAGATACATGCAGAAGAATTTAATGACGAGATGCAAGTATATTTTCAAAATTACGAGCAGGTTGATTATGATAAACATATTGAAGAGCTGGCTGAAATAGGACCAGATGTTTTGCATCTCTAGCAATTTAAAACGAAGTTTGCGATACATGTAGTAAAAAACCAAAGGATGGTATGCTAAAATCATATATTTTTTTTATATTTTTAATATTTGCTCAATTAACTAAAATCATATAATTTTGTTGTATTATTAGACTATACCTGCTTGGTTTGTCAGGCAACATAACTACCTCATTCAGAACAAAGATTGTGTGATAGAAAGAGGCGATTCTCTTGAAGTAATGGAGCTGCATACTTATCCTGGGCAAGTAAAAATGAGTGGTGACATCAAGAGATTTAAGAATGAAAACGAAATTCTGACTAATGAAGTTTGTACTTTTACCATAAATGCAGACTATCAGACTAATGGTAGAAATTTGATTTTTAGTGTTAAACGTGAGAATGAATGATATGTAATAGAGTTTTAGTATATCACTTAAAATAAATAAACTTTTTATTATATTAAAAGTTATATTAGTTAAGTAATAATAAAACACACAACATTTTAAATTATACAATCATTGAGGATTTAATGTCGGGCATTTCAGTCTGTTATGGCCTGGATTTCTACAAATCCCACAAAGTTTTGCCTTTCGCCGGGTTTGCTGGCTAGTACTAGGCTGGTCCATCTCGTTGCGTCGTCTAACATGCTGCCTTCTCCCTCTCTTTGTTGAGATTCTTCCTTCACTGGATACTATTCTCCATTTAGCATCCTCCCAGAGGGCCACGTGAGGTAGTGGTTTAAAGGCAGTACGATATTGTTTTTTGTACGCCTGTGTTGTATACGCTGTGTTCACAAGTGTTAGCGGGTCGACATCCATATGACTTCATGGAATGTTGCCTGATGGGTGCGCTTGTTGAAAAGGTTCCACATACGTGAGGTTAGTGGCGTCTCGCAATTAGACGAGATTTCAGCATGCTTGCTAAATTGCTTGACAATTTTGATGAATGTGAAGTCAATCAGAGCCTTAATTGGAAGATGCCTAGCTCCACGCAACACATTGTTGTAACTCTCTGCATTATTCGATGTTAGGTTACCCCAACGTCGATGGCCTTTGTCTCTCATCCAGGTCTACTTATCTAACCCAATCTCCTCTAGATACACCCACCCGTCCGCGTCTATAAGTTTCATTTCTCTTATGGCTTCTACGTACTTACGCTTTTGAGTCGTGCTACCAATGACCCAACACAGTTGCTTCATTTGGTGGTTCTTGAAACGGCTGTTGAAGTTGCTTCTGATATGCCTTAGGCAGTATCTATGGTATGCATATGGCTCTTGCCAGTCATCAAGATCTTGCATTGCATTTAGAATCCCATGATGCCTATCAGAAATGACACCAAGCACTCTTGGGTTGTCATTTACAACAAAATACCTTAGCTGGTTCAAAAACCATTTCCATGATTCGTTTGACTCCTCATCAACAATGGCATACGTGAGAGGTAGAATATGATTATTGGCGTCTTTCGTGACGGAAGTAAACAACTTCCCTTTGTACGCACCTTTTAAAAAGGTCTCGTCTATACATATAATAGGAATGCAATGACGAAAGGCGGCAATTGATGGACCAAATGCCCAGTAAACAGAGCTGAAAATTTTCAACTTGGGGTTGGTAGTTGGTTCGACTAACCACTCGACAACTGTGGAAGGGTTTGACTTCTTTAAAGCACGAATGTACTTAGGCAACTCATCAAAGTTGCTTTCCCAACTCCCGAATAATCTCTCTATAGCAATTTTTCTAGCACGCCAAGCTTTGAAGTAGGATATGTCATTCCCATTGTATTCTTTGATATCTGTCTGGATTTGTTTTACAGGGTATGCGATATCTTTACTGACAGAATGGAATATACGGGTGGCTACTGTAACAACGTAAAATTTGAGCCATTTTTTTAAAAAAAAAACATTAAACAATACGGAAGCGTTATTTTATAAACATAAAACGATATACATATTTTATATTTACATAATTGTTCAAAAGATTATAATAATTAAAAGTACGATGTTAACTTTTATACGGCTCGACAACCAAAAATATCAGAGTTTGATCAATCAATTCCCAACAAGCCAAACACCACCAAAAGCTTTCATTAACTACCTGAAAAATATTCAACGAGGTGGGGATTAGCACAAAGCTAAGTGAATAGAATGAACAACCAAATTGTATGATAATATTAACCAAGGAACAACACATTGCATTTACAGTTGTTCGACTTCCACAAGAACGAACAAGTTCTAGTTCGACTTCCACAAGAACGACCTAAAAGGTTCCAGTTCGACTTCCACAAGAACGAACTGGCAAAACAGAGGACCGGCAACCTAAATCATTGTCGGCCTAACAATGATAACCGATAGCTCGTTTACTAAACGGTACGGTAGAACTTCCTTTAAAATAACGAATAAGTTGAAGGTCCAACTATCGTAACCGAAAGTAACCGTAGCCCAGCTGAATTCACCATAGCTGACCTCTAAGTCTCCTATGTGCACAAACATCTATTTATCACCACTATTAACTATAAGTCATAACTGTAATATTCCAACCTAAATGCATTTTTCCAAAATTGATATTACAACACAAGTAAGATGGTTAAAACCACTCACCTTAGCACTTCTTCACACCACACTCAGTAGTCTATATTACCGAGTCTCTTTCCCTTTATCTGTAATACACAACATAAACCAAATTAGAATCCAAAATTTACCAAAAGACAATCTTAACTAATATAACTTCAAAACCAATATCTTTACATCTAATATAACCATTTAGTTTGCATCTTTGACAATCTTGTGCAATTACCAATTCGTGACTTACATAAGTCAACCAAACTATTAAACTTACATTTAACTAGCCTTTGAGACATTTTGATCAAACGGGTCAAAACGACAATTTTATTAAAAACACTATAACCAATCTAACAAACAATTAACTAGTCATATTACTAACCTCTTGTACCACGTCTGACTTTTAAGATTAAAGTCAACATCTAATTTTAACTAAAATGAAGTCCTTACCAATTACTAGTTTATGATCCAAAACCTCTTTTTATCCAAGCACTACTAACAAAGAGCAAATCCAACTAAAACTTACTGAGAATTCATACAATTAGTAAGTATTGTCAAACATAATTTCTTAAACTTAATTTAACAAAAATTAACCATAAAGTACCATTTTAATGTTATAGGGCAAACAAACCCATCTTTCCCAACTAGTTATCAAGGATGATTTCTTGAAATCTATACAATTCAGTTTATCCTTTGTTAACTACACATGAGTTATTTCCAACAAACACAAAGAACTATAAAATCTCCCCAATTATAGATTTCTATCAAAACTCACTAACCCAAAAAAACTAACTTATAAGTTACGTAAGAACTAGTAGAACCCTAGGTTTTAAAAGAAGAATCTTACCTTCAATTTGCTTCTAACTTGTAATCTCAGAGATCAATGGAAGAAATTAGACACTATCTTCAACAAAACAATTTTATGTGTGTGTGTGGTGTATTGCGTACGAAGCTAGAAAACAAAGAAAGTGAGTCAAGTTTTAACCAATTCTTACACATACACGTGTACATATACAATATAAATCTGCTTGTTCATTTAACAAACTATCGAACTAATTATTTTGTTCCCAGTTAATTTATTTAAAGTACCTAATCAACTCTAATTTTGACAACAAAGCTATTTTTGGAACTTTGGTTCAAAAATGAACCCAAATATATAAAAATTGTATTAAGATCTATCTATCTCAGTTTCTACTAATTTTTAACCCCGTGGTTAAAAACACAAATAATTCAAATAAATCAAATAAAATTATATAAAATACTAAATAATAAAATATTACTTACCGAAAGTAATAAAATACTAGGCTGGGTTTCAGGGTGTTACAGCTACGACCTTGGCCGTCAAACATCTGTTACTGAGACGCATTACTACCCCACTACAAATGTGCCCATCTCTCCATGACCTTATTTGCCAAAGCCTCTCCCTCTGCTTCTTTATTGCTCGGACGTACCAATTACATAAAGCGTTGTTATCACCAGAGTTGTTAACAGGCGGGTTGTTATCACCCTTTTTACGAGTACTGCACTTAGCACTCCACTTTGAATGTGCACTTTCAATAACCCGAATCTCCCTAGTGTGAAATATATTCCAACTCCTCACCGCATCAATCAACTCTTGCTTGCTAGAAAAATACATACCAATTCGAATATCATTTGGATAGTCGGATGTCCAAAAAAGCATATGCTCTTCATCTTCCTGTAATAGGCCTGGATTATCAGCCTCAGGGTCTTCCTGTGTGTCCCATTGACTGTAGTCATACAAAGGTTGTTGAGGTGGTTGATGAGCTTCATGGTTGCCTTGATCGTCACCATCATCATCAGACTCTTCGGATGCTTCAGCGTCATCCGGGTCAAATTCGTCTCTGGTGTCGGCACTTCCTTCAGATTGTGGTTCGTCCTCCGATCTGTCGAACTCATGATGTTCATTGTTATCAAAATCTTGATATTGCGTAACTGGCTCCGGTGTAGTAACTTCTACAACTGAAAGGTTTTGAAACGCAGATGTTGAAGGACCAGCCCTATCAAAACCTTGATATTGTGTTACCGGTTCTGGTACTGAATAATGTTGGAGCAGCTCGACAAACCCGGTTTGACGGGGTTGTGGCACCATATACTCAATCTTCACAATAACATCGGCCACGAATTTTTGGTTGAAAGAGGCAATGTAGTATAATGTTTCCAAGCTTTCATCACTTACAATATCAGAGTCATATGAAATTTCATTAAATTCATAATATAATACAAATCTTAATTTGTATCATTCTTTCGGAACCATAACATGTCTGTAAACCAAATTTTCAAATTCTTCGTAATTATGTTTGGTTAGAAAAAGAAGAGAGCTTCTGCGCATGTTCTCATCGCCTAGTACCGTGCCATTTTCGTACTGAAGGTTGTCACCCCAAAATATATTAACAATAAAAGGATTTGTCAAAGCTATTTTGGTATGAAAATTTGTTGAATGATTTTAAATAATATGAAAAGATGACTATGATCTTTTAGTTTGGGATGATTTCATTGAATAAAGAAAGATATATTTATAGTGGTTACTTCAACTGTATGGATGAAGAGTGTCAAGGGAACTGGATATATTTAAGTCGGGCTATCAAATCGGGAATTTGGTACCCCGTTTGGAAAATGAAAAAGTCTAAAAAGTATGTATATTTACATCACACAGTAAATGAAATTAACTTTCTTTTTGCAAAAGCAAAAGAAGTCAGACGCAAACCCACTTTAAATCACGGACAGGCAATAAATATTCGATCTAAGTACGACGAATACTGTCAAACCGGGTTTTGAATACCTCGTGTCAGTCAAACCGGGTATCTAATACCCCGGTGAGTCATTTATTTTGCCTATTCGCTACGCACCAACCATCTTTAATTTGTTTGTATTACCAAGTACACGTTTCACATCACACAGTAAATTGGGAAGAGTCTTTGGAAAAATAAAAAGCAGGTATTGCGTGTCAGTCAAACCGGGTATTGAATACCCTGTGTCAGTCATTTATTTTTTGTATCTGCTACGCACCAACCATCTTTAATTTGTTTGTATTACCAAGCTTCGTTTCACATCACACAGTAAATTGGTCAGAGTCGAACCGGGTTTTGAGTACCCCGTGTCAGTCTCAAACCGGGTATTGAATACCTTGTGTCAGTCTCAAACCGGGTATTGAATACCCTGTGTCAGTCCATGCAATTTTGTCTGTATGCGGCATGCATTTACTTCAAGTACACCAACCCTCTTTGTTTGTATCGGTATCAACATAACTCCAAAACCTACAACATTATTAAATCCTAAAATTTCACTATAAATACTCGACAAATTTCCCTACAACATTACAACTATCACTATCACATTTCTCAATTCCTAAAAATATCCACAAAAGACAAAAGTATTATTATTTCTTATAAAATGAATAATAATATGTAAGTTGTTCCCGGACCCATCAACCCAGATTTGTTGTTTCTAGCCAACGAGCACAGAGCTTATTATTTGTATCACAATATGATGAGAGAGAATACATTAAATGTTAGACGCAATGACAGAACATTCTTAACATTTGTCGCCAATAACCCTATACCAAAAAATGTGATGGATCACATAATTCGGGCCGGTTTAGGAGGAGTGCTGGAGTGTGACTGCAGACAAATTGATCACGGACTCATCCCAGCACTCATTGAAAGATGGCGTCCTGAAACAAATACATTTCACTTACCAGTTAGAGAAGTCACTGTTACTCTCCAAGACGTACAAGTATTGTGGGGTTTAAGGACTGATGGAATTCCAAGTACCGGCGAGGAACCGGGGAACCATTTTGGGCACGTATACGAGAACTTCGTTCAGTTGCTCGGTTTCGCTCCTTCTCCCGCTAGCATCAGAGGCAGTCAGATAAAATCAAAACATTTAATTAACGAGTTGAAGGTGCCGTTGCCTAACGATGCGACTCCAGAACGCATAGTACAAAGAGCCAGAGTGTACATACTCCTTATTTTGAATGGTGTTATGTTGCCGGATGCAAATGACAATACCATTCAATTGTATTTCTTAACGTTGGTTAAAGACCTGGATCGTTGCAGTCATTTTAGTTGGGGTAGTGCTGTATTGGCTATTCTATACCGAAACTTATGCAAAGCAACTAACCCCGCGGCGACTCAAATCGCTGGCCCTATGATATTGTTGCAGTATTGGGCATGGAGCAGGATTAGGCCATTTTCGCCACAACATATGGTTATAGGTATTTAACACGTGTTGAGTATATTAAAATTGTAAATGTGCTAAATGTTGTTATATTTTTGCAGATGGAATCAACCCCTGAGTTTCATTAACACAACTAGGAAGGCTCTACATACGTTTCGAACCGTGCTAAATGGATTACGTCATATTGGCGTAATATGCTAGTAAAAACAAATATACAACCATGATTTAAATTATTATATCTAAAAGGTATTTTTTTGCAGTTTGACTGGACTCCATACAAAGAGATATACACGAGACTTGCGCCAGCTTGTAGGACGGAAACGGTAAGCTGGTATTGTGAAACCTATGTTATATTTTGGGAAATTAGAGAGCAATATTTACCCACCAGGGTAATGAGACAATTTGGCCGTATTCAATATATTCCTAGCGCTCCACTCTCAGACAAAGTTGAACATAGGGATTTACATACCCATTCCCGTAGAGGGGTCACGGCCGGAAAAAATGGGATAGCATTCTAGAAGACCAAGTAAGACACTGGAACAACCGATATGACTATTTCAACGAAGATGATGTGTCAGACCATGTTGCAACTGCACCTGATTATATGGGTTGGTATATGCCTCGTACTGTAATCCATATAATAAATCCAGGTCCAGGTCAAGAAAACCACACCCCTGCCTATAATTTGGGTGGAAATTTCGATGTTGCGCTAATCAATATCTCATAACATTTCTATTTTTTAAAATACTCAATAATATATATATATATATATATATATATATATATATATATATATATATATATATATATATATATATATATATATATATATATATATATATATATATATATATATATATATATATGTTCATGCGAGAACCATTATTATTGCGAGAACTGCGAGAACCACTTTCTGACCAATCATTTCAGTTAATTAGTTTTTTAATTCAAAAGGGCATTGTAGTCTTTTTAACATTAAAATCTTTTTATTAATTAGTTTTAATTTTTAATTCTAGTAAATCAAGATCAAATTTACTTTCCTTTATTAAAATAATTAAGTTATAATCTCGATACAATTTTTTAGAAACTTAATTCTGCAATTCATATATTATTTTTGCAATTGTATAGGTTCATTGATGAACACATAAAAATAACTAGCAAATTTTAATATTTTATAGCGTGTTCATTGATAAACGCATAATGAAGTCATAATAACGTGTCATGTGTAAAATTATCAGATTTACTAATGAACAAATATACATAAAGAACATATGACTATTGTATTGATGAATAAACCAAACCTATGATGAAATTTATGTTCAGTAAATATACATAATGAACAAATGACTATATTAGTGATGAACATGTGTTCATTGATAAACATAATTTACATATTCACTAATGAACAAAGTAGATCTAAACATTTTATTGATAGACAAACCAGATTTGATATGAAATAATACAACTCCATA
Organism: Calendula officinalis; assembly: GCA_963853835.1. NCBI lineage: Eukaryota > Viridiplantae > Streptophyta > Magnoliopsida > Asterales > Asteraceae > Calendula > Calendula officinalis. The sequence continues at coordinate 32,818,711 of OY970823.1, read as the reverse complement.
ACATCATGTTAATTAAACTATATGTATGGTTCGTAATTGAACTCAAATAATAAGTATTTAGTTGTTATTTTCTAGGTAATTTTAATCTTTCAATCTCAAACTTTTAAAAATGATGAACATTTGAAAATCCATTGCCCCCACATGGATTTTATGGTTCACCATTCTTCTTTTCTGTCATATATTTCCATTTAATCTTGCATTCTTCGTTTACCAATTCAAAATCTTCTCGTCGATAATGAAATACATAAAACTTCAATTATCATCACTTGTGTCGATAATCGCAACACTAACCACATAAAGGAGCATAAAGTTACTGATTCCACCGTTTATAAAGTTAAAACATTGTAAAAAATCTGAAGTCGCCGGAACCCTATATACCCGGTGCCGTCATCGCCGAAAAACTTTAAACTGAGATACACACAAGTTGTTGCCGGATCTGAAATATACACACATCAAATTTTTGTAATCATGTCAGGAAGGAGTTACTCCTCCTAATACACAAAAAAAATATTGATGAACAACAAGGATGGTTACCGGATCTGAAATATACACATATCAACACCGGTGGAGGCCGACGACGGTCCATCGATTCATCGCGAAACCCAGATCTATAATCATCGCCATCGTTTACGTCGATCTAGAACCGTATACAAGAAGAAACGACGCCGTGGTAAAATAGTGAATATAAAAATCAGATCTTCACCAGTTTAGTCCTTCACCAGAACTTCATCACCAATGGCCACCCACTACGTCGCGCAGCGGAGACAACGAGAGGGCTTGTTGTGAGGCAGATCCGTGAGAGAAGAGAGGTTGTTGTGATAGATATGCCCGTGGTGGTGGTGGACGACGCCGGGTGTGCCCGGAGAAGAAGGGAGACGGTTTTTGGAGGTGTTAACGGAGAAGAAGGGATGTAGGTGGTTTTCATATATTTCGTAACTAAAATAATGATCTTTTTAAAAGAGAATTAAGAGATATACAAGGGATGGGGCGTAGGTTTAGGGGATACCATAATTATTTGATAAATAATTTTACCATTCTACCCTTTTGTATCTTATTTTTTGGAATTAGTTTTTTAATTATTTACAAAATTGCCATAGAAAATCTCAGCCACACATCTCCTAATCTAATGGTTTTAAAGTAGTTCTCGCAGTTCTCGCAATTTTAATTGTTCCCGCATGAACCCTCGTCTATATATATATATATATATATATATATATATATATATATATATATATATATATATATATATATATATATATATATATATATATTAAGTGTAGGTTGACGGATTGAGCCAGATGCATATCCAGGTACAAACGATGATAGGACAAAATCCCGATATTCAACCATTTGTACAAGAATTGTGGGAAATGTCTGGGAATTTTTTGTATCTGACACATCAAGCTGACCGTATGTCATATTGGGGTTCTCACGTGGCACCCGTTGAACACCAAGAGCTCGGCAGACAGTGGACCCAGGAGGAGAGAATGCAGAGGCCGAGAAGGATGCGGAGGGAAGAAACTCGTCGAGCTGATGCTAGACGTGCTGAAGCGAGTTCCTCACGCTAAGCTCAATCCTGTGGTTTGGGCACATCGAACCAATATGATATTGGTGATGTGGGCACATCGAACCATTATCATGGTGGTAATGTGGGCACATCGAACCAGTATGATACTGGTGGTCTGGGGTCAACACACCAGGGGGGCTATTACGTGGACACGTCGAACATGAACCCTTCGTATTCTAACCAAAGTATACAATTTAACGAGGGTGGTTCAAGTATGCCATTTCCTGATGAGGCTTCGACGTTCCCATTTTTTGGAAATCTAGGTAATGACGTAATGCCTTCTTGTACCCAATTTGACGAGGCCGCATGGTTAGCAACATACGCCAATCAGTTGGGTGATCATACAAATTATTACTAGCCGGGACCTTCTACTCAACCGCCACATAGAAATGTTAGTCCAGTTAATTTTGAATTTGATCTTAATGCTGCAACGGACAACGTAAATGAACAAGAGGAAAATGACCGACGAAGACCAGTAAGAAATACAAGACCACCTCCTTGTGGGACGGCGGGTAGATTAGTACATAATCATTAGCTTATGTTTTTTTATCGTTTATTAGTTTTGTAATTTTTTGAATTTGAATAAAATTTTCTAGCGTTTTCAAATTATCGTAACTCTTTCATTACTTATCTGTTATGCCCGAAATTTACATGCATGGGCTCATTCACCTGAGTACTACAACTTTTATATTTACTTTTAGATCCATAACATTACAAATATAAAGTTATTCATCTATGAATATAGCATTTTGAAACTTTTTGTATTTGAAAATTGTTTTTCTTGCATTTTGAAAATGTCACAACTCTTTCATTACTTATCTGTTATGTCCGAAATTTACATGCATGGGCTCATTCACCCGAGTACTACAACTTCAATATTTACTTTTAGATCCATAACATTACAAATTTAAAGTTAATCATCCATTAATATATCATTTTGAAACTTTTTGCATTTGATATTGTATTTCTAGCATTTTGAAACTCTTTCATTATAAAGGACATGTTATCACAATCAAAATACCATTAAAATTTTAATCTAATTCGTCAAACAAAACATTAGTTCTAAAAGGAACAATTTCGGGTTGTGACTCTAAAATACGATAACTATATAAATCACGAGCCATAAGTTGTCGGTAATCCGTAGCCATCTGGTTATAATCGACGACTTCATCTTGCTTTATTGATTTCCCTGTTACCAAATAATGCATAAACTTACAAACAAACACTGAAGAGTCTTCTTCCCTCCCTTGAGGTATGCCTTTTGCAAAATAAAGATTCGGTTTGGCGGGTCTTTCTTGAAAGGAGAAACTTTTCTTAAAAGCGGGCAAAACATCTCGCCAGCGTTTCAGGGTCTCCGTTAGCACGCCTTTCTTTATGGAACGACGACAACTGCAAAATAAACATGTGTCGTTGGTAGCAGGATCCATCTGCACAAGCAACCAAACTTTATCATTTAAACGTAACGGGATGTATACGACATCTACGTCCCCCCAAGCGGGGTAAGGTGGAAAACTGTCGTCTGCATATTTAATAGCATCTGATCCGCGAGGTGGTGAGAGTAGAGACTCAAATTTGGTAGGCATTATTTTCCATCGCTTATATTCTCCAGTTTCATGGCCAACGTAGCACCGATAATGCAACCATCTCCTAACCCAGCAGTCTATATGCTGTAATAAATATACAACTATTACTCTTTGAGATTCTATTACAAATATGGATAATAACATAATTAAATTACTTACCCCACGACATAAAACAGAGCTGGAATTCTCATCTAACAGGGTACTCCAAAACTTCCTAGGTACCTGATTACGACCTAAGAATGCAATATAGCAAAAGGTTTCATTCCCGCGCCTATCCCCGTTAAAGTAAAATTCCTCAACACTCCTGGCCCAACCATACTCCTCAACCAAGTCATTTGTGTCTTGCTGTTGATTCCCTATTGAGGAGTTTTGGGGGTCTTGCTCCCCAACCTATAATGTCGGTGGAGGCATTTCCCTCATACTATGTGTGCTTGCTTCCTGAACCGCCTCCTCCAGCGCCCCTTCATAAGCTAGGTTATCCATTTCATAAATTGTACATTGCATCTCCTCAATGAGAAGTCGAAGTTCATGGGCTCGAGCTTGTTGACCTATTTGGTCAACAGAATCTTCTAAATCCTGAAGTTGACATTGAAGTTCAATGATTAACGCTTTTTGTGTTCGCCACATCGTAGTAAAAAAAATGCTATTTTGAAATGCTATTTTTATATTTATTTTAAGACAAAATGAGAACACAAAGATGGGGGTGTGATTTTCTTCCCCGAAGGCTGTCTTATTTATACTGGTAGAGCATTTCAAACCGGGTATGGGGTACCCCGGTGTCAGATTCAAACCGGGATTTTGAAACCCCGTTTCAGTCAAAAAAGCAAACCGGGATTTGGAACTCCCGTTTCAGTCGAAAAAGCAAACCGGGATTTGGAACCCTCGTTTCTGTCAAAAAAGCTGTTGGAGTGCCACCTCGTAGGACACGTGTCGGCTTGTGGTTCAAACCGGAATTCAATACCCGGTTAGCTTTAGTTTTGCAAAAGGGTAAAAAACATCATTACTTGTGCAATCCTGGACTAAACAGCATTATTCTAGAAAATGACTCACTCCTAGGTAGGGGTGAGCGCTGTCCAAAAACTGAACCGAAACTGAAAATGATGGATTTTCAAAACTGAAACCGAACTGATAACATTTGTTTTGGTTCGGTTCATTTCGGTCTGGTTCAGTTGTTTAGGCCAAATACTCATCCTTATCTGAAGACCAGATCGAACCGAACCAAAACTGATAGAGCCAAAACCGAAAAGATGAAAATGATCAATTTTTTGGTTCTGGACGGTTTTTGGTTTGGTTCGACGAATTTTTCGGTTTTGGTTGGTTTTCAGTTCAGTTCGAATTTTCGGCTCAAATGCTCACCCCTACTCTCCTTAACTTCTCAAAGCCGCTATAGACTATCCTTTATATCAGATTCTTTCGTTCTTCATTCTTTTCCGATATCATTACATTCAATTATTGTTTAATTGTGTATATACAGTTTGTTTTAAATGTTGTATATTAGATGTACATGTGCATCTATCCATACTTGAAAGGTCTTTTTAACCCAATTTAAAAACAAAAAATACGATAACGTACAAGTCAACTTCTCCACGTAATAGCAATTAGACTTCTATTATGACTTCACACGTCACCAAATCCAATCACTTTTCAACACGTCATCATATGACGTGCTTCTGACCAGTAATAAGTATTTGCCTTCGGTTGTTTTAACCACGTCAGCCTCCAAATACAATCTCCTTAAAGCTTCTATAAATACGTGATCAACCTTTCATGTAAGTCATAATCCAGTACGAAAGTTTTGCCGTACCGGAGCATTGCCGGAATTGAGAAGTTTAGGCTTTTTTTCTCTCTCAGGCAGACCTCTAGCATCTGTTCATAACTATGGTAATGTTGTTGTGTATATCCATTCCTCAATCGTGATACGTCCTGTTTCAACCAACAAGGATAATCTGATTCATCCTGTCTCTATCGTTTTTGTTTTCTAATGGATTATGGCGTTGTGATTTGTATTATCGATTACGGAGATTTGTATTCGCGTATGAAAGCTTGCATAATTTGTTTGGAGTTTGAAATTGTTTTTTTGGTGCTCGTATACAGTAGTCTAATGAAGATTGATGATGATTATTGCAAAATTAGCACGCTCTCAGTGAATTGGAGAGCTATCAGCTATATTCGATACTTGTGATCTGTTGTTATTAGGCAATAAAGATTGATTAACTTTCCGTACTTACACATATGTTTCTGACTTAATTTGTATATGCAGACTACATCACGGCGTCTTGCAGATAGGAAGGTGGAGAAATTTGATAAGAACATCGTTAAGCGTGGGTCAGTACCTGGAACATCTGTGAAAAAGGGCAAGGACTACCCTGTTGGCCCTATTATGATTGGCTTTTTCGTCTTTGTTGTCATCGGATCATGTAAGATGACGATCCATTGTTCCTTCTATTATCTGTCTTTCGATTTAATTTCATGTCTTAATTCTTAAGTATATTTTACATATACTATTAACATCGATTAATGTTTTAAGGTTTGTCGATCTTCAGCTCTGTTTCAGATCATTAGGACAGCTACAAGTGGGGGTATGGCGTGATTACTAAAACTTGGAAGAATACCAATCTAAGGGTACCTTTTTCTAGAGCCGTGTAATCTTCTAAAAAAAGGTTACTAGTTTCTGGTTAATTACAAAATTTAGTTTTATGGAGTAATTAGTGTTCTTTTGTAGTATAGTATAATGTTTTATCTTCTTTTTCTTCTTTGCATTAATGCTGGCACGTATATTAACCGAATCGCGTGTTGGCTTTAGCGTTGCTGTTATGATAACTTCGAATTTCTAGCTTATATAAGCTAATCAGCTAAAAACTGTTGAAATAAGTTTTCTCAAATATTCTCTTATTTAAATTCTTTTTTCCTTTCTATTTTTTAATTATACAAATTGAATATGTCGTAATTTAAGTGTCATTATTATTCTTTTCTTTTCTCATTAACCATATAACAAGTAGGGGTAGTTGATATGTATGGATTAGATTTAGAAGAACATATATATGGCCCAACTATAAATCAATCAGAATATAAATTACTTATCCAGGCCCAAACAAAAACTTGTCCATTTTTAGCATAAAGTAAGAATACATGATATAACCGAATCGAAAACCCAAAAACCAAAAAGAATATAATTGAAATACCGAACCACTACTAAAAACCTACAATTTGGGTTCTTAAATTTTGAGAGACCGAAAATTTCTGCTCGATCCGGGTTTTTTGTAGGAACCGAATCATTTGGACCGACCCGATTGTTTGTTTACAAAAAAAAATCTATATGTTTTACTGTTATATTTCAATTTCAATAATATAATTCGAGTTATTTGATTGTTATATTGTGGTTGATTTTAGTTAAATTATTGGATGCGATTGTGTTTTAAACTATATATATAATAACTAGCTTCATAACCCGCCCGATGGGCGGGCTAGCTTCAAGAAATGAAGTTCATAAGTAAGAAAAAAACGTATGAAATTAAATAGTCAATTATTATTGAATCATTATAAGGTAAGCAGTTTCGGGAAATGAACGAATATATAAAACTCTCTGTAATGGTCTAATATGATATTTCATCAAATAGCATATATTAGATCTTCATCATTTACAATTTGCATCACTTGTTTGGGCTCAATTCAGTCCATTACTACGTTCGGTAGTTCCCTAAACCAAGCCTGCTTTATGTTCACTGCAGTAAAGTATATGAAATTATATATTCTTTTTGGATTAAATTTGTATTATTTGCATTTAGAGGAACATTGTATGAAAATGAAGGGGTGGAGAGTCCTCAGTGCTAATTCAACATCTTTAAAGGTTGGTGTACTAACAACTGAAGCATGTGTGGCAGTTGGAGTTGAAGGTGTAGAAGGATCTCTTACAACAGGTGGGTCATAACCAGACCTTTGAGATGTTGGGTCATAACCAGGTTGGTGGTTACACATTGTGATCTGCAACAAAAATACAGAATCATAAAATGGAATACATGAATCATGAGATATTTATTTCCAAGAGCAACTAACTTTACTTACTAATGAACAAAGCAACTATAATAATGTGACTTGGCAATAAAATAAAATTATATATTCATTTTGTTTTATTGCAGTGAAGAATTGCAAAACGGGTCAATTTTAGTCCATTTTATGTAGAACCGTTGACTGAAAGGTCGAGTTTAGTTATGTTGGTATACCTGTCACTCATTGCTCTTGGTGAAATTGATTTATAGAATGAGGTTAAAGAATTTGAGTGCTTTCAGCAAGAGCAATTCTTACCTGCACGGAAAAATTAAATATTTCATTTAAACGATTTACATATTTGTACATACTAAAATATAAGACTCAATACTACATAACAGTAACAGAAGTATTAATAGAAAAAAAATTGATGACAAAATGCATCTTCCAAATATATGTATATAACTATAGAAGTATGTAAATATACTCTATAAACTACATTAATTAATAGATATGACATTCAATATTGTAGTTTTTTGGCGTTTAATCATCTACAAATATACACTTTCACATGCAACTTACTACACCTCAAAACGTCAACTGGAGGATTTTCATTCCAATAAAATTAAAGTAAAAAACAAACCTCTGTTGTGCAGGAGGAATTCCTTTCTTTTTCTCAACTCTTTCCTTAACACGATCAATAGTGTCTTATGGTTCAATATAAATTTCTTTTCCAGTCAATTTTGACTTTTATCATAGTTCCTCCCATAAGTCTAAGAACCAAATGAAGTGTTGACTCTTTTTTTAATATTGTAATCAGCAAGAGTTCTACCAACTTCTAATTGTTTTCCAGCAAAAACTAATCTTTGTTGGCTGCTGGGATTCCATCTTTGTCATTTAAATACGATCAAACGGTTAAAAAAAGGTTTTTCTTTCTTCCAATAATTTAATATTTTGGCATAAACATAGAAGTTGATGTAGTAGGAGCAAGGAGATTGAATCAGTTTTCAAATTGGCATCATCATCCTCACAATGATCAAGCACACTTTTAACCTGCAATGAGGAAAACACATAAATTAATTAATTACTTTATGTCAAAATCACGATTCTAAATCCCAATTAATTAAAAGAAAACAACAAATTAACAGTGTAATTGTGTCCATTTGCAGCAACTATTTTTGCACATCACCAAAAATCAAACGCGTTTCTTGTAGCATATGTATCTTTCACCTTCTGGCTAGTCCAATTAATCAGCACTTTGTAGTACAAATTAGCTTGTTTTGTTAAACCTAATTAGTCAAAGAAAGGTTTAAGGAAATTTTAGAATTGGTAGCTGTAGTTGTAGATTTAGGGGTTTAGGGTTTAAACCTGATGAAAAGTAGATAGGAACATTAAGATTCATACGCTCCCAATAATCTTCTAATAATATACAGAGTTCATATTTTGAATCACGAGTAGTTTGCCCATATGTTAACCTGCAAAAGATCAACTGTCAATTTCAATACCATCAAAACCATAGTTTTGTATCGCTTGCCTTGATCAAATGTATAACTAATTTCAATCAAATGCCCAAAAATCTGTACTTTTTTCCTTTAGAAGCCATAAAACCTAAAACCTATAATATTCATTATGAATTATACGACTTTGAATAATATAAAAGGAAAAAAATCGTATGACAAATTCATAAACATCAAATCGAGAAAATCTTAGATGAATTGCATACAAAACCGAATCAATTGAACTGCCAAAAATCATCACCTACCTGCAGACGATTATGAATTCTTCAAATCTCAATCCACAGTTGTAGCCGCCGCCTAGAATTTAAAATCAGAACCAAAATAAAAAACATTATTGAAATTAAAATCAAAATCAAAGACGGTTTAATTAACCTAATAATGCATAACAATTGTGGATTGAAGGAAAGGTTTTTCTTTTGCGAGCAGCGATCGGAATACCATCGAAGCCATCTTTTCGCCGATCTCATTTCTGGTTGTATCGCTAGCCTTTTTTCCCCAAACGCTGGTATGATTAAACGATGTTGTGAACCCATACGTTGATATCGCTGTTTGGAATTGGGGCAAGGGTATGGAGGATGAGGATGGAACCGGTGGGGAGAGAATGTGTGAGTGTGTGGGGAAAAAATTCTAGAATGAAGAAAGTCGTTAGATGTACATGGTGTATTGTGAAATTACTTTGTTACCCTTTGAGTCAGCGTATGACTCAGCATTAAGGAGTGATCTGATTGGGTGGGCATGACATGTCATCAAAATCAATTCAAATCCTTACTCCATATATAGGTGGGAAATACGTTGGTAATAACTAATTAAGAAAGCACATAGATGTGGATCATTAGTTCATTAAGTGGTCCCTTAATCTAGATTGCCATTAAAGTTATGACTTATGCGATTGCTTAAAATTTATCATAATCGTTATTTAATTAATTTAATCCAACGTGAGTAACAGACTAACACCCGACAAAGTATGACTAATATATCTCCCATTTCTGAAAAACTAAGGTTTAAGCTTTTAATTAATCCCTCTTTTCAATAAAATAAAGCTGTATTCTGATTCGATATCCAATTAAATATTCATTGTCTATCATGATCAAGTATGGCTATTCTAACGTTTTATGGTTTAGTTTGATTTGATATGATGATAATTATGAAGAATTGACAATCAAATTAGTTTTTAAATGTGTAATAAAACTTTGAAAAATATCTGAAAGAAACTTTGAGTGTTTACGGAAGTTTCATTTAGAGAATATCAGAATATAGATCAATGTCGTTTTGTCTCTTTTCTTTTTGAAAGGGTATTTTCGATTATAAGGGCTCCACTAAGGTGATCGAGCTTTTATCATGATACACAACTTAACGATTGTTGTAGTCGTTTCCAAACGTTTCAACTGGTCATCTGATAAATTTATCCCTAGAGGAATAGATTAAGTGATTTTTAAGAAATTATTCAAAAGTTCTTACAACAAGATAATCACAAGATGCTTCATTATCATTTTGAATATTGAATATAACAAGAGATGATCTTAAAATGACAATAGACTATATGATTAACCAACATTAGTTAGTGAGATGTGTATCTTCATCACAAATTTATTCTTATTGTACTAATTTTAAAATAGACTGTATAATTATATTAAAATTTAGATTGATGTATAAAATTCTATTTTTTAGTTTAAATATCACATTAGAGAAAATTTCCACAAATATACTATCTCTCTTTTATTATTGCTTTTAGCATGGTCTGTGTAAAACAAATACCTCGCATCATAAACTATGTTTATTGGTTGAACAATAGTACTATTAGAAACATAAATCGGCAACTAATCATATTTAGTGGGTAACTGTCAACCGTTTACAAGTGGTTGATTAAATAATACTAGCGTGCGAATCTTTAAATCTCATGTTTAATTAATTCTCTAACTAATTATTTGGTATTTAGTAATGGTTACAAATAAAAATCAAATCAAAGTCAAGATTCACATGAAGAAATGAATTTTATAATACAAGTCAGGTGTTTTTCTTATCAGGCATTTTCAAACAACAATATTTTCTTTCATTAATCAATTTTATCACATAATCGTCACATTAATACTTCTAAAATAACACATCCCTTCCAACATATTTCTTCATTCACTTAATCACTTTATGTTTTTATATAAATTCATATTATAAACAACTAATGGATATGCACGTAGAATACGACAATAAACTACGTTGTCCACACATTTATCCTTGGTCCATTAATCCCAGCCGTTCATCGTGGTCCACGTTGTCCCACTTCAACTCATATAATTAGCAGAAACAAATCAAAAAAACAAAAAACCCGTAAAATGTCTAGTCACCGTCTTTGCCTCAGGAGTAGATATTGACAATTACAATGCGCCTGTTGTCCTTTCTTTGTTTTTGTTCGTAAAGGAGTAGATTTTGACGATTATATCGAACGGTGTTTGGTTTAGCGGCATTATATTGATCTCCTATCTTTATAATCAAAAGTTTAAATTTTTATTAGAATTTCTTGTTAAAAAAAATTCACAAAGATTTATGCAAACTAGTAATGTGCTAGCACATATTCATATTTATTATACAAACAATTACTTACTACTTCCATTATAAATTAAGTATCCAGTAGTCATTGAATTTTTTTTAGCAGGACCACCAATATAGCAAAATATATACATAAAAAATAATTCAATATAATAAATGAAGTTAAAAAACTGATTATAATAATAAATTTATCACACAAGCCTTTATGTAATTACTTAAAAAAAGCAAATATTTTACGTACAAAATATTAGATATCCTTATAGAGTTCTTTGTCGAGGGCTGTTACTGTTTTCCATGTTATTTCAGGGGTCAAAACTGAAAAGTTTATTTGTATGAAGCTTTTCTCTTTTCCGCACACAAATTCACACTAGTAAAAAATAACTCTCTCTCCTCCCATTACCATACCATCTCTCTAATTTCTCTAAATTTCTTCATTCGGTCTTCCCATTTTCCTTCATTTTGTGGAATGTTGCAGGCTCTATCTGTGATCGGTAAGCTCTTATTGCTATATATTTCCTCAACGAGCAATCTTAACTTTTGCTTTATTTACCATAAATTCTTTGCAACCAGTAATAGATGCGGAGTACTTGAAGACGATTTCTTAATTCTGATTGATTTTCTGAATCTGTTCAGTATAATTTTGTAGCTTCCGATTGTGGAAATTAAGCCCTAGCTATTCGGATTTAGTATAAACAGTTTGAAACAGGGGAAGCGATTCAACAGTGTTCGTTACTTGTATTAATTGATTAATGATTATTGTTTCCAGTTCTGGTGAAGCAAGTTCCGACTACTATATTATGAATTTAGATCTGAAAATATCACAAGTAGGAATAGTTTATTTTCGAAAACTGTATGAATGATTTTGTTAGATAGATGTGTGTTTGGGAAAAGCAAATAATTTTTCTATCACACTTTGATTACTTTCGAGCTTTACGTGGAAAATGACATTTCCACGTCATGTGGGGAACAACTCCAAATAATGTTGTATTTGTCGCATTTTCATTGTGGATACCATTATTTTCATGCTAACTTTATATTTTCAATTATACTAGTATTGGCTAATACACATTATGGTCATAATTTTTTGCTCAAATTGTCAGTTTAGTCAAACGTTTTTTTTTTTTTGTTTATTAAAGTTATTGTACTACACGAGTATTAAATATTGAATACCAAACTTTTATTCCAATTTTTTCCGACTTTTTTCGGTGTTTATATGTGGTTGAAGGTTATTTTGTCATTAATGGAACACTCATAGATGTTACTGTTGGTGTACTATTGATTATGTACTTAGGATATGCTGTCTGTTTGGCAATAAAAGAGGGTACTTTTGTTCCATCCATTTCAATTTCAATTTCAATCTCAATTTCAATTATTGGAGTTAGATACAGAAAAATAAGTACAGATTAAGGGAATCCAACGTTAAGTTTAATATTACCTGCTATTTTTGGACAAATTGAGCCCATTTATTTGAACTTGTTTTGATGGTTGCAGATCTGAAAGCCGCTTACAGTCGATGTAAGAAGAGCAAGTGAAGATAAAAAATTATACTTCAAATTGAGAAATGGAGTGGAAAAAACAAGAAATTTTGAGCTCGAAAGTGATTACAAAATCAAGAAATTGGGAAGAAGACATTGATAATCTATCACCAATAACGGCTTCAGTTGGGTCTGGTGAACCGTTCATTGGTTTAAAACTTGGTAAAAGAACATACTTTGAGGCCAACTCTAAAACATCATCATCTTCATCGTCATTCTCGGGTTCTACAACAAAAAAAGCTAAATTAGGGTGCCAAAGTACAGCTGTCCCACGGTGTCAAGTGGAAGGATGCAACCTTGATCTCTCATCTTCTAAAGAATACCACCGAAAACATCGAGTTTGTGAAACTCATTCTAAATATCCAAAAGTTGTTGTCGGTGGCGTTGAACGTAGGTTTTGCCAACAGTGTAGCAGGTGATTGAACGAACTTATTACAAAATTTGCAAAAAAAATAATTAGTTTATAAAGTTTTTCACCGGATAATTGGTTTTTGAATGCATATATAGATTTCACAGTTTGTCAGAGTTTGACGAGAAGAAGCGGAGCTGTCGAAGACGGCTTTCTGATCACAATGCTCGACGCAGGAAGCTGCAGCATGACTTTAATTCAACAAATTTAACTTCATCATTTTACGGTACATCATTTCATCTTTATATTTAGATAAGGCCAAAATGCATTTTAGTACCTTGAAAAACTTGGCTGACTCTGCTACCCTAAATTATTAAAAGTGCAACATTGAACTTGACAAAATGGTCAATTTAGTACCCCAATTCATTAATATGATCATGTTTTTGACAGATTATAAGTTCATGTTAATTTATTGATATTAGAAGCAAATCAAATGAGCAAACAAGACCGAATTAGTGAGTCAGGGTACTCAATCAACCATTTTGTCAAGTTCAGGGTAATATAGTCAGCCAAGTTGACTAAAATGTATTTTGGCCTATTAAACATAGAATTACATATGTTAACAAAACTCATATGCAGTGAATATGAAAGCCGACGAATCTTCACTAGTCCTTGATGACAGCGTATCCTTGTCTCCAAACATGCCCACAATTGCTTTTAATACATCCAAACACACCAGAGTTGAGGTTCTCGATCAAGGTTCGTTTTTTTGAATAATTGTCAATTTTACCGATAACCAACATTTGATTTTGGGATGAGTCAGGTTTGAAGGAATCCTTTTCTCCCAATGTTGACGCACTCCGTGCTCTCTCTCTTCTGTCAAACAATTACAATTACAGTTACAGTTATGGTTACAATCCATGGGGTCTAAACGACCCAGAATTAATTGCACTGGACCACCACCAACCCCCCACCACCATAATTCAACAGGGAATGCAATCTGTACCCCATCTTTCATCACCAGATTACTCGCAAACTGACATTCATGCCAAGACCCCATTCCAGGAATTTCAGCTTTTTAATCGTTTTTATTCCAACCCAAATCCAATGGATGACTTTTAAATTGTTTAAGTTAATCAAATTCCAGATTCTGTATGGGAATATTCTTAGGTAGTTAAGGAAGGGATGTTTGTCCTCAATAACCTAGAGTTTTTATCATCACTATGTTTCAGTTGAAGTTATTGTTTTCTTGACTTTTCCTCCGAATGTTAATCTTTTCCAGTCTTTTTATATATTAACTTCTTCTATTGCGTAGTTAAACGTTTTTTCAAATTAGCATATGCTATATTGGCTGGTAATTAATCTTTATCTTTATTGTATATTATGCATTTTGGCTCTTTTCCAAGTTAGTATTGCTTACTATTATTTAAGTTTTGAAAAGATTAATAGCTAGAAACTCAAACATGCAACCTTCAAAGGTAGGTTGGCGTGCAGTGCCACACAATTTCTATTGACGTAGACAAACCACAACACGAACTTGAGACCTCTAGATTATATCAATCTCATTTCGAAACCTCAAATCATGCATGACGATGTTAGTGACCACTATCATTGTCGCATTAAATTATCATAATATTAATACCATACGCAACTTAAAAATATTAGGAATTAATCATATTGCGTACAAAAAAAAAATATGTTCATTTGATTGTTGAGCTTATCCATCCTTGTGATGTACATGACTTAACCGTTATCATAGCAGTTTCAAACCTTACCATAGCCATCTTGTAACTATTTACCCAACAAGTGATTGTGATCTCTTAAAAGTCATTCAAAAACCCTTAGTCCCTTACCATTTGGCCATCAACACATGGTTAAAAAAGATGCGGTATACATCAACTATACAAATCTTGTACAGTACATTTATCTATCGATAGTATCAATACACATTTTTTAGATATTAATTAACAATTTTCCAAGGAAAAAACAATATCGTACTTTTTCAAAAAAGTAGATAACAAATGGAAATGATCTGCAAATGAAAAACATTACCTAATTGTGCAGCAAAAACAAATGGGCTAATCCAATACAGAAAAAAATAAGCAATAACCCGTCTCATGTGATATGAATAAAATCGAAATAGTTTATGCAAGAAATTATGCAAGTGAATGATATGGTAGAAAGGTACAATCACCCCTAGTATACTTACCCACAACCAAATCATAAATCTTTACTAGGCGGACACAAATAATGTAAGAAATCTTTAACGACCACTTATTAAATGCTACAACACGAATCACAAAGCAGAGTGACGACTTAATAACCGCACCAAGACCATGACCACGACTGACCGAGACCCAGCAACTCCTGGACAACTTCTAGAACTCACTGGAACAGTAAATAAATACAAATCAATAAACATATAAAAATGACCATTTGATGATGCTATGTAATTAACTAGCAGGAATTTTTGCTTTACATTCACAAGTAAGCAAAAACAAAAAAGAATCAAGCAATACAAGGATAATAAGATTAAACATTTGACCTGCTCAGTTTCTTCTTCTTCTCCAGGAGTAATCTGGGATTCTGACGGTTTGTCAGCACCACAATTCTGTCGGTTACATTTGGTCCTAAACGGATAGTTTATGTTGTTACATTTCTCACACTTCCAGCTTCCCTCAGGCATCTCAGCATCTATAACAAAAAAAAAATAAAAAAAATCATATATTATAAACTATACACTCAAATACATGCATAATGCATAAGGTACTTACTGGAACTCTTTGCCGGCTTTGCAGTCTGCGTATAAAAATAATATAAAATAAAATAGTCAGGGATAGAAATTATAATAGAAAATGATATAAATAACGCAAACCTGAGATCCCGGTTTAGGAGTGTTGCATTTCCTCATGTTACAAACAGTTCTAAATGCAAAATTGACATTTCCACATTTTGGGCATTCCCAGTCGTTTTCTCGTGTTCCATCTTTCTTTTGTGACGTCTCTTCATGGAAATATCCAGCCCGTGGCACCTATTTAAATTCATAAAATTATATAATCAATTAAATTAGCAAATTTTATATTGATACGAATGGGTGAGAGCTGGCATACCATAGGAGTCTGGGGCAAGGGCAATCTGATACCAAATTGCTCCATGAGCTGAGGCAAACCATAGAGACCGTTTCCTATCATGGGCCCGCCAGAATAAGGGGGTGTGGCCAGAGGCCGGTAGGCGGGCAGGCGGTTGTTGTAGTTGTAACCATAAGCAGAACCACCAACATCATAAGCAGGAGCCATCGATGAACCATAGCCCATGTGATTGTACCCTGCACCTGAGCCTGCGTAAGGAGAGTACCCTTGCCCATGTGGGCTCGGCATTTGCCTTGGAGCAGATTTCTGTAATATTAACAATTTATATACATAAGAAAAGTATAATTATTATATAATAATTACTATTATATAATATAGAGATAGTGAAACTTACTGAATTATGATCAGCTGGTCTAGGCTGCGTACAGTTACGCATGTTGCAACTTGTCCTAAATGAAAAATTCACATTTCCACAGCTTGGACATGTCCAGTCATCTTCTCTACGACCACCTGAAATCATAAAACAGCTCAATTAATACCATAAAGTACAAGTATTTGTAGCTTTCAAAATTATTAAGTGCACTGTGCATAAGGATTCTCTGAATAAGGACTTGAAGGTAATAACTAATGGTGTTATTTGGAGCTCAGATTACATATATAAGACTAGATATATTGTTCAAAGTTTGTAACCACAGCATCCCTAAACATGAGTAAAAGTAGAAAATTATCACAGCTAATTGGCCACTAAACGTGAAACTAAATCCTGTCAACCACTGGATTTCCACCCAAGTTCTCGTATGCACAAATTAAAATTAGCTACGAAAATTAAATGATGAACAGAAAGTAAAAGAGTAACTGATATCATAAAGTGTGAACTGAACATACCATCGGTTCTGGCACGTTTGACCGCGGAGGAGTTTCTGTTGTCCATCTAAAACCACAAAATACAAAATATTATACACATTAGTATTAACAAAGTATACTAATAAGAACTTTGAGGTGAAACAAAAACCTAATGTGTCAGATTTGAACGATGTAAAAATCGATATGACCAAACAACGATTCAATTGCGCAGAAGAGCAGATTTCTAGGACAATTGGATTCGAAAGCAAAGATAAAAAAATCTGCCTTTTCGATTATTAATCAACGAGAAAAGAGTAAGAGATCGAACAGAAATACGATTAAAGTAGAAAGTGAAAGATCGATAGCCAATAGGATGAAAACCGAAGGATCTCGAATGTGTATTACCTGAGACATGAAGACAGACGTCGGAGGAGGAGGAGGAGGAAATCTTCGAATTGACCGTGAGAGAGCAGGCGGATCCAGAAATCAACCAAGAGAATGTCAAGTGTTCGAGATAAACCAGGTAATGGGCCACCGGTTTGGGCCGATTATTCAATGGTTGAAGCCCAGTAATGAGAATAGCCCACGAACTAATCATAATCATAATATCTAATATCAAGCTCAGTTGTCTTCTAGCCCATAAAAAGGCCCATGATCCATCTCAACGGCCCAACAATTACAATGATGGGTAAGAAGGAGGTGAGAGTACGTAGAGAAACAATCATACCTCTAACTGAGTGTACAGTTTCTTCCTGTAAGACATCCGACAAAAAAGTGTAATGAAAAAAACGTGTGAGATATTATAAGTATATAGATGCCGAAAGAGAAAAAAAAATATGTCAAACATGTATAACATATAAAACATGAAAATTATGTGAAGCATGTAAGCATATCATTCTAAAGGATCATGTGAGACATAAAAATCATTTTTTTTTTCTGAATAAATTTGTTTGTGTATTTTTTTTTAATAAAGACAAAGATCATGTATGGTATGTAAAACGTGTAAGTTATTTGTAAACACGTGGTCTATGTATACATATATAACATGTGGAACAAGTAAATGGTATAAAACGCAACAAGTTTTTCCCGATTCCCAACATTTCATCAGATATATTTTAGACTTCCCTAAACTTTTTTCTTAAACATAAGATTACTATAAATTGAGGTGCCTTTCATAGTCTGTTACACCACTTGTATCCTCTCTCTGCTGTCTTTCATTAGTGTCTTTCTATTCCTAATTCAAAGAAATGGCATATGGTGGATCCAGATCCAACATCAAAATCAAGGACATCTAAATTATTCGTCATTGATAAACAAAATTGGGAAAAAAACATATGGAAAAATTTATTGTTCTAATTTTCTTGATATATTTGCATACATTTGGATACTGGAACCTTACAATTTACACACACGATGTTGTAGAAATTTAGATACTGGAGCGTACGTGTATGCATAACAAAATGCAAATGATGTAAAAATGTGGGTTTGGTATCTTTACGATAGCAAATGTTACAGCATATAATTGCAGGTTAAGTAGGATTTAAAGTAGCTGATAAATCAATATCAGAGAATTAACTGCCAAAAAAAATTGATTTCCAGAGAATAAACACACTGTTCAGAACTTCAATCACTTTGGTAGACATTAATTCTGTATCCGTGTATCAATAATGTGTGACAAGTACTATAATAATACTGATAGTTAATTAGTTATTTAAATCAAAAGTGTACCCTACTTAATTCAGCAAATTTATTAAGGTGTTTGGAAGGTGTCTCATTGACATCCATTGTGGACAATACCAAACTTTACTCTGCTATACGCGACCTAACCACTGAAGTGGTTGTTTCTGAATATCTCATAATCATCTGGTAAATGTTAGCATAGTGAAGGATTGAACCAATAATTTTTAAAAGATCATTTCGGACGCCATGGAGTCCATGCATATAGTTATCTAGCTTCTTTTATGTGTTTAGAGAAGCATTCTTCTCTTTAGTTAGTATGGTGGATAGACAAAACAAACTTTATATAGAAAGCAATCTTGATACATCATTAAAAAAAGATTCAAAAAAACAAGTAAATCAGATACAAGATCATGACTATTATTGGACCTAAAAATTTAAGCACAAAAAGAGGAAATGAGTAGAGAAATTATTATTGATCCTAAGATTGTTGGTCTTTCAAGCTTGAACCCGTGTGAACCAGTTGTAGAGGGAGATGAAGTTGTTGTTCCTCCTGCGGTTGGAGAGACCGTGTTTGTGACATTATTAAATATCGCGGCATCGGTTGAATTTGGTGCCAAATTCAAAAGTTCTGCAATTAAAACAAAGAAAAATTATGATCCATATCTAAATTGAGAAATGGTATAATAATACAAACTTTAATTATGTACCATAAAAAATGTGAAAACCACAAGTAAGTTGAAATGCGTAAAACGGATCTATATACAACATTAATTCTAAATTTTTAGACACACGACTACTAATTATGAATTATGAATAGTATATAAACCTTAATTATGTAACATAAGTAAAATGATTTTTTTATGCAGGTTTTTACTATTTTTTAGATACAATTTAAAAATTCTGTACAGAATTTTTCGAATCGTCAAGCTGTAATTTATTATGTTGTAATGTTATGCGCTGTTCGTGTTTGATTAATGGGGTGTTTGGGATTGCGATTTATTGCAGACTATATGTTTGTTATGTTTGAGAATACAAATAATTTAAAATAAGGTTTGACCAAAAAAAATCTAAAACAAGTCAATAATTTGTGTTTTAGGCATCGAAAAAGAGTTTTGAATAAGAACGTGAAGATGTGTTGCATTTTAAAAATTAAACACTTACATTTTATTTATTAACTAAATAGATAATAAAGTTTACCAAATACTAAAATACCATTTATCTAATTTTTTATTTAAAACATACTTCCTCCGATATAAAATAAGCCGATATAAAATAAGTGTTACATTTTTTTTTATGGGTGATTCAAAATAAGTGCTATACTTTCCTTATTTGGTAAAATTTTGTATATAAAAATACCAATTTATCCTTACTTAACTTTATTAAACATTATTAATTTATCCTTCCCAACCATATTATGGGATCATTCCTCACTAATTATCCCCTTTAATTTATTATAATCTCTATTATAATATTTTGCATCAAAAAACATGAAAATAAAAATATAGCATTTATTTTGAATCTATTTTCAAAATTCCAACACCGCATATGTGACCGACTAGGCGACTATTATATTGATCATTGAAAATTCGTATTAAAATGAAATTAAAAATATAAACATATAATTAGAGAAGGATTAAATAGATCGATTACTTGGACAGTCACTAATGCTTGCATTAGCGATCTTACAAGCAGAAGGCAGCTGAAGAAGCCTACTTTCTTGAATATTCATCTTCTGCAACGCCGGATTCGTTCCGTTATGAATCTGTTGAATCAAAAAGCATAAACACGCCGGATTACTCTCTTTCATATCCGTCACCGAATCGCAACACTTTTGCTGCGGCGTCGATTCCTTACCGGAAGCAAACCCTACACACGTCATCACCTCCGGCAGCTTCGCCGAGCACTGCTGCGCCAACGGCTGCGCCGATCCACCACCGCATAGCACCGTAAAAACCACCGAAAGCCCAATCAAACAGTAATTTGTTGCCGCCATTGTGGATATGTAAGTAATTGCACTTTTTGATGATATATATTACTCCGTATGTTGTATCTATATCTATCTATCTATATATAAATAAAGGTAACGAAATGGAAAGGGGATTAATGAGGGACAGTTGGGAGTTAATGTCTGTGTTGAAAATTATGATAATGGCAGCTGCAAAGAGGCGCAGTTGTCTGCTTGTGTTTAATGAGTTTTATTTCGAGAAAATACTACCGAGGAACCTGCAACGATATAAAAGATAATATAACTAAAATTAAAAATGTATTTTGAGAAAAATTCAGGAGTATAATTTGGTAAAACTGATTTTTATAGGACAACTTCTATGTGTACAGAGTAATTTCATGTAAAAAATAATTTTATTTTTAGCGAGAGAGGTAAAATGTAAAGTGTTGTAAAAGAAATGAGGAGTATAATTATTCTTTGTTTACATAAATAAAATTTGTTATATAAGAACCATCTTTTAAATATAAGTATGTAAACTCGAACTCAAGGTTTTGTAACATAGTAATATTAATGTAAGATGAGTCCAAATCCCGTTAGAGAAATTTTTATATTAAACATATAGATTCTATTTATTTTGACTACTTTCTCATATGGCAAATATTCAAAAAAAAGTATGTAAACTCGAAAAGTTATAAAGTTCTAACCTTTTAGAAGAGCCGAGAAAACGATTAAAATGGGTCCGACTTTTATCAACCATAATTAGCTCAACAAAAGTTATCGTTAAAATTTAAGCCACGCTAACTTGACTTAATTTTAATTGATTATTTTACAGAGCAAAATAAACAATAAATAGACGATCTATTTTGTTAGTATTAATTAGGCTACTAGGTATGGGTACCACAAGTGGTACTCATTTTGTTTGTCACATCATCGTCACCTAAACAACAATACCACCACCATACCACATCATTTGGTGGAAATACCCACCACACCATTTTATTTTCCATCTCATCATTTCTTTTCCATTTATTTTTCACACAACTAATATTTTATATAATTTAAAATTACATTACATTAAATAAAATTAAAATGACAATACTATAAATTAAAATGACAATACTTGAAATTAAACTTAAAATTAAAAATTACAATAATTAAAATAAATTATTACTATTCATCGTCGGCTTGTGCGTTGTTGTAAAGATGGTCCGCCAAGTCCCGTCGAAGTCGTTCGTGTGTTGTTTCGTCTCGAATGTCGACAACCCTGTGCAAATATTCTGTCGTTCCCGGAGTATACAAAGCATGTCGGGGACCGTCCGACGCATATGGAGAAATCATCCGACCATTATCTTCGACAACCATATTATGCATTACAACACATGCATACAAAAAATATCTTAATCTTTCAAGGTCATATGAACGGGCCGCGTTTTTGACAATGTGTCACTTGGCCTTTAAAACTCCAAAAGCCCGTTCCACATCCTTACGTGCGGATTCTTATTTTTTGGTAAACAAGACTTCTTTTGGATCAACTGGATGTCGGTAGGCTTTGACAAACGTCGCATGACGAGGATATATACCATCGGTGAGGAAAAAACCGAATCTATATGGATTGCCATTCACTGTAAAAGGAGTATCCTCGGTGCCTTTCCTGATAACAAGTCGTTGAATATTGGTGATTGATCAAGCACATTAATATCATTATTAGAACCCGCAACCCCAAAGTAAGCATGCCAAAACCATAAATCTTGGGAAGCAACAGCTTCTAATATCAACGACGGTACTCCATGATGTCCACCAGTGTACTCACCTTTCCACGATTGTGGATAGTTCCTCCAATCTCAGTGCATACAACCAATGCTACCAAGCATTCCAGGAAAACCATGTCTCTCTTCGTGTGCCTCATATAATTTTTGAACATCGGTTACTGTTGGTTTTCGCAGATAAATAGGTCCGAATATTTCCAAAACCCTTGTGAAAATCTATACATACTTTCCCTAGCAGTTTTTTCAGACATGCGTAGGTACTCGTCAAGAGAATCAGGGGATGACCCGTAAGCCATAGCTCGAATTGCTGCAGTACATTTTTGCTAAGCAGTGAATCCCCGCCTACCTATAGCATCATATCTCAATTGAAAAAAAAAAGATACATGTTTTCTAATGCGCTACATATGCGCATAAATAAATTTCTGGACAGACGAAACCTTCGTTGGAAATCGTTGTCGTCATAAACAGAATCATCCGTAAAATAATCTCGATATAGCATGTCGTGTCCAGCTTCTCGATTTCTATTTAGCTTCGCGGTTCTAGTATCAAAGACTTCACTTTCATCATTGTCGGATATTTCATCGAGGAGTTTTGCGTATATTGTTAGCATAAACGCATCATCGTCGTCAGATGATGAACCAAGATAATTTATTATTTGTGAGTTGGGGTATTTTGGTAGAGTTGTGGTGTGTTTTGGTAGTGTTTTGATAATGTTTGAGTGTGTTTATATAGGAAATAAATAAATTAAATAAATTATATATTTTTTTTTAATTCTCCAACGGCTAAAAAAATAGCCGTTCAACGGCTATATGCTTGCCACGTTCGACCGCCACGCCCGTTCTCCCCCGTCGCGTTCTTGCCGGATCCGCCACGCCGACCCCCCACGCCGTTGGGGGGGGGGGGGGGTGTGTGTTCCCTTGCCTAGTCACGCCATCGACATCCAGCTCACCCCACGCCCGAGCTCCATTCGACCCGTACCATGCAGCCTTAGGGACCCAACTGCCCATGTGATATGTAAGGACCTTTTTAGGCATATTTACATAACTCGAAGTGAAACTAAACAAGATGAACCATAACTGGAAAAGAATAATGAGTAGTTGTGCTGGAGTTGGTTGAACTTTAGGTATGTTGCACCTTGGCTACACTATATTAAAGTTTTGTTTTTTGTAATATCTAGATAATTAATATACAAATTATATAGAGGTTTAAATTATTCAGTTTCCCTCACACCAGTCGGGTTAAAAAGAAGATCATGTTTAATTTTTCATTCAGATGGTGATTAAGAGGTTTTGACAAATACTCTAAATCTGTTCGATTAAAAAGCCGCATCTTAATAGAATCATTAAGAAGCTTACTAAACATCCCTAACTTAATAGGTTATAAAACTTGAACTTAATTTTGATTTAGCTTCATTTACACAAGACATGTACACTCGGTTACAACGTTTAAATCTTTATGAATGCATATGCATCATAGAAGCTAAAACATGTATTCAAACATAAATTTAACAGCTCACGCATCTAATCAGATGCACACTCGATTCACACACACACACAAAAAAAAAAAAAGAAAGAAAAGAGCCCTTGTAAATTAACCATCCAAAGAAATTCCCAAATTTATAAATGAAGTAAAATTATTCTTAATATCTACTGCAAATTGCCCTGTGTATAATTGATAAACATCATCACAGAAACGTGATAATATATAATAAGTAATTACGGAGTAATTAAATCAATATTTAAAGTATGATACATCTCAACTTTGAACTAAAAATTTACTCAAAATATATTACAATTATGATAAACCCAACAGGTTTACCGGGTTAATATGGTTGGTTGGGAGGACGAACCGAGATCCGAACCGGAAGCGGCCGACCCGTACCAGACCCGCCGCAGCTATTACACACCATCCGACCAGAACCTGCACACGTCCGGCAACCACGGTCACCGTCAGACCACCGATTACAAAGACAACTAACCCGACCAGTTCCGTTGCAGCTTGAACACCTTGGACCGGAACCCGGACCCGAGCCCATCATCGGGTTCTGATCGATCACTGATTTCAGCAGAGCCGCTCCGGCCAACACGCTCAAACCGGTCGCAATTTGGGTCAACACGATCGGTCCCATATCTGATATTAAAAATCGAGATTTGTTTTGAGAAAGTAGAAGATTGATGATAAGGGAATACGTAGATCTTTTGTTGCGAGGATGATAAGATTTTTTTGATTTTGTAATTGAGAAATATTTGGGCGTATATATGAGGGAGGATTTGGGAATTGAAGTGCAGTGGTGGTGGAATTGTACACGTAGAAGCGTGTAAATTTGAAGGTGGGCTTATTTGGATCGTTGTGAGATACTTATAAAAGAGTGTTATGGATGCAAATGGTTCCTTTGCTTGTTCCTCTTTCTCATCCTTTAGTTTTGTATTGTTATTTATCGACAGATTTTAGAAAGATACATACTATATTTATACAAAAATTAAGAAAAAAAATATTTATATAATATTTATATAATATATATATATATATATTTTTTGTTAATTGTTAGCAAGGTAATTTGTAATATATTTGGTTAATTTACACTTAGAAACAAAAACAAAAATTATCAAATTCTTTTAGGGGTTCAGCTATTGGGGGTGTGTTTTAAGAGTTTTGATACATGGCAATTAGAATGAGAATGGGAATAGAAATGATATCCATTGCATTTGTTTATTTTTTTGATATTAAAAGTATAAAATGAAACCCAAAGAATGCAAGACTAAACGAAGTTTGGTATTCAATCTATATTTAGCCTAGTTTTTTTTTCATTGTAAGATGACATAATGATTAGAAACCCTTCATGTTTTTTAACCTAATCATTCTTTTGATAATGGCGCGATCATATTTTTTTATACATGTGATACTACTGAAAGTATGTTTGTCGTCTAAGTTGTGTATGATGTAATATACATTTCGCAAATATGATGTGAGATGCATTTTCGTAAAGATTTACACATACGATATTTACAACTCACATGTTCTAAATGAAAATTGATCTCACAATTTCTTGGTTGAAGGGAGTCGGCTAAAGACCCTTTGGTTTATGGAAATCTTTTAACCAAAACTTCACATAACGTGATCGGCCAAATGATTTGTAGCCTAGCAATATATGATGCTAAAATATATATATTTCCTGTTGGTCAGTGGTCAAAACTCGAGTCATGTTGTAGACAAATGTAGATTTATAAGTAATTTAGAGAGAGCTTTTTCAGTTACTTAATAAAACATAACTCGATGGATTGGGACTTTTATAAATCAGTTATGTTGGATATTAAATATAAGTTAAGATAATGTACTAAGATGATAATTACTTTAAGTAATATTTAATAGCAAATTAGCAATATTTAAGTAATCATTGGACTACAACTCGACCACTTGGATAGTTGGGTCGACTTTGGGTGTTGCTTGTTGGTCATGATTTTTATTTTAAAAAAACCTAGATTTTTTTCCATACTGGCGGATTGATCGAACGGTGCGAGTTAGTTGTCCTTCCGCATACACAAATATGGATTTTGCACGATTTGACCGAGTCGTACGCAGGCTGCTTGCTTGTGAAGTGGATTACTAGTTTCTTTTTTATTTATTTCGACACTACAAACTTTTAATGCATATACTATACAGTATAAGTTTAACAGTTAAATGTACAAATATATATTAGGAAGTAAATATAGTACATGTTATAAAAGTTGTGATGTGAAAATCACTCTCGTAAAATTATGATGGTGGGTGAGACCGAAATTGAATCCTAATCATTTTTTGGTGGACCAAAATTTCCATCTCCCTTTGCAACCCTGAAGATTGGCTGAAATTTGCAGCCTGCGGGAGAATTATTAATTTATGAGCAACATCAAATAATATCACTAAGTTGCAAGCTTGGTAAGTTAAATTATACTGACATGTGACATGAGATTAAAAATATGAACCATAAGATTAAGTCATTGGTGCTGTATAAATGCTCACAAGTTACTTTATATAGATCATCATACAAACATCTTTTAGTTTTTTTATAAAATATATATTACGGAGTGCAACTTATCAACTCTAAATTTAGAATAATTGTGTGGCGATTTAATTAATCACGAAAATTACTAATTTAAGGTGGGTTTCCTCTCATGCACCGGGAATTTTATTGCATGCAAACGCAACCAATCGCACCAACATTTCTCGTGTCAATCTGACTTTTCTCCGTCACCGGAATGATGAACAATCGGTCACCCCTCCCTGACCGGAAACTCTATTTATCATTTTGCATCGTGACTATCATCACCGGCACCCTTTTCCTCTCAACTTTCATATTCCCAAGTGACCCCCCTCTTTTCTGCTCTGAATCCGTCTCCGGCGATTTCCTTCCGTCAACCACCACCCCCATGCAACTCGACGCCGTTCTCCACTACGCCACCGCCCAAATCGTCCCACAACAATCAATTGCCGAAATCACCGTCTCATTTGACGTCCTCCGGTCAATCTCCCCGTGTAATTTCCTCGTCTTTGGGCTGGGCCACGATTCTCTCATGTGGGCCTCATTTAATCCAAACGGCAAAACATTGTTCCTAGAAGAAGACCCGATGTGGATGCGAAGCGTCCTAAAAAACACCGACCATCTCCATACTTCCATTGTTAACTACCAAACAAAACTCAAAGACGCCGACAACCTCTTGAAAACCTATCGAAACGAGCCGGAATGCGCGCCATCGAAGAGTTACATTCGTGGCAACACACTGTGCAAGTTAGCAATATCGGGATTACCCGAAGAGGTGTTTGATAACGAGTGGGATATGATAATGATTGATGCACCGAGGGGGTATTTTAACGACGCCCCCGGGAGAATGGGGGCGATCTACTCGGCTGCTGTCATGGCAAGGAATCGAAAAAAACAGGGTGTCACACACGTGTTTTTGCACGATGTGGATCGGAAAGTGGAGAAAGCTTACGCCGAAGAGTTTTTGTGTCGGAAGAATTTGAAGAAGGCTGTTGGAAGATTATGGCACTTTGCTATACCGCCAGCTGGCAATTTTACAAAAGACAATGCTAGGTTTTGCTAGGAAATGCAACCATATGTGTGTGTGTGTGTTTGTTTGTTTAGTCTTAAGTCTTGACAATTACATAAATGTTAGTCTAACGATAAATTCAAATTTATACAAATGTAACGATAATAAATTAAATGTCACAAGTAAAATAACATCTCCGTGAATGCGCGCTACAGAAAGTATTTCATTCGGTCATCTCTCCTCATGGCATTGTATACAGCTTGAACCTGAAAACAATTTAAGCACCAACAATTTTAATTTCTTATTGGTAGCGAATTTTGAAAAAATTCGTAATGAATAATTTAAGTTTAATGATGAGATGACCTGCTCACTAGAGACGACTTGAACAGGTCCGATGTTGACTGATACATACTTCCCACCAGATGACATTTTCTGCTTCACCTGACCCTGTTGCAAATCATAAAAACATGCATATACTTGATGTATGTATAGTTGCAGGATGCATTAGAAATAAATGTACCTGTGGAATTGGATTTTGAATTACTGACTCAACAGCAACTACCATAGCTTGCACAAAATCATCACCACCAGTTCCAATTGCTGTAAACCCTCTTTCTGTCGGGTATGTGTTTACCTGTTATTAAATTAAATTAAATCATTAATCTCAACATTAACGCATATAAATAGGAAATAGTAAAATTTTACCTTTTGATCAAGAGTGAGCCACTCGTCGGTTGAATCATCAGTTACTGTACCTCCAAGAACCATATTTGTAGTTTGTCCAACTCTACCTTCAGTCTTTGAAACTTCTGAATCAAACTCAACAGTTAGTCTTAGCAACGTCAATGACAAAATACCACTGGAAATCATTCATTCAGTTGTTATTTTGTCATAATTATCATCATGCACATTGCACAAAAACTATGATCCGAAATAGGAGTATCATTAATGAAACAATCTCAATTTACCAATCATAAGGGGTGTTTGGATGTGTGTTTAAACCGATTTAACAATGCTGCAATGGCTGGTTTTGGTGTGCAGACAAAAGAGATTAATTTATCATTCTATCTGTTTAGGATAAAAAATGATCAGGTCTGGAAATGCAGATAACAAATCGTGATACTTAAAAAACCTACCTATCTAATTCAACCTTAATCATGTAACTATCTACTTACCTTTATGATTTATCACAAATATTGCAACCCTAGTAGTATCTTAATGCAATCAATGTACAAATTTGATATCGTACTAACTAGAAATTGCACTCATTACATCTATCTTAAATTGTGTGGACAGCAATTTTGGAGCACTAAAAGACTAAAATTAAACTAGCCTAATTCAATAATAAAAATTGGAATTAGTGAGTACCTGAAATAACCTTGAGAACTGCTTCTTGAGGCGGTTCCTGTTCACCTTCAGTAGACGATGACTCTAGGTTTTCATTAGAACAATTAAATCGCATTCGTCGTTCCGTGCAAATATCTCTAGTGATTCTAAATCCACAGCTCGATTTCGAAACTGATTTCTGATTGGTGAATGATAACGAAAGCGAGGTGCGATTAGGGGAACTTCGCCATGGCTCCGTGAGCATCAATGTTCGGAATACTATCCTGCACGACATTTGTATAAATTTTGATTCACAATTTCAAAACCTTACTAAAATCAATGATAGTTTTTATGCGAATGATGGAGAGAATTTGGAAGATTTTTGCTTATGGTTTCGTGTATAGCTGTGATTTTTGAGCGCTACTAGCCAGAGAGAGGCTTCACGGTTATCAGGATTTCCGAAAGACGAAAATGCCCCTGTCATTCCCTGCAACTGAAAAGGAGTTAATTACATTAATCATCCTCGAGTTTTCATTATATCGCAGGTTTCGTACCTAAAGAGCAAATGAATTGAGGAGGAACTGGGTCATGGGTCATGGGCCGAAAACCGATCTAATGGCCATGTTAAATGGACTAGCCTTTTTTATGATCATATCATCTTAAATTTATCAGAGGGTTTCTTCAATAATAGTATTTTTTTTTACAAAATCTCCATAATAGCGTTTTATCACATCACTATATTTTTGTATATAATTTTGACTCAAATAATTTGGGGAGATAAACAAATTATGAAGTTGTTTTTTAGTATAGGTCTAACAACCATTCTTTTGCTACAATTGTAGTATCAGATACGGGTCATAATAAGTTAATAACAAAATTGACTTATGGAACAATTAAAAGACTTTGTAAAACTCAATTATTCTCCTATAGTACATTTGTGATTCAAAAAAGAGTTAAAATACTGTTCACACAAAATTAACGGCTTTAAATATTTGGATATTAAATATTGAAACTGATGCAAACACATTTGTCTTGAAATTACAGCCACCGTTTCAAAATTCAATTATTATTTAAACAAACTAAATATTGCCGTCTTATGCAATTAAATTCCTAGCATAGTGGTTAAGACTTCCCTTTGTGTACTAGAGGTATGACATTCAAAACCTTTGCTACACTTTTTCCTTAAATAATTTTTGGACCTAACTTATTAATTTTTGCTGGTGCGATTCTTTAACTCCATAATATACTTTGTGTTTTCTTTTAATTTAAAATAAAAGTTGTAAAATTTATTTTTGAAAAAAAAAAGTTATTTGCTAAATATGTTTGTTTCTTTTAGAGATATGTTGTTTTCTAAACTAATTCAACGTTTGAAGACGCGTGATCCAACTGAAGGATTTATGTCCACATTTAGTCAACCTATGATGATACATCCATGCCTAGAAACACTTAAGGGTCACAGCGGTGAGTGCATGTAATACGAGCAAGATATGCAATGATACTACGAAGATGAATGATTCATAATAGTCATTATGAATCAGTTAAATATTAAGTTAAGTCTAACTTATTACTAAATTAGTTTAACTAATTAATACAAGTACTTGTACATTTACTAGTTGAGTAATATGCAATGTGTTAATTATAGATTATCCATAATGTGATTTAAAGCTATTAAATCATATAAGTAGTTGGATAATATTGTTGTATAAATTATATAACGGTTATTATATAATTAATTATTAAAAGTATAAATATAAGTATATATTTCGTGTATATGGGTACCGAAATATATTGGTGTGTTAATACTAGTCATTTGATAGTTAAGTGCAACAATAATAAACTAGTTAAACTATAAGGGGTGAAAGTATTAAAAGGAAGTTTAATTAAAGATCTAATATTAATTAAACTAGAGGGTTCTAAGCGCAACTTATTTGTATATAAATAAGAGGCTTAGGGTAACCCTAAAACCCCTAACACCATCACACGAAATTCCTCTCCTCCCTTTGGAGAATTTCGGCCGAACACCAAGAACACCACCACTTGGTGTACTTCGTTCTTCGTTCGTTCTTCGTGTTCTTCGAGTTTCGAAGATCAAGATCGTTGCAAGTGATCATCTAGAGGATCGCTCGTCGTGTTCATCATTAGCGGATCTATTTTAAGCATTAACTAAGATATGTTTCATGGAACACTCTTTTTCCTCTCCTCTTGTTCGATCGAACGAGAAAACTAAGAACCCTAGGGTTCTTAGTGAATATTCGACGAGCACACACAAGTATGTGTGTGTGTTCGAGTTTTTCGTACAAGGTTTCTTTCTTGTTAATCTAATCTAGATTTCCAAAATCCCAATCCTTTAGGGTTTAAGGATTAGGTTTAATCCCACTTCCGCTTTAGGGATTAAATCAGCTAGTTGGTTTTAACCGGTCAAGAACAAGTTCATGTTCTTGGTCAGTATGGTCGAACCAAGCATGCTAGGTGGTCGACCCAAGTGGTCGACTAGGTTATGCGAAACCCTTCAGTGGTATCAGAGCGTTGGTTTAGAAATCAAAACTAGATTAACAATGTTTATTTGTTTATTTTTATTAAAGTTTTTTTTTTGTTCCAATTTTTTTGTTCTTCTTCTTAAATTTCGAATAGGGTAAGAACCCTTGGACCAAGAATATTAAACTAGCCTAGTTTAATTGGTCAAAAGGTTTCTAAGAACCCTAGTAATTTTCGAAAATTATTAAGAACCCTAGGATCAAGTATGTTAAACAAGATTTGTTTAATTGATCAAAAGGATTCTTTCCTAATCCCTTAGAGATTTCGAAATCTGGAGGTTACTTGGACACCAAGTTTATTAAACTAGCCTAGTTTAATTGGTGGAAAAGTTTCCTAGGCTTAAGATTTTCGAAACCCTAAAGAACCCTAGAACATTAAGCTAGTTTGAGTTTAATTGTTTAAAAGAATTAATTATGATGATAATCTAAAACCTAGTTAATTAAACAAGTTCATGTTTAATAGGTTTAATAATTTTTTTTGATAGATTTATTAAGACTAGTTCTTTAAACCTAGAAATTTAGACAAAGTTTTATTGTCTACAAGGTTTAAGTTAAAAAGTTTAAATAAATTCATTAAGGTTATAATCTATCTTAGAATTTAAACAAAGGTTATTGTTTAAATAGGATTGATTAGGATTAATCTCTTAATAAATAATGTTTTTGATCAAGAAAGTCAAAACCCTAGTTTTGATTGATCAAGAACAAGATTAGGGTTTAACTAATTCATTTAGGGAATTAATAAAGATTAAAAGAAATGTTAATTTTTAAGTTCTATAATTAACAAGGTGCATTTATTTATTTATATATATCTAATATTTTCGGAATTTTAAATATTTAGAGAAAATGAATTTTAAAAGATATAAATAAGTTTATACGTATTTGAATTAGATTAAGTTAAAATACATACGTATAAATTAGATGTAATATTCTTATTAGAATGTTACAAGTTTATTATAAAATATATATATATATACGAATATATATTAAATACAAGATAAAATGGAACAATTAAAAGGGTAATGTTATTTTGATCTTTAAAGGATAATAGTATAACTAGTTATTGTATAAAGTTATTATATAACTAAGACTAGAAAGTACAAAGTTATGATTTCATTATAACTAGAAATTGTACAAGTTGAAATTATATGATTAACTAGAAATATACAAAGTTATATATTATATATCATTATAAGGTGTATAAAGTTATAAGTTATTAGAACTAGATAATTATACAAGTATAATATATATATTTTACAAGTCATGTAATATACTAGATTAATGATAAAGTGACAAATAACAAGAACACTTTATAACCTATATTTAACTAGTTCAAGTTAAATGCAAGAAAGGTTTAAAACAAACTAAGAATTATTATATATAGTCTTTATATAATAAGTTTATTAGTTTCACCAAGTATAAACCGGTGATTGTGTTTGCCTAAGTTCCATCATGGTTGTTGGAGCTAGTGGGAGCTACACAAGAAAATCACAAAGTTTATAAGTGTGTCGCTATGACATAAGTTTTGGTCGAATCTAGTAAGTCAAAACAAATGTTTAGTTCTATTATTAAACAAGTGAAAAACAGGGTGTGTTAAACTAGGTTTACTAGCCTATAACCTTTGATAAATCACGGGCAGCTTATAAAATTATTCACCAATATAAGTAGAAAAAATATATAAAAAAACATGTGTTGACAATAATAAGTTTAATATTGAAGAGGTCTTGTCTTTCTCACATTGCATAAAGAACGATTTAATCACATTACATTTAAGAGTCAATTCTTTAAATTGTACTATTGTAGGTTAATTGGTAACTCTGATCAACCTGTTAAAAAATTAATTACTTAAGCAACATAACATTAGGCACTATATAGAAGTTAGTCATATGTAATATTGCAATTTTCTTGTAGTCTACTTTTTGATTTGTTCTCGTGCATAGGCATTACTGTTTGTTTGACTAATTTTTATTAAAACTGAATTTTCCCATATTTAAAGTATAATCTTATGTATAATTATATAAATATAAAAAAATTGAAAACGAATATCTCAAAAGAGACTTTTCAAACACGAGTCAAAACGGGCTGAACCAGGTTAGCTTAACTCGCCAACACATTTTTGCTATTTTTAATTCATAATGAAATCTTTGAATAAAACAAGTAAGTAGGTTATAAGCATTTAAAACACACGTTGGGCGACTTTCAACCTGTTTGGCCCGTTTTATTGTAGACAACCTTTTCTATTTGACCCAATTGGAATAAGTAAAACCAAAATACACTGATTGATAAGGGTTATGTTTAGCAAACCGTTTCTACTCATTTGAGAAGGCAACACACTTTTCAGGAAATCGGTTTACCTGTTTCCATTGTTCATTTATTCCTTATTTCGCACACAATAACACATACAAAAAAGTGATCTTGGCATTAGTTTTCACTATTTCTTTGGTAAATGATCGATAATATATACATAACAATAGTTGCACAATGTTATATAAAATCATAATTCCAACTAACATTTCTCTTGCACTTTTGTCAAGTTGAAAACATTTTTCATGAAACAGAATTCGTGTTAAAACTATAAATAACATTATTTAAAACCTCATTGTTATTCAAAACTATTCATATTTAAGTATTAAATGGATAATAAATACTTTAATTACATTAGATTCCAACGTATACCAAATATAAATTTATTCAATTTTAATTTAACACTGATTATCATAAATTAAAACTTAACGTAACCGTCAGTTTTAACAATAGCATTCATCAAAAAATATAGCCAAGTGATCTATCGTATAACAGAACATAGAATAGATTTATACGTAAATACATTTAGCATTGTTTCTGTGGACGCTTAATACCTTAATATTTCATTGCATTGCATTTACATTTATATATAGGAAGGTATTTTATGTGGTGGTCGGTTATCGGTAAACGTATTTACATTCAGTCAAATATAGGAATTGACTCTTATAAAGGTCACTAAAAGTCAATTTATTCAATTTTAGTTGACGCTGATTATCATAAATTAAAACTAATGTAACCGTCGGTTATCACTAAAGTATTTACATTCACATTTAGTAAAATACAGGAATTGGCTCTTATAAAGGTCATTAAAAGTGAGGTGACTTAAAAGTGTATATGCGAACTTTTAGGTGGCAATAATGAATTGTATTTAAGTGCCAAGTGGCCTCATACATGGCATAAGGTATGATGTGTCATTATGGCATGGCATAATAATAACACCGCCGTCAATTTATTCAATTTTAGTTGACAATGATTATCATAAATTAAAACTTAATGTAACCTTCGATTTTAACAATAACAATAATCAAAAAATATAACCAACTGATCTATCGTATAACATGAAACAGAAAAGATATACACGTATTTACATGTAACATTGTTTATGTGGACAGTTACAACCTTAATATTGCGTTGCATTGCATTTAGATTTACATATAAGAAAGTTTTTTTGTGGTGGGCGGTTATCACTAAAGTATTTACATTCACATTTAGTAAAAATATAGGAATTGACTCTTATAAAGGTTATTAAAAGTGAGGTGGCTTAAAAGTGTATATGTGGACTTTTAGGTGACAATAATGAATTGCATTTAAGTGCCAAGTGGCCTCATACATGACATAAGATATGATGTGCCATTATGACATGGCTTTAAAGATTTCAAAAAAACCTTCTTTTAATATATATAAAGATATGTGGACTTTTAGGTGACAATAATGAATTGCATTTAAGTGCCAAGTGGCCTCATACATGACATAAGATATGATGTGCCATTATGACATGGCTTTAAAGATTTCAAAAAAACCTTCTTTTAATATATATAAAGATGTTTCAAGTTCATGAATCATAAAAGAATTAAAAGTTTAACATAAGTTTTTTATGTTTATCAAGTAAGATAATACAAGTAAGTTTTAGATAAGGTTTTTCACAAAACCTAGTAAAACGTTTTGTACACCTCGTCTTAGGTATACATATAAATCGCGCAATTCTTGAAACTATAAGTTGTAAAGAAAAGTTCTTAAGTTTTAAAAAGGTGTCTTGTAGAATTCTTAAATTCACAAGTCACACATTTTAAACAAGGATTAAGATTGGAATAAAGGTTTAAGTTTAGTTTAAGACTTAAAAAAACCCAACAAAATCTTAGATCGAAGTACTATCCACCTAATGGAACACCTCACTTGTTCAACGATATTCATATTGTAAGGATAAAGAACCTTAGATATGAATTCAAATCATTACGAGTGTCAGGGTGTGTAAGGTTCTGTGATAATCGGGAGTCCCGGCGCAGAGCATCGCACTGTCTTAGATGGTCTGATCTATTTTGATGATAATCGGGAGTCCCGGCCCAAAAAGTACTTGAGTAGAATAAACATACTAGACTTTATTACTAACTTAGAAATGTACAATTAGATTGTACAAGGTTGTAATAAATTATAAGTCTAAAGATTCTACGACCCCTAGGAATCGTGTCAAGTCTTGATACGATCGGTAAGGATGTTACCTACCAGAAACAACATGTCTCGTCGGGAAGTGCCCAAACCTTGCGGCGAGAATGTGATATATGGATCCTAGGCCAAAAATATTAATTATGGGTTTATAATATATTTTAGAGAATGTTTATTGATGATTACTAATTAAACTGGTTTGATTTGTAGATGGCAGCAACAACCACGACGACAAGTACCAACAATTTCTCTCTTCGCTCAATCCTCGAAAAAGACAAGTTGACTGGGTCAAACTTTCTCAATTGGGAGCGCAATCTCCGCATTGTGCTCAGGCATGAGAGAAAGTGGTATGTCTTGGAAAGAGCAGTACCAAATGTCCCTTCCGTTAATGCTAGAGCTGAAACGAGGCAAGCTTATGATAAGCATGTCAGTGATGCACTCGATGTGAGCTATCTAATGCTCGCCACTATGAGTCCTGAGTTACAAGCGGGACTTATGGATGTGCCTGCATTTGAGATGATCCAGCAACTTAGGGATTCATTTCAAGAGCAAGCTCGCACTGAGAGGTTCGACATCAATCGAGCCTTCAACTCTTGCAAGATGGTCAAAGGAACGCCGGTGAGTGCCCCCGTTATGAAAATGAAAGGGCACATGGATCACCTCGCTAGACTTGGTCACCCCATTCCGTTGCAGATGGCAACAGATACTAGACTCAATGCGTTGTCTGATGACTACAAGTCTTTTGTGGTCAACTACAACATGCATAATATGGAGAAATCCATTGCTGAGCTACATTCTATGCTCAAGACAGCTGAGTTGAGTTTGGGGACCAAATCTAAGGATGTTCTGATGATCGGTAATGGCAGTGGCGGTGGGAAGAAGAGAAAAGGGCATGGTGGTAAAGGAAAGGGTAAAACCTATCCTAGCCAAGGGGTGCCAAATGGTAAAGGTGTCAAATAAAAGGTCAAGAAGGTAAAGCCTAACACAACGAGGACCGAGAATCGGTGCTTCAAGTGTGGAGAGGCTGGGCATTGGAAAAGAAATTGTTCAAAGGGTGCAAGTGGTGGTGGAGGAAACGCAAGTTCCTCAGGTAACACAACCACACTTCTTAATCACTTTAAGATACTTGTAAAGTACATTATGAGTAATCTAACTTTTGCAATCGTTTATTGCAGGAGGAGATGGAAAGTGATGGTGACCGGCATCAGATGGTGATAATCCCACGAGCACCAAGATTTTAAAATTCAGTATTTTATGGATTTAGTAAAAACAATTTTATTTTATTGTTTGGATAATTTTTATTTTATGTTAAAATAAAGTTTTTGGTTTTAAGTAATTTCGAATCCATGGTTGAATTATATTGTGTGCATGTGTGATAATTGCATTAGTCGCGGTTTATGACTAGATTATAAGTCAAGTTTTTGATTTACTTAATATTTCATGTTATATACTTGTTTGATTGTTGTATGAATGAATAATGTCTTGATAGCTCAAGGTACTTAGATACTAGTAATTAGAAAGTTTTTCTAATGAAAGTATTTAAGAGTTTTATGGAAGCATAAGGTTCAAAAGTTATTGAACTTAGTTAAAACATCTTATGTAATAGTCATTACTTATGATAGAAAGTTTTAAAGTAGTAGTATTAATATAGTATGATTATATTGGATATAATCAAGATAGACTTTAAGAATATTATTACTAGTCTTTTATACTTGTAATAAAGAATTTGATGAAGTCATAATTCCCTAATAGGAATAACTGGATATTCGTAAAATCCAAGTGAAATGACTTAGACATTAAATGAACTCTTAAAAGGGACAAACTATATTAAAGTATTTAAGAATTAAAAGGTATTATTGCAAGTCTTTTATACTTGTAATAAATACGATATTTAATCAAGTCATAATTCCCTTATAGGAATAATGGATATTTGAGAAATCCAAGAAATGACTTTGACATTAAATAAAGTTCTTAAAGAATACTAATACATTTAAGAATTGGAAGTATTGTTTCAAGTGTTTTATACTTGTTAGATACAGTAATCAATATAGGTCATAATTCCCTAAACAGGAATAGTGGATATTCGCAAATCTAAAGGATGGTCTCAATTATTGATAGAATTCTTAAAAGATTAAACTACAAGTTATTGACTAGGTCAAAATAGTAGTTTAAGTGATGTTTAAATCTCATAAAAGATAGTGGGAGCTATGACTAACATAATTCATTAAAGATATTAATAAATTTAGTGAGTTAGTAAGACATTAACAACAAGGTTTTACCAAGTCGTTAGCCAAAGAGTTAAGAAAAATAATAAATGATCGTTAATTAGACTATTGCAAACCTGATAGCGTGATCACAAGTCTTGTGATTAATTATTGCATATCTAATAGGTTGTTCACACTCTAGTGGATAACATAATTATTTAAGGAAATTTGTTTAACTAGTAATGATATATTTACAAATCAAGTAACTAAAAGAGGCTTTAGTTACAAGGAGAATTTTATGAATTCAAGAAACTAAGGAGTTAATTTCCAATCCTCCTATGTTTACCGAATTGCATAAAAGGCGAGACTAGAATATGTTCTAGAATGTTGTAAGAACAAAATCTAGCAAAGACAAAAGTAATAGTATTTTTCAAATACTCGTCTTATGTCATTAGTTTAATAGAAATGACTGGTTTAGTGATAAAGTTACAATTAAGGTTGTAAAATTCATTAATTAATCAACACGAACAAAAGGAATAAGTAATGATCCAGTAATGTTGGATCCCAACAACACAAACGTGTTGCGTTATGACCGAGTAACGAAGATAAGATAAATAACACACAAGATTTCAATGATTAAGAGTTTATTAAAACAACTTAATACAGTACAAAGTTTGCGGAAATAGATAGTACACACTAACTAAAACTTTCTACTTGAAATGACACTTTTGTTCGCTCAAACTAGAAGACAATGCAAAGAGAGTTTAATATCAGCTGATACGAACAGCTGATATTTAATGCCTTAGTAATAACTATGGAGAAGTTAATACCAGACAAATAACAACTCTCAGAGAATGTTCTTGTGCTATGAATTCTAAAAGGTGTGTGTAAATGCAAGCATTTACGTCTCTATATATAGCCCAAGATCCGTGTTACTATGTCCACAAGATAATCGACGTGTAAACATATCATTCGTCGATGTAGACTTGTCCACGAAAACATTTAATGCTCTTGCATATGTTGTAGTCCCAAGTGTACTTTGTGTCAACTCCTTTTGCTACCTTTTCTAACGCACAGTAAAAAGGTGTACTATGAAAGTACAAAAGTAGTTGACTTTCCGTTTACATGCTTGGAGGGACAAACGATGATGTACTGACACAATATCTTCTATTCCGAAATAGAAGATCCTCATCGTTTTCTTCTTCTTTGAGCGGGAAAGGAAATGTTCAAAGTGTCAAGAACATTTCCACTAAGTCTTCATCTGCAGCAGGTATCATCAGTTGATTCCATAATCAGTTGAATGATCTTCTTCTTATCTTTTCCCTTTGGCCATAGACTTCGAATGAACACTCTTCTATAGCTGTTGATTTGACTTGATTTCCTAGAGCTAAGTACGTACTCAGCTGAAGGTTTATTGCATATACTTGCTTCAGCTGAGATACATACTTCAGCTGATATTTATTCTTCTTAGCTATTGATCATCAAATCTTATTCACTTAGTGTAGGGACTAACAATCTCCCCCTATTTGATGCAATCGAATAGCTGTATAAGTATGAACCTGTATTGATTCAGCTGTTTGGATCAGCTGAATGTTTATGTGCTTTGACCATTTGAGTTCTTTTGTATCTTTTTACAGTGTGTTTACAAGTATATTACAAAATTTGATTTTCTATTAAATAAAGCTGAAAAATACAAGGAAAATCAAAAAGAACAAAACTACAATGTCTTGGGCATAGCTTCCCCAGTGACATTGCGATATAATGAGCTGATGGCTGAGTCGATTAATTTCTTCATTTGTCTTCCTTTTTCAGTGGAAGAACTCAGCGACTTGTGATAGAACAAAAGTTGATCAATATCACACATATGCAGCTCATCAGCCCGTTGGAAGCAAGGCACCTTCTTCTCCAGATAGCAAAAGCCGTAGATAGGTTCTTTCACGATCAGCCTAGGGACAAAGTTAACTCCCGTGGAGACAGCTTTTGTGATATTGAGTCTTGGTCGTTTTGCATATATGATTGACGACCCAATATCAAGTGTTCTGGAGTCCGCAAAGGGGTCGGGAAGAACGGAGTTACGTTTTTCCCATCTTGCTGAGGAGCCTTCACCAGCAGGTTCTCTGACAGCAAATTCTTGCGAGTCAAGCAATTCAGCTGGTATGCGATTTGCCAACTCAGGAGCGGATCTCCTAATATTGTCGCATAAAGTCTTGAAGATGAAAATTGCGACTTTGATCTCACTTTGCAGATCTGTTATAGTATCAGATGGTTGTGCAGATCTGGAAGCTGCCAGCAACTCATTCCACTCAGCATAACTGAGGTGAGTGCTGATTTTGTTCAGAGGTAGCCTTTCAGCAGCAATATATCCTCCAGCTCTAGTTATTTTTACTTCTGGTGGGGAGCTGGAGGAGGACTTGAGTGCCCTTACGCTGGTGATTTTTTCTTCCTACCTACGCTGGTAAAGAACTTTGTTGAACAACCTAATGTTCTCAGTTTTGGGCCTTAGCTTTTTGATACAGCTCTTTGTGAGTCTTTCTTTGAAGGGCAATAGCTGCATCAAGATCAGCTGTGGTTCCAGCTTCCTTTAAAAGGAGAGCTTTAACCGTGGCAGAAGTAGGCTCCCCCTCAGAAGGTTGAGGAATCTCCTGTATAATAGGCTGAGGGTTTTGGATTTGAGGGACTTGGACTTGTGGGCCCTCAACTGGTTCAAAGGAATCAACGATTTTTACTCCAGTTGAGGATTCTCCTAACCTGAAACCTTCAGCAGCGGTGAGTGTTGGTTGAATGATTGTCTCACCTGCTGAAGTAGTTCCCTCAGGTGTTTCAGTAGTGATGAGTGATATTGGAATTAGGGTCTCGTCTACTGAAACGTCTTCTTCTTCTTATATTCCAGCAGAGGTGATAGGTGGAGATCTTGGGGTCTCACCTGCTGGAATATCTTCAACATTGGCTCCGACAGCAGATGTGATCATAGATTGTGAAGCATTTTGTTCACCTTGTTCTTCACCTGCTGAAGTAGTATGCTCTTTCTCCCCCTCAGAGAGTGCCCGAAGAATTAAGTTACTCTCTGGTGCTGAAGCAGGATGGACAGCAGCGGCACCCTCATTTGGTTTATGTAGAATAAGGTTGAGGGTACCTTGGAGACCAGCGACTTGGGAAGTCAGCGAACTGACGTCAGTCTCCAATTTGTCCATTCTTGTGGACACAACAGAAGCGGACTCCTCAATAGCCTTAGAGAGGTGGCCATGAGCGTTCGTCAGCAGAGACTCTTGCTTAGACTGTGCAAGAGCCAGACGATCAACAACTGGTTGGAGAGGAGATACCTTCGAGGACAAGGTATTCAGCTGTCGTTCCACTTCTGCTTCTGTTGCCCGGGCTTCGGAGAGAAGCTTGTCTTTTTCGACTCTGTCAGATTCGCGAATGGAGTTCAACTCTCGATGAATATAGTTTTTGAGAGTGATGAACTCGCTTGTGTTGCAGCGAATCGGATCAGCAAGAAGAACCAGCTGAGGAGTCTGAGTGTGAACCTCAGTGTGTAGAGAAGCTATGCTGGAAGAGAGATTCTCAGCAGTTGTAGCAAACTTCTTTGGAACATCCCTGCGAAGGGTGTCCATCTGTTGACTCAGTCTGGCCATCCCAGGTCGAATCTGGGATGATACAACTCTAGACATCAGAGCAGCAGCTGCTCTGATGGGAATGCTTCCTCCAGCTTGAGGGGTAACCTCAGCTGTGGGAGTGGGTGTTCCTGGGTTAGGAGGAATCGCTCCTATGGGATGCTTAGAAACTATGGGGGGTGGGTTGGGTCTAGCTGAAACTTCTGGGTTACTAACAGAAGTGCCAACATCAGCTGTCAAAACAGTTTGAAGCCCAGTATGTACTTCTTCGTCAGATGACGAATAATATGGCTGAATAGGATCATCAACCGAATCAAACATCATATGAAATGTTGTTTGATCCTCTGGAGCTTCGGTCTCACCAGCCGGCGATACTGGTATAGAGACGGGAGGAAGAGTTCCTCTGGGTGGTGTTTTAGCTGCCTCACAGCTTAGTTGGCGAATACGTTCGCGATCACTGGCAGCTTGGGTGAATTCCTTAGTAACAACTTGGTCTGATGTTGTCTCTTCATTAACGGTGGTGGGTTTCCTCGATCACCTGCTGGTTTAAGCTGGTGACGTTGTGGGAAACAGAAAGAACAGCTTTAAGATTGACTTGGTTTCTAGTCAATCTATCATCAGCTGATGACTCAGAAAGTGATGAAGAAGTTGGTGGTGGTGTGTGTGCAGCTGACTCACGGGTGGCTTGGGTTGAGCCAAAAACTTCACCAGCAGTCTGTCGAGAGACTGAGGTTGCTTGTGGAGTTTGTCCCCTTGTTACAACGACTGATAATGAATCAGTCGAGGAGCTACGCAGAAGGTTGGAGCCGTCACTAACTCCTGAAGAACGAAATTGCCGTTTTGAAGTCTGCTGACTTGTTGAGAAATCAACAGAAGGAGGTTGAAGAGCAAACGAGGGAAAAAGAGAATCAGCCGAGAGTGTTCGACTAGGAACTCCGATTGTTGGTAGAGTTCGTTGTGAAACACTGTAAAAGTGAAAATAAGAAGGATCGCTCTCAGCAGCTGACATAGCTTCTGATCGTAATCCCTCCAATCTGGGACTTAAGTGAGTAACCAGAGGATCCCGGCTGAATCCTGATGATGCTGCTGTCGCCAGCTCAACATCATCAACCACCACATCTTCTCCACGGGTAACAGTCCCTCTTACCCTCAGCTGAGGAGAAAAAGGAGCGCTACAAGTGGAAGAAGATGATAAAAAGAATGAAGAGGAAGAAAGAGAGCGATGAGTAGCTCGCTTAACTCGCTTCTTCACACCACGTGGAATATCACCCGTTTCCACATTTTCCACGTCAGTGGGCATTGAGATCCCAGTGGAAGTGGTGGTATTTCCCAAGGTTCTAAAGGCGCGCCATGGCGGCGCCAAGGCGTCGTCAAGGCGTGAGGCGCGGTGTCGACGTTACGAAACAGACCATGGCGGCTGGGCTAGGCGTGGCGTGAGATAAGGCGTGATAAGGCGTGATAAGGCGCAATAAAGCGCGCCTTATGACGAGTTTTTTTAAGGCGGCTGTGAAAAATGAATTTTTTTTTAAAAAATGGTAAAATATATAATTATAAATTTAGATGTAATATTTTTTATGAGCTTTATATATGAATTGTTATATAAATCAATAAATCTATAAAAAAAATTTAATTTAATATACGTATATATGTAAATTTTATAAAAAATTTGCCGCCTTAAATCACGCCTTGAAAAACGCCATGGTCCGCCATGGCTCGCCTTGGTTGAGGCTTGATGATTCCGCCACGCCACGCCTTACGCTTTCTAGAACCTTGGTATTTCCATCAACAGTTGGTGGTCGTTCAGTTGATGGAAAACTCTTCAGATGAGGAAAGGACATACCTTCTTGTAGGGCAGATTCTTCCAATGAGGTGCCCTCTGTTTGATCCTTTTTGGATCTGGCCCGATCATCAATGATCTTCAGCATGTATGAGGAGAGGGGAACATCCTTATCATCTTCCTTCTTGGAGTTGATGATGATGTTGGAGAAGGTACGTACCTCCACTGATTCCCCTGGAAGGTCGTCATAATCGATCTTCAGCTTCTCAACCATCACATGTGCGATGCACAATGTAAAGAAGCGAAGATAGGGAATGTGAGTTCCCTTTGCCTTCAGCTTGGCCTTGACTTCCTCGTACACTAGTCTCCCATAATCAATCCGCTGACCGGTGATTAGGGCTTCAGCAAAGACTTGCATGCTGGAGTTGCACTGGTTGTGAGACCCAGAGTTGCCGTGTATATCCTGAATGATGTGGGTAAAGAAATAGGCCCAGCGTCTCGTCAGCTGAGACTTCTTGAAGATCTGCACCTTGTCTACTTCATTTTCTAATCTGTATCCAGTGATATGGATTAGACTTTCTTTAGCATCATCAGCAGAGTTTGTCTGCTGATATTTTTCATCAGGTTGCAGATATTCGAACCCGCAAGCAGCTCGAAAATCATCAATAGTAATGGTGATTTGATGACCTCCAACTTGCGCAACAATGTCGTCTCTAGAAACGGAGGCAGACATCCAGAAATCACGCAAGATATCGATGATGCTCTTGGTGAATCTGAAGAATGCACCGCCGATAGGGCAGTGACGCAAGAACTTCCCAACTGGTCGATATACATCGATGAGGTTCTTTGGTGGAGAAGTGTTGCCTACCAGATTCGAGTTCTAAGTGAACTCGATGGCAGCTCTAGAGGGAGGAGCTTTTGTGGTTTTCTTCGACATTTTAGGA
This sequence comes from Calendula officinalis, assembly GCA_963853835.1. Taxonomy (NCBI): domain Eukaryota; kingdom Viridiplantae; phylum Streptophyta; class Magnoliopsida; order Asterales; family Asteraceae; genus Calendula; species Calendula officinalis. Next base: position 32,774,428 of record OY970823.1, on the reverse strand, counting down.
GAGGGAAGAAAGATAAAAGCTTGAAGAGTTAGGGTTTCTGAGAGAAGATTTTGAGGGTGGTGAGCATGAAGTGAAGAAAGAGGAGGGTATTTATAGGGTTTTTTTGGAACGGTTTGGGTAAATATTTGAATTTTAACCGGATCATTTATGGATAGTTACAAACCAACTATGGAAATGTTGGTTATCGTGCGAAAAAAGCGTTGGATGTGACAGAGAGGGATAGTGGAGCCGTTTCGTGTGTCAGGGTGTCTTGTCCCCCATAAATGCCAAATATTTTCACTCGAGTGGAAATATTTGCCACAGGAAATGTATGGATGGGGATAAAAGATGCCTTTTTGTGGGAGAACCAAACGTTTTTACTTTGAAAACATGATAAGTTATTTTGAGATGTTTTATTCGGCTGACTTGATGAATTTGAATAATTTTAGTCAGCTGAATGTACTAAATAACAAGGTGGACTTATCAGCTGCTGATAGTACTTCAGCAGTTGATTCAGGCATTCAGCATACCCAGCTTGCTGATTAGAAAGTTGAAGCATTTTTCATCTAAAGGCTTAGTGAATAAATCAGCCAGCTGAAGGTCTGCTGAAATGAAATGAAGTTCCACGTCACCTTGTTCTATGTGATCTCTAATAAAATGATACCTTATATCAATATGTTTGGTTCTAGAATGAAGAACAGGATTGTTGTTGATTGCAATAACACTTGTGTTATCGTAGTAGATAGGAACTTTGCAAAAGTTCATATCAAAATCAACCAGCTGGTTCTTCACCAAAGGACTTGAGCACAACAGCTTCCAGCAGCAACATATTCTACTTCAGCTGTGGAAATAGAAAAAGTGTTTTGTTTCTTGCTTGTCCAGCAGACTAGTTTTCCACCTAGCAGCTGACATCCTCCTGTGGTGCTCTTTCTATCCATTTTGCAACCTGCAAAGTCTGAATCTGAATAGCCAATTTGATCAAACCCAGAGTCTTTGGCATACCAAAGACCTAGGCTTGGAGTACCTTTAAGGTACTTCAAAGTTCTCTTAGCAGCTATTAAATGAGATTCTCTAGGATCAGCTTGATACCTAGCACACATGCAAGTAGCAAACATAATGTCTGATCTGCTGGCGGTGAGATAGAGTAAAGATCCAATGATTCCTCTATAGAACGTGACATCAACTGATTTCCCAGTTATGTCAGCATCTTGATTGTTTGGAGGAGCCATTGGAGTTTTCATAGATGATGATGAATTCATATCAAATTTCTTTAAAAGATCTTTGATATATTTTTCTTGATTTTTAAAAATTCCATTTTTAGATTGCGTAACTTGTAAGCCAAGAAAATATGTCAATTCACCCATCATACTCATCTCATACTTTGTAGACATAAGTTTTGAAAAACGTCTACAAAGTTTTTCGTCAGTAGCACTAAAAATTATGTCATCCACATAAATTTGAACAAGAATGATATCACCTTTGATTTTGCGAATGAATAAGGTTTTATCAATCTTTCCCCTTGTGAAATCATTTGCTATGAGAAACGTGGAAAGTGTGTCATACCATGCATGAGGAGCTTGTTTCAACCCATACAACGCTTTATCCAATTTAAACACATAGTCTAAATACTTAGGATTTTCAAACCCTGGTGGTTGCTTAACATACACTTCCCCTTGCAGCTTTCCATTTAGAAATGCACTCTTTACGTCCATCTGAAAAACTGTGAAGTTTTTGTAAGCAACATAGGCTAGAAATATTTTTATAGCCTCAAGCCTGGCTACCGGAGCATATGTTTCATCGAAATCGATTCCTTACTCTTGTCTATATCCTTGAGCAACAAGTCTAGCCTTGTTGCGAATAACAACACCTTCTTCATCCATCTTGTTCCTAAATACCCATTTAGTACCAATTATAGTCTTTCCAGCTAGTGGAGGAACCAGCTGCCATACTTTGTTGACCTCAAATTGGTTAAGTTCTTCCTGCATCGCTTGAATCTAGCTTGAGTCTTCTAGAGCAGTTTTAATATTCTTCGGTTCTTCAGCTGCTAAGAAGCACGACCATAAACATAGATTGCAAGATGCTTTACTTCTTGTGACCACTCCTTGTTGTGGATCTCTAATGATTAGCTCAATTGGATGTTCAGAGGTCCACTTAGATTGAGGAGCGGCTGTAGAAGAGGAAGATTCAACAGAGTTGGATCCTTGTTGAGCGACTGAGTGCTCAACAGGATGATTAACTTCATTTTGAACAGATCTTCTTGAAGTATGAAGACGTGGCTTAGAGATAGCCTTTGATGATGCTCTAGTTGTTGGAATTTCTTGTTGAACAACTGCAATATCTACAAGATATGTAGGAGCATCATGGAATGTCTCATCTGATTCATTTATGGGAACCTCAAAGAGGTTTAAAGCATCAGAAAATGCTTCAGCTGCATCATCAGAAGATGGTTCAGCTGATCTCTGAAATGCATTAGATGAGTCAGCAGAGGTAGGATTTAAGGCCTTTGAGTGTTCTTCAAAAGTAACATTTATGGACTCTTCCAAAGTTTGTCTTCTTTTGTTGAAAACTCTGTATGCCTTGGATGTAGTGGAGTATCCCTAGAAAATGGCTTCATCAGCTTTGGAATCAAACTTGCTTAGCTGATCTCGTGTGTTTAATACAAAACACACACATCCAAATACATGAAAGAAACCAATGAATGGTTTCCTTTGATGGAATATCTCATTAGAAGTTTTCTTGTGTCTCTTCACGTAGAGAGACCTGTTTTGAGTAAAACACGATGTGTTAATAGCTTCTGCCCAAAATTGCTTAGGCATGTTTGACTCGGCAAGCATTGTTCTTGCAGCTTCTATTAGGATTCTGTTTCTTCTTTCAGCAACACCATTTTGTTGAGGTGTTCTAGCAGCTGAGAAGTTTTGGGAGATCCCAACATCTGAACAAAAGTCTTCCAAAGTCTTGTTTCTGAATTCAGTACCATTGTCTGATCTCAGCATCTTGACTCTAGACCCGTTTAGAAGTTCCATCTTTTTGATGAACTTGATAATTTCATCAGTTGCATCACTCTTGTGACGAAGAAATATGACCCAATTATATCGTGAATATTCATCAACGATAACAAGCGTATACTTCTTTCCACCTAAACTTTCAGTACTCATAGGACCAAAAAGATCCATATGGAGCATGTGAAGGCAGCTGTCGATGGAAAAACATTGCTTTGATTTGAAAGAGCTTTTATGTTGTTTGCCTTGTTCACAAGCTGAACAAAGCTTATCTTTTTCATACTTGATTTGTGGTACACCATTCACCAGCTGACCTCGAGCTAGCTTCGAAATGTTTTTGAAGTTTAGGTGAGATAGTCTTTTATGCCACAACCAATTCAGCTCTTCAGTAGAATGGGAGAATAGACAAAATTCTTGATTTGAGGATTCATGTCAAGTGTATAGACATTCTTAGTTCTTGGAGCAATTAATACAACTTTTCCACTTTTATCCGTCACCGTTCCTATGTATTCATTAAAGTTCACTGAGAACTTTGCATCACAAAGTTGGCTTATGCTGATTAAATTATGTTTCAGCCCATTTACATAACCAACTCTTGTGATTTTTACGGATCCATTAGAAATGGTTCCATAACCTTCAGTGAGCCTCTCCATTATCACCAAAAATTACTGGAGGACCAGCACACACTTCAAACTCTTCCAGCAGGGATTTGTATCCAGTCATATGTCTTGAGCAACCACTGTCTAAGTACCAGACATGTTTGCTTTCATAACCCTGCACATAAATTAAAAGAGTTAGTTCTTTTTGGGAACCCACACTTCTGTGGGTCCTTGTGACTTCCCGCTGGAACTCACAGAGGTTGGTTTTTCAGAAGGCTCACAAGCTGAGGTTGGAGAAGGTCTCAGGCATGTGCTGTCACACTCACTTGCCATATGCCCACGATCTCCACACTTCTAACATTTTCTATATCTTTGAAGTGTTGTGGAGGGCGAGGCAATAGGTTTGGGAACTGGACCCAAAATCCCTTTCATTTTCTGATTATCAGAGATAGTCAGAGTTTGAACAAGTGATGTCAGCTTGCTGACCTTTCCTTTCAGCCGTTTGACAGACACAGTTGAAGAAGGACTTGGAGTGTTTTTAGAGACACTCTTACCTTTGTTCTTTAAAGCTCAAGTTCGAACTCCAACTGGCTATCCGAGCTCTAAAGGATTCATTTTTTATTGAAAAGCTCACCCTTGGAGGGTGTAAGAACAGTTTTCTTTCCTACTGTTTTGCTAGTCTTCGGCTTAGGTCTAGCAGAGGAAGCAGCAGGTGCTGAACCCAAGATAGATTTTCTTGGTTCAACAATTACTACAGTGGGTGTCCTAACTACAATGGCAGAGGAGTCAGATGATGACTCTTCAACAATGGCTTCAGAAGGATCTTCTGAGGACATCTCAGTAGCAAAGGTTTTGGTAGACCTAACAAAGGAACCAAAAACCAACTCTTCAGCTGGCATAGAAGCATCAGCTGACGAGTAGTACAGATCATCTGTACTGCTATCAGGTACAGCGGCTGCAGCAAGGAAGTCTCCTCCTAGTACAGCTTGTACTTGACTAGGAATTTGTGAGTTAACACATTCACTCACACGTTTAGATGAACGAGACCAAGATTTACAAATCCTTTTAATTGCTTCAAGTTCTTTAACTTTCTCATTAAGATCATGTTGAAAAATTGTGTTTATAAATTTTGTTTCAGAAAGTTCTTCTTTTAAAGTTTTGTGATCAATTAATCGTTCTTTTAAAAATGCATTTTCACGTAGAATAGCACTATGTTTATCCAAACATTCACCTTTCAGCTGATCAATGAAGTGCAAGTCACAAATAATAGAATCAACAATATCTTTGGCTTTAGTAGCCTCAGTAGAGATTAGAGAGGTTACCTTTTTATGAACTATGTTGACCCTTTGATAGGAGCTAACATCATCAGCTGTGATACTTTCATCATCATTAGCACGAGCCATCAAACACATTGTGGCCATTGGTTCATCATCGTCGGATGAGCTGTCACCTGAGTCAGCCCAGTCGTGAGTTTCAGCTACTAGACCCTTGTCAGCAACTTTGCCTTTAAGTTCCTTCTTTTCTTCTAAGATCTTTTTGGCGAAGGCTTGTAGCTTTTTATATTTCTCTTCAATGGACTCACCAGTTGAAGATGATGAACTTGCTTTCTTCTGCTTGCAGTCGTTAGCATAGTGTCCCTTCTTGTTACAGTTGTAGCATGTTATCTCATAGATGTCAGGTGTACTTCCAGAGGGTCTGGAAGAAGCATCTGACGAGATAGATCTGCTACTTGAGCCTTTAGCTGAGGAGCCAGATTTGCCTTTAAAGAATTTTCTGTTTTTGACAAGTAAGGCAAGCTCAGATATAAGGGCATCATTTTCTTCATCTTCGTCTTCATCGACCTCTTCGATGCTGACTTCAGGCATGTTGAACAAACCAACAGCTGAAGTGTTGTCAGCTTCATCATCTGAAGGTGGATATTCAATTCTGCTGGGTTTGTTTAGAGAAACAAGAGCAGTTGAAGATCCAGCGGGACTCACTTTAGAGTCCTTTGGAGTTTCAAATTTGTTGAGTTCTCTCATGGCTTAGAAACATACCATAGAGAGAGGAAAAAGTATAATCTTTTAAGGTAGGAGATGTACTCATGCAAGTTATGATGGTAGCCCATTTAGAGGGTAAGGCTGCCATAAACTTACACATTTTGGACATGTCGTCCTTATCAACTCCATGAGACTTCAGCTCGTTTAACAGAATGTTGTAAATATTGAAAGTTTGAGCTATAGTCTCGCTAGGCTTAGCTTTAAACAGCTCATAGTAATGGATGAGCATGCTTTTGTTATGTTCACGCACAACAGATGTGCCTTCATAAACTTCAGCTAGCATGTCCCACATCTCTTTAACTGAGTCACAAAATTGTATATTGTGATACAGTTCATCACCAACTGCTTGAAAAAGCATATCCCTTCCTTTATTCTCAAGATGAACAAGACGTTTTTCAGCGTCCGTCCATTGAGGTTCAGATTTAATAACGTAGTGTTCTGTTATTTCAGGAGTACCATGAATGAGGGTTTTAGGGATGTATTTTCCTATCTTGATGTGATCTTGAAGTTTTGGGTGATAGGTAACCATGTGGGATAACATGCGAGTTTTCCACATGGGATAGTTGGTTTGGGTGAGTTTGGGAGGTTTTCCAGATGATGGAAGATCAGATGATGTAGGTTCAGCCATAACAGATGCTCAAAGTTGATGGAAAACAACTTTGACACTTGCTCTGATACCAGTTGTTGGATCCCAACAACACAAACGTGTTGCGTTATGACCGAGTAACGAAGATAAGACAAAATAACACACAAGATTTCAATGATTAAGAGTTTATTAAAACAACTTAATACAGTACAAAGTTTGCGGAAATACATAGTACACACTAACTAAAACTTTATACTTGAAATGAAACTTTTGTTCGTGCAAATTAGAAGACAATGCAAGGAGAGTTTAATATCAGATGATACGAAAAGCTGATATTTAATGCCTTAGTAATAACTATGGAGAAGTTAATACCAGACAAATAAAAACTCTCAGAGAATGTTCTTGTGCTATGAATTCTAAAAGATGTGCGTAAATGCAAGCATTTACGTCTCTATATATAGCCCAAGATCTGTGTTACTTTGTCCACAAGATAATCGACGTATAAACATATCATTCGTCGATGTTAACGTGTCCACGGAAACATTTAATGCTCTTGCATATGTTGTTGTCCCAAGTGTACTTTGTGTCAACTCCTTTTGCTACCTTTTCTGACGCACAGTAAAAAGCTGTACTATGAAAGTACAAAAGTAGTTGACTTTTAGTTTACATGCTTGGAGGGACAAACGATGATGTACTGACACAATATCTTCTATTCCTAAATAGAAGATCCTCATCTTTTTCTTCTTCTTTGAGCGGGAAAGGAAATGTTCAAAGTGTCAAGAACATTTCCACTAAGTTTTCATCTGCAGAAGGTATCATCAGCTGATTCCACAATCAGCTGAATGATCTTCTTCTTGTCTTTGTCCTTTGGCCATAGACTTCGAATGAACACTCTTCTATAGCTGCTGATTTGACTTGATTTCCTAAAGCTAAGTACGTACTCAGCTGAAGGTTTATTGCATATACTTGCTTCAGCTGAGATACATACTTCAGCTGATATTTATTCTTCTTAGCTATTGATCATCAAATCTTATTCACTTAGTCTAGGGACTAACAAGTAATAATTCGGTATCTATGTCCAGTGAGGAATAATACATGAGTTAGTATCATTGTTATTCAGACTTTGTATGTTTTACAATATCCATGAATAAAAGTCTTTTTATTCAAAAAGATATAGATCTGTGACTACTCGTCTTGGTGGGAACCTTGATGGGACATTAACGTCATCGCGGTATTTGGTGGTAGATTCGAAGTTCTTCGAAGATAGCTACACAAGTTTTGTGTAAACCAAATATCGGTGATATTCTGTTGGAGCTCAACGAATATTGGATTGACCAACGTGACAATACTTCGTGGTTGAAAAGTTCAAAAGTATTGTTCACTAGGATTGTCCTTAAGCCTGAGGTATTTGGTTTAGGATACAATGACTAATGTGCTTTGGTTCGTCTTAGACAATTCTGAAATATGTTTGTCATACGAGGCTTTACTGGGTACAGAGGAAGTTGTTCTTTGAATCGAAATATAACAAGATGGTAATTGCACCTCTTTTTTAAGAGAGATATTTATGGGTCCTTTGACATGATGAGATAACTGGAAAGTGCATGGCCATGCCCAAATGAACTTATTTGTTCTTTGTCGTTTATCACAACAGTTTGAATCAAGAAGTCATGAAATGATTTCGAATACATAAGTTGATAATTTCTACCATGCTCGTATTCGTTATCACAAATATCGTGCTGCAAGGGATAAGCCTAACATAGTTTCCCAAGAAGTAGAGACAGAGTGTTCTTTACTAGGAGACGCTATTAAGGAGTTTTTCATAAACTATACCTGGGTTACATAAGCTGTTTTTATGGGGTTGGTTACCTACATGCCCATCTAGAAGGCCACTGTAGCTTGTATCATTAAGACAAAGGTTACGAACTTGCACAAGTGGGAGTCTGAAGGATTTATGTGCACATTTAGTCAACCTATGATGATACATCCATGCCTACGAAACACTTAAGGGTCACACCGGTGAGTGCATGTAATACGAGCAAGATATGCAATGATACTACGAAGAGGAATGATTCATAATAGTCATTATGAATCAGTTAAATATTAAGTTAAGTCTAACTTATTACTAGATTAGTTTAACTAACTAATTAATACAAGTACTTGTACATTTATTAGTTGAGTAAATATACAATGTGTTAATTATAGATTATCCATAATGTGATTTAAAGCTATTAAATCATATAAGTAATTGGATAATATTGTTGTATAAATTATATAAAGGTTATTATATAATTAATTATTAAAAGTATAAATACAAGTATATATTTCGTGTATATGGGTACCGAAATATATTAGTGTATTAATACTAGACATTTGATAGTTAAGTGCAACAATAATAAAGTAGTTAAACTATAAGGGGTGAAAGTATTAAAAGAAAGTTTAATTAAAGATCTAATATTAATTAAACTAGAGGGTTCTAAGCGCAACTTATTTGTATATAAATTAGAGGCTTAGGGTAACCCTAAAACCCCTAACACCATCACACGAAATTCCTCTCCTCCCTTTGGAGAATTTCGGCCGAACCCCAAGAACACCACCACTTGGTGTTCTTCGTTCTTCGTGTTCTTCGAGTTTCGAAGATCAAGATCGTTTCAAGTGATCATCTAGAGGATCGCTCGTCATGTTCATCATCAGTGGATCTATCTTAAGCATTAACTAAGGTATGTTTCATGGAACACTCTTCTTCCTCTCCTCTTGTTCGATCGAACGAGAACACCAAGAACCCTAGGGTTCTTGGTGAGTGTTCGACGAACACACACAAGTATGTGTGTGTGTGTTCGAGTTTTTCGTACAAGGTTTCTTTCTTGTTAATCTAATCTAGATTTCCAACATCCCAATCCTTTACGGTTTAAGGATTAGGTTTAATCCCACTTCCGCTTTAGGGATTAAATCAGCTAGTTGGTTTTAACCGGTCAAGAACAAGTTCATGTTCTTGGTCAGTATGGTCGAACCAAGCATGCTAGGTGGTCGACCCAAGTGGTCGATCAGGTTATGCGAAACCCTTCAGTGGTATCAGAGCGTTGGTTTAGAAATCAAAACTATATTAACAATGTTTGTTTGTTTATTTTAATTAAAGTGTATGTGTATGGGGAAAAACGACATCACATGCCTAATGTGATTACCGCCATTAAGGCGAGGAAAAGTATATCGAAAGGTTGTGCATCGTGTATTGCATATGTATTAGATGGCCGAAAAGAAAAGAAGACGATGGATAACGTCAAGATTATTCGGGATTTTCCTGAAGTATTTCCCGATGACTTACCCGGTTTGCCACCGGAGAGACAAGTCGAGTTTAAGATTGATTTAGTTCCGGGGGCGATGCCGATTGCTCGTGCTTCGTATCGTTTAGCTCCCACCGAGATGCGGGAATTGATGACTCAATTGCAAGATTGTTAGATAAGGGTTTTATTCGTCCGAGTTCGTCACCATGGGGTGCACCGGTATTATTTGTCAAGAAGAAAGACGGTTCGATGAGAATGTGTATCGACTACCGAGAGTTGAATAAGGTAACTATTAAGAACCGTTACCCGTTGCCGAGAATTGACGACTTATTCGACCAATTGCAAGGTGTTATTTATTTCTCGAAGATTGATTTGAGGCCGGGTTATCACCATGTTCGGGTGAAAGAAGGCGACACCGAGAAGACGGCTTTTCGTACACGGTATGGTCATTATGAGTTCCTAGTAATGCCGTTTGGTCTTACAAATGCGCCGGCTATTTTTATGGATTTGATGAATCGGGTTTGTAAAACGTTTCTTGATAAGTTTTTGATCGTGTTCATTGACGACATTTTGATTTATTCGAAAACCGAGGAAGAACACGAAGGTCATTTGAGGCTTGTGTTAGATGTGTTGAAACGGGAGAAGTTGTATGCCAAATTCTCAAAGTGTGAGTTTTGGTTGCGGGAAGTACAATTCTTAAGTCACGTGGTGACATGTGATGGTATTAAAGTTGACCCGTCCAAGATTGAAGTGGTGTCAAATTGGGAGCCTCCGAGGACCCCTACCGAGGTTAGAAGTTTCCTTGGATTAGCCGGTTGTTACCGAAGATTTATACAAGACTTCTCGAGAATCGCGATTCCACTAACAAAGTTAACGAGAAAAAGTGAGAAGTTTGTGTGGGAGAAGAAGCAAGAAGAGGCGTTTAAATTGTTGAAGGAAAAGTTATGTAACGCGGCGATTCTTACATTACCGGATGGTATGGAAGATTTTGTAGTTTATAGTGATGCTTCGAATCAAGGGCTCGGTTGTGTGTTGATGCAAAGAGGTAAAGTGATCGCGTATGCTTCACGACAATTGAAAAATGTGGAATTGAGGTACACGACACACGACTTGGAGTTGGCGGTGATTATTTTTGTCTTGAAGTTGTGGAGACATTATTTGTACGGTACTCAGTGTACGTTGTACACGGATCATAAAAGTTTACAATACGTGTTCATTCAAAAGGATCTTAATATGTGACAAAGAAGATGGATCGAGTTGATTGCCGACTATGATTGTGAGATTGTGTATCATGCGGGAAAGGCTAATGTAGTAGCCGACGCCTTGAGCCGAAAGGTATATGAGAACCCGAACCGAGGAATATTAACACATATAGAAGTCGTCTCGAGTATTATCGAAAGAATCAAGAATGCCCAACGAGAGGTTATGGGAAGAGACGAGTTAAGACAAGAACGGTTAGGTAAGAACCAACATTTTCTCGAAAATGCACAAGGGTTGAAGACCGTAAGCGGTCGTATTTGGGTTCCTAAGTTCGGTGGTATTCGAAAAAAATTGTTGAATGATGTGCACAAGTCAAAGTATTCGATTCACCCGGGACGTACAAAGACGTACCAAGATATGAAACGGGTTTATTGGTGGCCCGGTATGAAGGCGAGGGTGGCCAAGTACATCTCGAAGTGTGCCAAGTGTGCACAAGTGAAAGCCGAGCATCAAGTACCGTATGGGGTAGCTCAATCATTGTTAGTACCGGCCGGGAAGTGGGAAGACATAACTATGGATTTCAGAGTAGGCTTGCCAAAGACGAGTAAGGGTCATGACGCCATTTGGGTCATAGTTGACCGGTTGACCAAGAGTGCGTTATTTTTAGCCATTCGAGAAACGTTGCCACTTGAGAAATTGGCTAAGTTGTATGTTGATGAGGTGGTTCGACTCCACGGGGTTCCATTTTCTATTGTATCCAATAGAGACGCGAGGTTTACCTCGAGATTTTGGAGATCTTTACAAAGAAGAGTTGGGTACAAAGTTGCGGTTGAGCACGGCTTATCACCCGCAAACCGACGGTTAAAGTGAAAGAACAATTCAAACGGTTGAAGATATGTTGAGATCTTGTGTGCTAGATTTCGGTGGTAAATGGGATGAACATTTACCGTTGGTCGAGTTTTCGTATAATAATAGTTATCACTCGACTATTAAGATGCCACCATATGAGGCGTTGTATGGGAGAAAATGTAGAACTCCATCTTGTTGGTTAGAAGCGGGAGAGACGAAACTCACGGGTCCCGAGATCGTGAAAGTAACGAATGAAAATATCGGTATAATACAAGCCAACATGAAAGCCGCCCAAGATAGACTACGAAGTTATTCGGGTTTAAAGAAAAGGCCATACGACTTGGATGTCGGTGATATGGTAATGTTGAAAGTGTCATTCTGGAAAGGTGTGATGCGGTTTGGGAAGAAGGGAAAGTTAAGCCCAAGATATGTTGGACCGTTTAAGATATTGAAAGGGGTCGGGCTTCAAGCATTTAAGTTGGAACTTCCACCCGAGCTTCAAGGTGTGTATGACACCTTTCACGTGAGTTATTTGAAGAAGTTCATCGGGGAAGTTGAAAACATTATTCCATTGCAAGAGTTGCGGGTGGATGCCCCGAACCGGTTGATTGAGGAGCCCGAAGCCATATTAGAAACGAAAACGAAGAAGCTTCGAAATAAAGAGATCGAGTTGGTATTGGTCAAGTGGAAGCACTCACTTGGGCCAAATTTGACTTGGGAAGTCAAAGATGAGATTCGGAAGAGGTACCGGATTTCGTGAACTATGATGAGATTCCGAGGACGGAATCTTCTTAAGGGGTAGATAGTTGTAACGACCCGAAATTTTTAAATAAATAAATTATATAAAAATATGATAAATATGGATAAATCATATAAAACACGTAGAAATTGGTTTCGTGTCATTTGGACACTGTATGAGGAAGTTATGGTCGAAACCGGGTCGAGACAACAACCGAAAAATGCAACCCTGCTGCATTGAAGAGTTCACGACGCGAAGATAGTTCCCGATCGGGAACTGTCTATAGAGATTAGGGCTTTTGTGCGTGAAGTAGTTCCCGACCAGTTAGCGATCGCGAAGTATGCGAGTGGGGGAAAGTTAGCGACGCGAACTAAGTTCACGCCGTGAACTTCTGTCGACAGCATTAAAGTCGGGTTTTGGCTCATTTAATGCCATATCAAAACCCTAGTTTCTCCTTTGGCGATTTTTGAGCTCAAGAACAGTTGGAGGTCGATTTCTTCACGAATCCTCGGTAGATTTCACTCCTAGTTGAAGATTAAAGGTATGTGTTCACTCCTTGATCTTTGTAGCTTAAGATCTATGCATTTTGATGCTTGGGTTTGAAACCCTAGTTCTTGGGGTTATGGGTTATGCTGATGTAAGGATATATACACTTAATAGATGGTAATTTAACAAAGGAAACAAGTGTACGATTATGATTTGTAAGAATCTTAAGGGTTGGTTAAACCTAGGGTTTGGTAAATCACCATAATTGGGGGAAAGTGTTAGTTGATGGTATCTAATGATAAATGGATACATTATTGGTAGTATGTGATGTTGAACATCTTGTGATTGTTATATTAGGCTTGTGGTGAAGTCTTGGAAGGTTGATCGATTGTGAAAGCAAAGAGATTTGGTGTCAAGAACACGGTTGGAACATTATTTGCTAAGGTGAGTACGTGTGGAAATTTACTGAGTACATAGCCTATGAAATACATTTTATTACTTGTGTTATGGTCTATTTGCTTAATTGTGTAGACTAGTAGTTGATAGTTAGTTATACCGATGATAGTATTGAACTAACTTGTTTGATGATAGACGTGATAGCCGAGAGCTAGATTGACATAACCGTCGAGTTATGATACGTTTGAGATGATGTGATGATGCGGGGGACCCCCGGTCATGAGGTGTGGTGTGAGGGGCAGTTGGGTGGATTCCCATCGACTCAACCACGGTAGTAGTCTTGCTAACTGGAGGTAGTTCGGCGAGTAAGGCAGGTATCAGTAGATTGGGTGAATCCCTCTTGCCGGTATCTTGAAGCTTATTAATGGCGATGAATTTCGGTTAATAAGTTAATGTGGTTCTAGTTAGTTCGTGGGCAACCCAATAACTAGATATGATTGCTAGGAAAGCAAGGACTATAGAGTCACAATAGGGTGGCTAGATAAATGGACGAATTACTTGTATATTTGTTTATATGCCTTATAATTATTTTTAATATTGGGTCTAAACCCATGTAGCTCACGAGACGTTTTTGTCTCACGTACTCCTTATTGTTTTTGCTATGTACTCAGGTTCGGGATCGAAGGTATAGGTGCGCATGGATAGAGATGCGGGGCCTAGAGTAGAAGAACACTAGAACGGATTTAGACTTAGCTTTGGTTTTGATATATTTTGTAACACCAAACTTATACTCTGAATTTCATACCAAAGGTTTTTGTAAATCCGTATTTTGGGATATTTCTCCTCTTTATTAAATGATTATTTTGACATAATGTTTTGTATTAAAATATGAGGTGTTACAAACATGATATTTGTATAAAGGTTTACACGGGATGATATTTATTTAAAAACACAATCAACATAATCTTTATTTTGAATCGGAAAACTTCATTAGGGAATGCGAAAATAGTACATTAATAAATTATGGAAATAAAATGTTAGTAAACTATACCCGCAGTGAAGCGGGGACACTACAACACTTATTTAATACAAATATGATAGTGCCATCGTGTAGAAGCTTATTTTAGTGTATTTTGTTGATACGTGTATAACGACAGCTTATACGGTAAACAAAACTTAGTCCAAGTTTATAAGGTGAGTTTCATGCATTTTCCAAATTTATGGTACAAAACCTCATTCGGTTCGTTTATAGCCTAATCACAATTGACTATATTGGAGAAAATAAAATTGTGACATTAAAATAATTGTCGTTTCTCTTACTTTCTAGTAGTGTTGAAGATAACCAAATCAGGATGACTTGACTGACCCGATCAATGTTCGGGTCGAGTATTAGGACTTTTATTCGGGGTTACCCGAATTATCTAAACCTTGTTTGGTTTAGGTTTTGGTTTGAAGAATATGGGTTAGAGTGGCCCGATTAACCTAAGTAAGGGATTTGCCCTGTATGGCTATATTGGCTGAATAAAGAGTTTGACTTTGTGCTGTCAAAATCCTTTGTCTTTTTTCCTCATAGCTTAACCTTTTTATATGGACAGCTACTTATTTGAGGTGTTTATATGCTACTTGGTGACTTGATCTTGGAATATTTTAAGGCATATTTGGGTTACCCGAACACAACCCGGACTAACCTAAACCTGACTAAGGGCCGGTTTGATTTGGATTAATATTTCAGACTCGGGCTCCAAATTCTGACCCGGTACGAATAGGGTAGTTTGATAACATCACATTTCGTCGGACTTGGTCACCATGTCGGACTCGGTCCAGGCGAATTCATTGATCCGGTCCAAAAGAATAAATACTTGGGCTCTGTGAAAAGTTCTGACTTGGTCAACACTAATTCAGTTAGTAGCTATCAAACGGCCCCCAAGTTAAACTATTATTTAGTTAGCTCTTAGTGTAACTTTGTGAATGATAAAACATGACTAACCCAAAGCCCATGTAACTCGACCTGTTAACACCACTATTTATGTTAGAAGTTATCGTTTAGTGTGTACTAATTGATCATATAGATCTTTGATGGCAATTTCAAAATCTTGATTAGATCCATATCTTGATGTTGGACCTTTTGGGGCCAAAGTAAGAACCTAATGTGTTCATTTGAAGTAAACTGATGAACCCTACCAAAATAATAACTAAAATGTCATGTTAAAACATGACTTAGAGAAACGGCAACAATCTTTGTTGTTTGATATCAATTATCATGTGTATGAGCATGATCAAGACCATGTGCTTAGTGAATATAGTACCACACTTTGCAATTATATTTCCTTTAAGAGACGTTAATCTTTCTTACTATATGACAGTGATTAATAGTTAAAAATTTTGGTTGTGTTTCATTTCCGTCTTTCTTGTTGTTCCGGTTTTTTTTTCAGTGTTCTTGTACTTTTTCGTTTCTTCAATGGGTAATGAATATATTTTCATTAAAAAAATTTATATAAATTATTTGTTTAGACTTTACTTTTAACTTTAAAATAAAGAGCTCTCCCTTATTTGTGCCTTTTGTAAATGGGACGAGTTCACATTTTAAAATTTCAAATTTCTGGATAAAACGTTTATCATCGTGTAAAATTAAAACAATCTTTCTATGATTTACAGGATAGTTATATATATTTATCCTAGTAGTATTTACGTTGGTGGATTAAGGAGGTCAGTGGATAATGAAAATAAAAGGATATATTTTCTCCGATTCAAAATAAGTGATACATTTTCCTTTTTGGGTGATTCAAAATAAGTGATACACTTTAAAAAATTACCTTATTTGACAAAAAAATGGAACCCTCACTCACTAACTAACTATCTACTTTAATAAAGTGAAATAACTCATTTAGCCTTACTTTTTACGTTTAAACATCATTAATTATACTTTAATTAAAAAATGTGGAACACAATCCCCACTAATCACCCAATTAATCTAATTCAACTATTATTATAATTTTTTGCCTTAAAAATTGTGAAACTTAAAGTGTATCTCTTATTTTAAATCGGAGAAAGTAATAAAAAAAATCAAGCATCAAGTTGATAACCTTTTTCACATGAGAATGATTACAATGTTGAAAAGAAAAAGTCGAGACTGGGAATAAAGAAAAGGTCAACCTACCAATGGCTTGACTAGATCTTGTCTACTTTTTGAATATACTCAGCATCATAATTAAACTAATTATGTTGCAATTCATTTTGTTTAGCTAATCATAGTATACGATTCTTTTAAAGGCAAATAAAAAAAATTCATTAGAAACAAACTAGTAAAGAGTTAGAACTGGAATATACAAAAACAAAATTAACAGAGAAAACGAGTCATAGTACCAAAGAGTCCAACCGGGGCTCCTCTAACCTAAATTCGACTTATATTTGATCGAAAAAATAGTTTGGGCTTTAATCGTTGAAGTAAATGAAATAGATCTCAGATCAGTATGATATGCGTAAAAAAATCGTTTGCCTATTTGTTTGGTTGGTAGAACTCACTGGGATTTTGATGAATTCTAATTAATATGGATTTCTGTTTTGGTCATTTTAATGTAAGTACCTGAATCCAAAATTATTAAAATTAATAAATTCAACCACAATGTGAATTACTTCATTAGAGGGAAAAAAATTAATTTTTTTAAATGAGAATGTATAAGATTACCTTATTCCCTACATCACGATTACATCCTCTATCACCACAGCTTACTGCCGCCACCGTTACTGTCACTACCCACCATCATTATCACCACTATTGCCGCCACCGTTACTGTCACTACCCACCATCATTATCACCACGTCATTATATGATTTATGTCTTTTCTATTTTATTTTACGATGTATTTTATACTAGCCTTACTATTATATATTTCTCAACTAAATTCATTAGTTTTACCCAACTTTCTTTCTAAATCTCATTTCCAATTCTCTCTGTCCTTTTTACATCTTTTTCTAGCTACATTAACTTCAAAGCATAGTATGGAAAATTTTTACTTAAAAAAGAGATGTTGCTTGGAAAATTAGTCATAAATTTGGAATCTCTTACTAGACTCTCAAAGACCAACATGTTGGTCACTAAGACGGACATGCATTGTTATTATGTTGCTTAATTTTACATTAATTAATCATTACATTATAATAATTTTGTTTACCATTTCAAGTTGCTCCCACATTTGTAAACGACTTCAAAGGCAATTTTGTTTTAATCCCGCAAACGTACCAAATGATTTATGTGTTATTAAAATACTAAATATATGAAACTTATTTGTATTAAATTGATTAATTTGAGAACTTATAGTTGAACAACTTAAACTTAATATTATATATATATATTTTTTAACGGCGCCTAATCTACTCTTCAATTTGTCTACAACGAGACTTGAATCCATGACCTATAAGCTATGGTCAACACCTTACACAATATATAAATACCATAGACTATATGTCTTAAGTTACTTATATTATATATAACTATATATTTAATTATGGAAAATGATATCTAATGACGATTTTAAAAGTTTTCATTAACATGTTAACACACATACTATGAATTTTAATAAACAAATCCTGCATTTTAAAAATTATTCCCTATTAAAGTACAAATCTTTACTCATATAATATTTTTTTAGAAACAGTTCTCATAGCTGTAGTTAATAAAATCTTTTAATTATTAGCAAATACTCAGACTTGAGTAGGGCTTCTTAAATAGAAGTTAGAGGATGTGAAATGGAGTTTTAAACTAGGAAATATGAAGAAATTGGTATGTATAATAACAAGTTTTTTAAATAGTATATTATCTTTATTTCACCAACTTAGAAAGTTAGTTAGACTACGGTCAGCAGCCGGTAAATAACTAATTAAGACATTTAAATGTATTTAAATATATAAAGACTTTTCTCACGGCGTAACCTACAAGGAAATCCAACATGAAAAACAAGATAAAATTATTCATTATGTTACGTTGGGGGTACATATAGACCAACTAGAAAGTCGGCTTTTGATTATTGATTTGATTCATTATAAAATAATATTTAATTCAAAATTACATAATATCTTCACTATAATTCTTTTGAATGAAATCAAAACAGCAAGTCATTTGGGCCGGATAGCAATATGTAAATTACTTACTAATTCATAAGTTGCATGTTTCAATATTAACTGACATGTATGGTGTATATTATGAACCTTTATTTTTAAATAAACGCATGGGGAATTAAACCTTGTCGCAAATCATTTTCTCAATTGTAAAAACATATCAAAATCAATATAAAAAATTTCATACAATATTGCCAAACCGTATAAAACCTGACCGGTCAAACTCGGCCGGTTTGGTCAGCAAAAAGGTTCAACCGGCAAACCGGCTCTTGGACCAATAAGCCTCTTAACAAGGATTCCTCATAGTCCAGCTTTATAGTCGATGTAAGGGAACCAAGAAAGATCCTTGGATCAATGTGGGATACTAGTTACAGGTGGAAATGGACTAGCTGATACTTGTATTTATACTGGAAGGGATTTAGTTAGATAATGTGTTCTGGGCGATGTGGGACTTATTGTAAGGAAGAAAAAAAATATTACAGCTCCATGGGAGGCACTTGAATGCTGCAAGCCTGCAACATCCTTCGATTTGTTCAAAACATATACTTCGTATTCATGATAAATATGCACTTCGTATATATTAAATAGTGTTTCAGTTTTGGAACATTTACCTTTAGAGTCTGTAAGTTTTACTGTTTTAGTATTAAAACTTTAATTTTCATAAATCTGTAACAAGAAATTGTTAAGATTATTTCATTTCAAATTTATCATAGTTGTTTTGTAACTTATATACATCTTATATTGTTAACTTATCATGGAAAAACTTAATAATACTATAGTCCGGTTCAACCGGCCGGTTCAACCGGTTCGACCGTTTTTAAGGCGTCGTCCGGTCCGGTTCAAAATCCGGGTTTTAAAACATTGAGTTTTTGATCCGGGTATATAAATTAGTAAATCTTTTTGGTGTTTTGTAAAAAACTTATACAATAAAATAATTCTGAAGTAAATTTTTTTATTTAGAAGATTGCGTACTTTTAAATAACTTAGATAAGAGATATTTTTTTCCGGATCCGGTGAGGACTCTTTTCCTCGCGAGGACTGTGAGGACTCCAAAAAAAACTCTAAAAATGATCCAAAACAAACTTTTTTCAAAAAACTTCTTTTTTAAATATCTAAATCGCTATGTATAAGATCCAAAAAAAATTCCAAAAATGATCCAAAAAAAAAAATGGATCATTGTTATGATTCGCTAAAAAAAGTGGATCATAATTTTTTTTTTGATTTTTTTTTTTTTGTCAAATGTAGTAATAATCATGGTGGGTTATATATATTTTTTTTTTTTGAATTTTTTGAAATTTTTATGAGATGTCCTCGCGAGTTTCCATCAAAAAGAAGTCCTCATAGGATCCCACTTCAAGTTTATATTAAGATGCTCTTATAATAAAGTTTATATCTTTATATGTCTGTTTAATACTTTAAGTTATAAGTTGGAAAAATGTTAGAGTATTATTTATAATTAAATACGGTGGTCCCACGTGTGGTTACGAGGTTAGGAAACAGATTGATTTGTTCCCGCTGACCGGTTCACGGCATGTTTGATAAAAAGACACGTAGATGGAATCGGCTGAGTCAGCAAAGGTGTGGCGATGGCATGCGGATGCCACATGAGATAGTAGAGGGAAGAGTAGAGTGTAGTAGAGGAAAAGCATGCGTGAGTGAGGTACCGTACGTATAATGTAAGTCAACTATTCTTACGTAGGATCTGTTAGGTTGTTTTTGGGTGCTTCTTTAGTTCAGCATGCCACGTGTGACATGACGGCGGTCGCCAAAATTTTACCCGCCTCCAATTCGGAAAGATAAATTAAAATGAAATAAATAGTCATGTAACGGCTTTGTATTTCTACGTATAAGAACCTCTTGACCCATATACAAGGTGTAGTGATACGGTTAAGTATCAAGCGTTAAAAGTTATTGTAAAGTTAAGACGATACCATGTCGTTTCTTAAATCGCAATGTAAACTAAAAATTTTACATACAAATTACAATTATATATACAATTATAAAAATATAAATGAAAAAAAATAATTATTAATGAGACTTTTTATAATGTGCTCGTGAGCATATCTTAATAATGTTAAGCCAAATGTTAAATGTCTTTTATATTCGTATATTTAATTCATAAAAATCATTTATTTTCATTTATGATAAGGTTAAAATGGTATCACATAATAATTAATAACTTATACAATTTTACTTTCGCTAAAGAAATTTTGGTTTATTATCGTATGCGAGCATCATTAGCAAAACCCATTATAGATTTATAATATAACTTATCAATTTTTTTGTTTACTTTCGTGATACTCAATTATTTTTATAACTAATTAACTACATATCTTTTTCATGATAGAAATGATAACATTGTTGAAGCTGAATCCCTGTTGCCATTAAAAAAATTAAATATATTTAATTCATATAATTCAGTTGTTTAAATACGTATAAAAGACACAATTTACACTAGTAAATTTACACAATTTACATAAGCATATCTTACACCTAAATATTAAACCATAACATAACAGTATATTCAAACCTGACAATTCTTTCAGAACCATGCCCATATACATACAACATATATATACTAACCCATATACACACATAACACCCACTCACATCTCGTTGTGTTTCTAGAGAGAGTAATTAAGAGAAGAAATGAGAACAAGGCGTGGAGCTTGTTATCCGGCGGTCAACAACATGTGCTACCAGAACAAGAGAATAAGAGATAGAGATTTCGCCGGAGCACAGATGACAATCAACCGGAAAAGGTTGAAATCGTTGTCTGGATCACCGGTGCTAAATTATTCCAGAAATTGTGATTTATTTGACTCACTTCCTGACGACGTCGTTTTGTCTATAATTGCAAAGCTCGGGTCTACTGCCGGTTGTCCAGCTGATTTCATCAGCGTTCTATCAACGTATGGATCTCTAAATTAGTCACAAAAACAATTTATTTTTAGTTGTTTATGCATTTATATAATTTGCAATTAATTATGTTTATACTCATATTTATTAAACAGATGCAAGAGATTAAACGGATTAGGGCTTCATTCTCTTGTGTTATCGAAGGTTTCTACGAAATGTTTCGCAATTAAAGCTAAGAAATGGTCGGAATCTGCTCACCGGTTTCTTAGACGGTGCTCCGACGCAGGCAATGCTGAAGCTTCTTATACACTCGGAATGGTGAGTTTATATTCTTCTGAAAGAAATTAGAAGCTAAATTAGATATTTAATTAATGCATTTATTAAAATTTCTCGAATTTTGTAATTACAGATTCGATTTTACTGTTTACAAAACAGAGGAAGCGGAGCGTCGTTCATGGCGAAGGCCGCGATTCGATCTCACGCTCCGGCGTTGTACTCGCTTGCGGTGATTCAGTTCAACGGCAGTGGAGGATTAAAAAACGACAAGGATTTGCGAGCCGGAGTTGCTCTCTGTGCACGCGCGGCGTTTCTCGGCCATATCGACGCTCTCCGAGAACTCGGCCATTGTCTACAAGACGGTTACGGTGTGAGTAAAGACATCGCCAAAGGGCGCCGTTTGTTGATTCAAGCCAACGCGCGTGAACTAGCCGCTGTTCTCTCAACCACCCCGTCGTCGTTGTTTTCCGGTAAACGCCTGACGTGGAACCCGCTCCCTCACCTAGTGGGCCCAGTGTGCCCGTTGTTAAGTGATTTCGGATGTAATGTTCCGGCGCCGGATCCTCATCCGGCGAACCGTTTTCTTGCCGATTGGTTTTCGGAGAAGCCGCTGTGTTCGGAGCTTAGGTTATGCTCACACGCCGACTGTGGTAGGCCGGAGACGAGGAGGCATGAATTTAGACGGTGTTCGGTGTGTGGAGAGGTGAACTACTGCTCACGCGCGTGTCAAGCACTCGACTGGAAGTTGCGGCATAAATTGGTGTGTAGACAAGCTTTTGTCGGTGGGGAAATTAACGGCAATGTTAATGAAAATGATTTTATGGTGGTTGACAGATGAAACCACCACCATATATTCACCGCAAACCGGCAAAAATAAATACGGAAATTTTGGCTGTAATGACTCCTGATTCTAGAAACTGAAAAGGCTAGCCGTCGGCTTATCCAATCCGTCGTCGACTTTGAATCAATGGACACGAATATTTTAAGAAATTAATTTGTTAAAATATAAATGATTGTCCATATTAGGATCTCAATTTTACATTTTCGGTTCCTTATATATAAATGATTGTCCATATTAGGATCTCAAAATAATAAGTTTTGATCCCTTATTAATTCACCCTCCCTGAATAAAGTTTCCAAATAAAGTTCTTATTTCTCAAACTTAAGGGCCCCACTTAATATAATAATATTATTGCTAATACTTTTACCACTAACTATCTCCTAAAACATTTTTTCTCTCCAATCAAACATTATATTTTAATCAAAAGTAATACCAAATACCCCACCACTAACTATCTCCTAAAAAGTTATGCCCAAGAGAATTGGGAACTTTATTTAGGGACGGAGGGAGTATCATTCTAATCATACTATTAAAAAACTCGTTTTGGCTTCCATCATTGCTCACCAAGCTTCTAGACTTGATTATGTTGTTACGTCAAAGTCCAAGGTTTGAACGTAAGATTTTGCCTATGTTGAGATCCAACTTGACTTAAACTTAACTCATAAAAAATTATAAATATTACTTTTTTACATATTAAAGCAACTAAGTTTTATAATCTAATATCTACCCATAGGTGAATCGTAATGTTATTTTGAATATGCGCATCGAATTCACCTCTAAACTTAAGTGGGTTTCGATAGTAACAGTCCTTAGTGTTATCTCTAAGTGCATTAAAAATGATACGAATGAGTAATTCCTAAAATTCAGGAGTCGGTTACAAATAAATGTACAATTCAATTATGCATGTCTTATGACAACCCTAAAGACTGTAATTATGAAAACCTAAAAAATATAGAAAAACAGGTTTATACTTTAAAGAACATATCTTTAGTCTAAATGCCTAGGAAAGCTCATCCCGCGGTAAATATGGGTTGCAACTTTTTTATTTTTCTTAAGTACTACTTTTATCAAGCATATTAGAGTTAATTACATAAATGGTCATTTAAGAGGTAATATCGCAACTACTTCGTACTTGACTCTTTCACTCCGTCGCCCGTACGACCGTGGCTACCTCATCAACAATTCACCATCTGGTCACACATTTTCATCTCTCCTTCACATCAGACCTTCACCATCTTCACTCCTTCTCACCGAACCCTTATTCAACTTCCCGTCAATCCAACGCGCCACTGATGAAATCGTCTTCGAGGAGTTTAATTTCACTCACAGTGTAGCCGTGTGGTGGACGTAGGGTTTAGTTTCACTCACGCAACATCGATTTTCCAGAATTTCAAGAAAAATTATGGCGTGAAGAGGAATGATTTAGGCAGGAAAACATTGACGAATTATCTGAAGGAATTGGTGAGTTACAGATCTATTAATGTGATGGATGAAACTTTTTTAATGGATGATGTCAAGGAGAAATTGTGCTTCGTTTCTACTGATGTTGCTCGAGATTTGCACATTGCCATGTATCAATTATAGTTTATTCATTTTGATTCAATGTTTAGGGATTCCTTGTGAGAAGATGTTGAAGTAGATGCTCAATGAGATTTTCAAATATTAAAGATATACGAGTATATTTTAAAAAGAAATCAAAATACCAAAAGATAACATATTAAAGATATATATGAAATGACCATTTTACCCTCATGTGCATTGCACATGGAGGGACTTAACAGATTAATTTAATACCATTTAGCCTAAAGGACTGTCGGTGAAAAACCTTTCGAAAATAAGGACCATCGGTGTAATTTTTGAAACTAAAGAACTATTGGTGAAATTTAGTATAAACTTAAAGGACTATCCGTCTAATTTACTCAGCATATTAAGATCTCATGTCCACTAACGTTATGAAAAAGATAAATCTTGGGCCTTTATTTTATTTTGTTGGAGACTGGAATAGTATTAGTGTGTGCTTTTTATTTAATGGGGTACCCACTATCAAAATATATGCGAAGAACTACTACAGAAAATAGATAGATTGACTCGTAAAGAAGACATCTATTGGTGTGCAAAATTGCACTTCTTTTTTTTGTTTTTTTTCTTTACATCATTATTTTCCTTTTCTTTACAACTAAAATAATCTATATATAAACCAATAAAGGGGCTTGGTGTGGGTCGCCAAAATTCCGTTAAAGGGCATTTAGCAGCCAAACCCACGCCACATAACTCGCCAAAATGCAGCCGATAGCCGAACGTTATAGATTCGGCGGAGTGTTAAAATGAATGAAGCAAACCTCCAACACCATCGAATGGATATACTGTGGGACCACTTTGGTTTAAATTCAGGTGCTAAACAAGTTAGAGTAAATTTGACGTGATAGTTAAATCATGTTAAAACAAAAAGATTAAAATATGATTTTAAGATGATATAAACACCTTATACTCTAATAAGAATATTATATGCATACATATGTCATGATGGTCTGATTCCAATCCATTTACAACCACGTATACTTTATCCAATATATACGGTTTGAGAACTGTGTTATCTAGTTTTATAATTTTAGTCATTAAAAAGACAGTTCTTTTATCTTTCAAATTTCTCTTTGGCATATTCATGAGAATTTTACTAAAATAATTTACAGCAGACAAGGCAATTAATTTGTATAAAAACACCTAGAATATATAGTTTTGACGTACAATATGTATGTGCAAAATTCATCCAAAAGGCTAAAGACACGTAGCTCATTTGGTAATGGGTAAGACATCTTTGCAATAAGAAGCAAAAAGTTACGGGTTCGAAGCCCGTGACACCCCGATATCAACAATAGTTGGGTAAGACATATGCCTGTTACATCATGGAAGTGTATCAGAAAAGTAGGTTGATAGTTTGATACTCGAATGAGTTGTATGTTTTTCTTTTTTCTTTTAATTTCGTGTAAACGTGATCAATGGATTCACAAGCTAGTAGCGTAACAACCGAGTTGTGTTGTTATATCAGTGTTGGCGTGATGCTTCCTTTAACACCTTTTTGCATAGTTTAAAGTTGACTTCAGTTTATAACCTTAACACTGTTCATTATCCTTAAGAAAGAAAAAAGTGATCATCTTTAAAAATCTTACAATGA
Organism: Calendula officinalis; assembly: GCA_963853835.1. NCBI lineage: Eukaryota > Viridiplantae > Streptophyta > Magnoliopsida > Asterales > Asteraceae > Calendula > Calendula officinalis. Next base: position 32,749,015 of record OY970823.1, on the reverse strand, counting down.
CTTCACACCACACCAAAAGGTACGCAATTTCAACTTGTTTTGTGTCACATGGACATCAAATCTATGTTGCAGATGTTCCAAATTAACAGTGTATCAACATTACACTTAAAAACAATAGTGAATTAGTGGTTAAATTTGATTTTCATAATAAGGAAATTTTAAGAAGGTTTCATGTTCAATCCTTAGAAGAAGAAAAAATCACTTCCTTGTAGTCACATAGGTTCACTCACGCCTGAGTCCGGGCTATCCACAAAGTGGATGGTCACGCTGAGATTAGTCGACTCGCAACGATAAACAAGTTATAAAAAAAATATTACAATCAAGTAACAAGATTATTCTCTATCTTTTTAATAGTTACAAATTTAAAAATAAATAAAAATAACTGTTATTAAGTATACAAACAAGGAAAACCAGAAAAAAGCGTGTTAATACAAAATTTGCGTCATAGTAATTAATTTCTAAACATAATTACTTATGGTCGTTGTGTATTTCAAGTATAATAAACTCATAAATGAAATTAACATTTAAAATTAATAACTAAATATAATTACTCCCTCCGTCCCACAAAAAAGTTTACATTTCTCACTAAAATTATGTCCCACAAAAAAGTTTACATTTCTCACATTTGATGGACCCCACATAATAAAATATTACTGTTACTAAAACCTCAACATTAATATCCACTAATTATCTTTCTCTCTCCAATCAAACATTATATATTAATCAAAAGTATTACTAGTGACTCTAGAAATGTAAACTTCTTAGTGGGACGTAGGGAGTATTATATATAAGCAAGAATCACAAAAACCTCTCTAATCTTTCCTCTTTTGTCAAACAAACCATGATTTTCTTTTTATGTCACGCAAGTCGCAAAAAGCATTTAGCGACCCATATTTTTTTTTGTCGTAAATGGCATTTAACAACCCGCGGAATAAGTTGCTAAATTCGAAGTTCCCCTTTATGTGTGTAACTGTGTAAGTCGCTAAATGACTAAAATTTGATATTTTAGTTGGATTTTCTTATTCGTTTTGTATTTTTAGCGGGATATTTTTAGGATTTGAAGTAAATTATGTATATTTACACCATATTTTTAGTACATGGGCAATCTCAGGAGAATAATTTTTGACTCATAAATATTCAGCAATCAGCATAACTTGTGAGGAAGTCTAAATTACCTATCACTAGTTTACCTTGTAGATGGTTATGTCTTTATTAGGAGTAAATTACAGTTTTTGTCCCTGACATATGGTCGATTCGGGGTTTTTGTCCCTAATCTTTTTTCTTCCGTTTTTTTGTCCTTTAAATTTTTCAAATTCTGCAAATTTGTCCTTCCGTCCAAGTCCGTGTATTTTTAGCCGTTAAGTCCCATCACATGCACAAAACGTGAGGGCATTTTGGTCATTTTACAAATTCTTTTATTTTTTATTTTTTTTCTCCCTACTTCATCTTCTTGCTTGAAGAAACCCTAAAATCTATTTATTATTATAAAATTTTGAACTAAATCTATTTATTACTATTATTTGACTAAAAAAAGAAGCTATAAATGTACTTTAAGCAAGAACTTAATGGGTTGATTTCATATTAGCTTGGCCCAACTATCTTTTATGGGCCTAAATCTAATTGGTTATAATATATATACGACCGGCTAGAAAAACCTTGTAGTTCTTATTCAACCTCGATTTACTCTGAACAAGTTTACAGATCGATTTCGATCAGGTGCTCAGGTAATTCTTCTAGAAGCGCCATTAGGATTCATTTCTCGCTTGTTCTCGACGTTTTAATTTTTGAGATCTATTGTTTCATTGTATATTTCATTCATAATTTTAAATTTCATCAATTCATTGCATGAATTCGTATTCATAGAATTGCTTTAATTAATCTTCGATTCAAAGCATGTTATTTTCTTGAGTCAAACTCATATTATTTGTATAATATCGATTAATCATTGATTAGCGATCCAATTCATATAATATTAATAATTAATAAACATTGCTTTTATGCATTATATAGATTTTAACCTATTTTATTTGAATTACTGAAATTAATGTTGCATGCAGAAGCAACAAGTTCAACGTTTAATTAACGGTAAATGTATTATCAAATATGTCTATTGTCTTAAGTGCAATCCTAATATATGCTTATTATAATTTATAAGGTAGTCATATTGAATAATTTTAGAAATTAATTTTACTAGACCCCTTAATTCAGGAATAAACTATTAAAAAAAGAAAAGAAAGCTTGATGTTTAATTGATTTATGTTTGGTTGATTTTGTTTTTAAGGATCTTATAGTAACGATGAAATTTATATTCGAGTTTGCCGAGAACTTAATCCTAAGTTTAATGGAGGATCCTATCGAAAGAGATCGCAAATTTAGGGAGCATATGTATCGTGTAAAAGATCGTTGTGAGAAAACAAAAGAGATGGTGGAGTTATCCGATTCGTCCGTACGGCTTTTGGACATTTGATCGGCACAATGCCCAAATCTTTTGGGATGCTCAGATTAGCCATGTTCGAGGTCGTAGAGACCCTTATGATGACCTCCTCCAAGAGCATCATGTTACCTCAAAGTCCAAATGAATTGTGAGTTCTTATTTGAAATAAAAAAGTTACATATTTTTGTTGCAGATTAGTGTTAATGATGTGGGCTGAAAAACGAAACCGAAAACGTAAACACAGATTGGTCCTGTCGATTTTTAGATTCTAATCCAAAAACCACGTTGATTCAAACAATAGTGTGGAATTTTGGGAAAAAAATCTTAATTTTTATAAAATTCAGTCTTCTAGAGTCTCAAACAAGCATTAAAAAAACCTAAATTTTCAAATGAGCCAAAAAAAAAAAAAAACGGCCTAAAACTTGGCATAAAACAAAGTCCAAAAATTAAAAAAAAAAAAACTAAGAATGCAAATAACTTCCCCAAAAGAACGCTTGAAACGGAGACCTAAGGCCAAAGTTATGTAATTTCACTGCATCCCTTTCTTCAAGCGGTCTCGAACTTCAAGGAACAAAAGGCAATGTTCCTCCACATTTGGGCATGGATCACTTAATAACTGGTTTATTATGCGATATAAATGGATCATCGTTGCAACGGTTTTTTTAACCTTATTAGCAAGAAGCTAGAAACAACGTAACTACATCATTGCAAATGGTTTAATTTCTGTTTTTTACGCAGGAAACTGAGGGGTGATATTTTTCAGATACGAAAAAGTGCTTAATGATCGATGTTTAACTGCTGAGGGTAGTAATAAAGTAGTGGTTAGATCTTCTAGTCCAAGTATTTCGGATGAAATAAGAATCAATAGCATTTGTTCTGCTACTATTGTATAGAAGCTTGAATTTCTTCAATAATTTTTTATTTGATAAAATATGCGAATCTTTCCTTCACAACTATACTGTCGACTCTTGTAGCCAATATTTTAGATATCCAGGTGAAGTGGGAAATGAGAAGGTAGCTGGCCAAAATGAGCCAGTTAGATCGGTGGTTTTAACTTGACCGGTTGGAAATAAAAATCAGGTTAAACCGGCCGGTCAAACTGGATTGAAATTGTTGGGAAATAATCAAGTTATTACTGATGCTGCAGGTAATACTTATTGAATTACTACTGATGGTGCTTAAACATGAAAAACTACTGATCTTGAATATACTACTGACGATGGCACATATTACTGATGTCTATATTTAGAGCTGATCGTGTCCGAGATTCTAGTAGAATTAGTTTAGAATGTTTATCTTTTGTAAATTCAATTGTAATCGTTTCCTAGAATAACTAGGTTAAAGTATTAGGCTTCAAGGACTATTACATATAGTTCCTTATGAATTGTAAACGTACGTGTGTATTGATCGATAATTAATATACATTGAAGCTTTTTATGATAAACTGTGTTCTTGATCATTCTTATTCGACTTATAGTTTACATTGTTCTTAATCAAATAACAAGAGTGTTAATCCGCTGTAACTTCTCTTTGTTAGTAGATATGTGATTCAATAACTTGTTTGAGTTATTCGATCCTGACAAGTGGTATCAGAGCATTATGGTTCTAGATCTACGAATTAAGAACATCAAAAAGTTTCACACTTTCGAAACTAAAATTGTTAATCATGTCTGATAACAATGAAAGCACACAGGCAAACAAAATCCCAATTCTCACTCCCAACAACTTTGGGATGTGGAAAAACAGAATCAAGCAATACATGCTTATTACTGATTATTCTATGTGGGAAGTTGTTATAGAAGGCAACAAAACTATTCAAACTCAAATCACAAGCACACCAACTGAATTTGACAAACTCAAAAGTGATAAGGAGAAGAAAGACAGAGGAATCGAACTAAAAGCATTAAGCACTCTCTTGCTTGCTATTCCCAATGACCATCAACATTTATTTGTTGAATACGATGATGCTAAGAAGCTGTGGCAGGCACTGGAGAAAAGATTTGTTGGTACCAAAAGTACCAAGAGAAACATGAAGTCTGTCCTAAAGCAAGACTTTGAAAACTTCAAAGGACAGAAGAATGAATCACTGTCACAAGTTTTGATCGATTCAATAAACTTATTGGTGAACTCAATCAAGTTGGAGTTAAACCAGACAATGATGATGTCAACAGAAAGTTTCTCAGATCTCTTGGTGAAGAATGGTCTATGTATACTGTTATATACAGACAAGGAGATGCATTGGAAGAGAAGGAGCTTGATGAACTTTACAATGAACTAAGAGTATTTGAATCTGAGGTAAGTAATAAAACTCCTACTTTACCTTCAAACAATGCTGCTTTTGTGTCTAGTACAGGTACATGTCAGGATGCTGCAACTGGAAAGAATGTAGAAACTGAAGATGTAGCAAGAGAATCCTTCTTTACTAGTCATGTACACACTGCATTGATTAGTGAAGATCTGGAACAAATCAATCCTGATGATCTGGAAGAGATGGACATCAAATGGCAGATGACAATGCTGAGTTTGAGAACTAAAAGATTTCTCAAAAGAGCTGGTAGACAAAATCTAACCTTCAATAAAGGTGATCGTGCTAGATTTGACAAAACCAAAGTCAAATGCTACAACTGCAATAATTTTGGTCAATTTGCTAGAGAATGTCCTAGCAAAGATCAAAGATCAAATTATAACAAAAACAACACTTCAACTCAACTGCATTGGTATCTCAAGAGGGTCAAGGGTATGACTGGAGCTTTCAAGCAGAGGAACATGCTCAAAATCAAGCTCTCATGGCCTTCACTAATTCTACTACTGAGGTACATTCTAAATCTTGTACTCCTGAATGCATTAAAGCATATAAAGAATTAGAAAAACTTAACAAAGAAACTCTAGATGAGATGATATTAAACAGATATAGAAGAATTGAATTTAATGATTGTATTGCAGATTTAGAAAATCAAATTAAAATTTACAAAATAGCTGATAAAAAATTAAAAGATGAATTATTACAAGCAACTTATGATAAAGAACATGCTGAGCTAAAGTTAAAAGAAACTTTAATCAAATTAGAAGAATGTCAATTGGAATTAGAACAAAATAAATTAAAAATAAAGATATTTGAAAGAAGTTCTAAAATAATTGATGAATCAACCAGCAATCAAACCACTGAGAAAGCTGTTCATGGTGTTGGATATCATGCAGTCCCACCTCCAACTAATTTTATTCCTCCACTCAAATCAAGTCAGAAAGAATCTTAGATGAATTAAAATTAGAAAGTAAAACTGAAACAAGTAATGATTCATCTGATGATGAACAAACAATTAAATCAACTGATACAAGTTTTCATACCACACAAAGCCAAACTGAATCCCCCAAATATAATTCAGAAAATATACCAACTATTTTAAGAAGGGGAAATCAAAGAAACTTAAATCAGTTAAAAGAACAAAGAAAGCCTGAAAGTGCTAAAACAACAACATGTTTAATTTGCAACAAAGTTAATCACTTAGCAAAGGATTGTCACTTCAATCCAATTAACTGCAAAGAATTTAAGGAATTCAAAGAAAACAAAGAAAAATTAAAAGAATTGAAATTAAAACAAACTGAAGAAGTTAAACAAATTAAAAAACCACATGTTGAAGTTCCTAAATTTGGAAGAACTGCACAAAGATTTGTGCAAAATATCAGGCATAGAAGTCCTAAAAGGAGTAATTATTTTAAAAATAATGGAAAACCAAATCAATTTTCAAGATACTCAAACTTTTCAAACATCAGTAGGAACTATTACAGGTTTACTACTGGTAAAAACCCTAATTACAATGTTGTTGGATACAATTACCATAATACTACTGATTATGCTAAAAACTCATATTACCCAAATACTACTGGTCCATCAGTAGTAAAATACTCAAAAGCCAAAAACTATGGGTATAAACCTAAGTCAGTAGTAAAACAAAACAACAGTAATAAACAACAAATGAAAACCAAACCCGCATTCAAAGCTCATACAGTTCGTAAATCTTACTCTTCAAAGGATGAACCCAAGACAAAACAAGCTTGGGTTCCCAAAATTAACTAATCCATTTATTTTTTTGTGCAGAGCATTCAGATCCCAGAAGAAGGAAGAACATGACACATTGATAGTGGATGCTCTAGGCACATGACTGGAAATTTTCAAATTCTTAAAGATTTCAAGTCCTTTGAAGGTGGATATGTTGCTTTTGGTGAAAATCCAAGAGGTGGTAGGATTACAGGTAAAGGTACAGTATCAAATGGTAAGATTACTTTTGATGATGTATTTTATGTTGCTGAACTTAAATATAATCTGGTTAGTGTCTCACAAGTATGTGATAAAAAGAACAAAATTCTTTTTACAGATATAGAGTGCATCATTCTTTCTCCTGACTTTATTTTAGATGAAAAATTTGTTGTTTTAAGAACACCAAGGAGAAACAATGTGTATTGCCTGGATATAGGGGGAATTCATTTCTTCAAATGAAATCAACTTTTTTATATCTAAGGCAAACACAAATGAATCAGAACTCTGGCATAGAAGGATGTGTCACACAAATTTTAAAAATATGAATAATTTAGTCAAAAAGAATTTGGTAGCTGGCTTACCACAAAAAAAATTCATGTGTGATCATCATTGTGTTGCATGTCTGAAAGGTAAACAACACAAAACTTCTCATAAGTTCAAAGCAATTAATTCTATTTCTAACCCTTTGCAGCTCTTACATATGGACCTATTTGGACCTACAAATGTAATGAGTATTGGAAAGAAACAATACTGTCTTGTTATTACTGATGATTTTTCCAGGTATACTTGGGTTTTCTTTCTTAGGACCAAAGATGAAACAAGTGAGATCATAAAGAATCTGATAGTCAAACTGGAAAACACAAGAGATCTCAAAGTGAAAACCATTATATGTGATAATGGCATAGAGTTTAAAAATGCTAAATTAATTACTTTTTGTGATCTTAAAGGTATTGACAGGCAGTACAGCTCTTCAAGGACTCCACAACAAAATGGTGTTGCTGAAAGAAGAAATAGAACAATCATTGAAGCAGCCAGATCCATGCCTGCGGACTCAAAATTACTAATAACTTTTTGGGCTAAAGCTGTTAATACTGCTTGTTATGTTCAAAACAGAGTATTAATAGTTAAGCCCCATTTTAAAACACCTTATGAACTTTTTAATAAAAGAAAACCTTCAATAAGTTTTCTAAAATCATTTGGTTGTCCTTGTACAATTTTAATTACAAGAGAACAAATTGGTAAGTTTGACTGCAAATCAGATGATGGGATCTTTGTAAGTTACTCAACTCAAAGCAAATCATACAGAGTGTTCAACAAAAGGCTAAGGATCATTGAAGAAAGTGTGAATGTATCCTTTAATGAAAACCTAATGAATGAACAAGGAAATGGTCCAGATTGGCTGTTCAATATTGATAATCTAACCAAATCCTTTTATGTTAATTATGATTGTAATGCAGGAGATTCAAACAATCAAAGTCAACAAGGAGGATCATCATCATTCAATGGTAGTCAAGACACAATGAAATATATCCTAGTTAATACTGATCCCACAGTTAATACTGAGGACAGTAGTAATTCAGATAACCCTAGCAATCTTGATACCAGTAACAACTTAAACTCACAATATACTACTGACCCCAGTAGTAATACAGAATCTCAAACAGATGATGATGAACCAAACAATAACGATGTCAGCACTAACAATGAACCTCATGAACCAAATGACAATCATGTTACTACTGATACCGGCAACAATGAAGAATCTCAACAAAATCCAGAAAATCAAGAAGCAACATGGACAGATGCTCAAATTCCTGAATCCAATGAATCAAATCTCGATAGTCAACTAGTTGCTGATAAAGTCTCCAACTCAAGAACAGAAAAGAATCATCCGTTAGACTGAGTTCTAAGTGATGTGAACTCAAATATGCAGACTAGAAGTAAATTTAATTCAACTCTAAATTCAAACATCTGTAATATAAGTCTAATCTCAAATGAATGTATGTTTGAATGTTGTCTGTCACAGGAGGAACCTAAACAGATTCAACAAGTAATGAAAGATTCAAATTGGATTATAGCAATGCAATAAGAACTTCTCCAATTCAAATTACAAGCTGTCTGGACACTTGTACCTCTACCAAAAGGAAAAAGGGCCATTGGCACAAGATGGATCTTTAAAAACAAGAAAGATGAAAGAGGTATAGTGATAAAAAACAAAGTCAGACTTGTAGCCCAAGGATACACTCAAGAAGAAGGAATAGACTATGATGAGGTATATGCCCTTGTTGCAAGAATTGAAGCAATAAGGATCTTTCTGTCATATGCTTCATTCAAGAAAATTAAAGTCTATCAAATGGATGTTAAAAGTGCATTCTTATATGGGAAAACTGAAGAAGAAGTCTATGTTTGTCAACCTCCAGGATTTTAAGATCCTGAACATGATAATTATGTGTACAAATTAGACAAAGCTCTATATGGCCTTCATCAGGCACCAAGAGCTTGGTATGATACATTATCATCATATTTATTGAAGAACAATTTCAAAAGAGGTGCAATTGATAAAACTCTGTTCACAAGAAAAGTCAAAGATGATATACTACTGGTCCAGATATATGTAGATGATATCATCTTTAGATCAACAAATGATCAACTGTGCAAAGAGTTTGAAGAATTAATGCAGATCAAATTCAAGATGAGCTCAATGGGTCCAATGAACTTCTTCCTTGGACTCCAAATCAATCAAAGATCAGATGGTATTTTGATTAATCAATCAAAATATGTCAGGGACATCTTAGAGAAGTTTGCAATGAAAGACTGCAAAAGTGCAAGCACACCAATGGAAACACATAAACACCTACATCCTGATGTTGAGGGGGAGGATGTAGATGAACATCTATATAGATCAATGATAGGTTTTTTAATGTATTTAACTGCATCAAGACCTGACATTATGTATAATGTTTGTGTATGTGCCAGGTATCAAGCAAGACCTAAGGAGCTTCATTTGCAGGCTGTCAAAAGAATCTTCAGATACTTAAAGGGAAAACCCTCTCTTGGTCTTTGGTATCCATATGACTCACCATTTGAACTCATAGCCTACACAGATAGTGACTATGGTGGTGAATGTCAAGATAGAAAATCTACTACTGGTGGATGTCAATTCTTTGGATCAAGACTGGTGTCATGGCAATGCAAGAAACAAACAAATGTGTCAACATCAACTGCTGAAGCAGAGTATGTAGTTGCATCTGCTTGTTGTGCTCAAGTTTCGTGGATTCAAAATCAACTCCTAGACTTTTCTATATCCATTCTTAAAACTCTAGTTTTTATTGATAATCAAAATGCTATTAGTCTTGTGAATAATCCAGTAAAACACTCAAAAACCAAACATATTGAAATAAGATTTCATTTTATAAGGGATTGTAATGAAAAGAAATTAATCAAAGTAGAGAAAATTCATACTGACAATCAACTAGCAGATCTTTTTACAAAAGCATTTGATGTAGGAAGATTCAGTTTCTTGGTTAGCAGTATTGGAATGATTTTAATAAATTAATTTCATTATTAAAATTATATGTAAAATTTTTGTACAATATTTATATTTGAAAGTGTGTTTTACTACTGGTTATTTACTATTACTGACTATGAGTTGTACTCGTAATTTAGTACTGATAGGGTTTCTCAGAGAATTAGGTTAAGTATAAAACAACAGTTACTACCGATGTTTTACTACTGGTACTTAGTTACTACTGGTTGATCGCTATCTGTGAAATACGATATTTTACCGTACTAACCCCCATGATAATAGCCGTTGGGTTATGATTCGAATGATATTTCGGTCATTTTGCAGGTTAATTCGAAAAATATAAATAGCTGAATGAGATTAGTTTAGCATTATCCAGTCCTCGATTCGATAAACCCTACGATAAACCCTAATCTCTGCAAATCCGATCAATACCTTGAACCAGTAACAAATCATTTCTCTTTCGAAATCATTCACACCAACCCTCAAGATCATCTTCCACGAAACATCAAAACCCAAAACATCCCAATGGCAATCAAGAAACCCTTGGCCGTTGAAACAGATCTTTTGTACTCAGAATTCCATAACATGCTAGCATTTCTAAGAAATCCTGATGGAACAAGAAGCTTCAGGCCGATAGTAATGTTCTTGAAAAACTCTCCCATTCGCTTTGCATTAACAGTACAACCAAAACTCTGTGTACAACACATTGTTCACTTTTGGGAGAAGGCAGAAAAAGTGGAAGAACAGGGTATTCTAAAAATCAAATCCGACATTGATGGAAAACCCATTAGCATATCAGAACAAACAATTAGAGATCATCTTCAACTCAATGATGAGTCAGGTATTTCTCTTCTTTCTAAATCTGATTTAATAGAAAATATTTTGAAAATGGGGTATGAGGGAAGAACTGATATTCAAACCTTTCAGAAGGGTCTTCTTTCACCCCAATGGAAATGTTTGGTACATACAATTCAACACTGTATGTCACCAAAGAAAAGTACTTGGAATGAGTTCAACAGATCAATAGCATCTGCTGTTGTCTACTTGTGCACAGATCAAGTATTTAATTTTTCTAAAATGATCTTTGAAGGAATGCTTGGAAATCTGAGAGTTTCAAAATTTTTAATGTATCCAAGATTCCTTGCACACATTTTTTATTGTGAGATCCCTGATCTCATAAAAACCTCAAACATTTTTTCCAATTCCAAAACCAAATAAAAAGGTTTACTCAAACATGAACAAGAAGTTCAATTTTTATGGAAAAGAAACTCCACTGTTTCCAAACATGATCTATGATCAACCCCCAACTGGAGAAGGTTCAAGTCACCCCATTGAACCCCAACCCACTCCATCACTCAAAACAGCCCAAACAAAATCCCATAATTCCACTCAATCACCCACACAAACAAATGTCCTAAATGTGTCCCAGGTACATGTAGATAAACCAGAGAGTGCTACTCTTCACTCTGAGGTAGACCAGCCCATAGCCAAACAAATCTATAAAATCTATAAAAGGAAGAAAACTTCCTTAAAGCACACCAGGGGACCCACTGAGTCACACCCCAGACTCCAAGAGTTGTCCTCCAAGGAGGAAAGAGGGCATGAGAAAGGGCTCTCACTACTGATGCACCAAAGGTTGGTGCACAGGCTAGTGAGAACATCATTAGGACCCAGACCTCGGCAACTTTAAGTGATGACTCATCATTTGAGGCAGCACTTAAAGGACCCCGGTGCCAAGAAACCACAAGGGGAGATACTTCTGCTTCTTCTAGGAAGAAGAGAGTATCTAAACAACCCATTTCATCACCAAGCAGTGATGAGGGTAGATTGAACATAACTGGTTTGACAGATAGGATGGAAAACCTTAAAGCTAATGTACCAAACAAGCCCAATGATCCACCTAGAAGGAGTGAGGGAAGTATTAAACAAACTCAGTTGACGGATAAGAAGGAAAACCTTGAAACCACTGTACAACATTGCCTGGAACTATTAAACAATCAAGGAAAGACCATGAGCTATATGAAGCACTATATCAATGCATTGAATACAAGACAGAAGAGGTTTGATTATAGGCTTCAAAGGCAATCCAATCTCATCAGAAAATTACAAAAGAAGATTGCTGATAGTGAGGCTCAACAAGTTGAGATCACTAAGGGGGAGAAGGATCACATACAGGGTTTGATTGATCATTCAATTGCAGCAGCAGCAGCCTCCCTCCTAAACCTTAGAGAAGCTCATGGTGAAACAGGTCAAAGTTTTGATGAAGACCTGAATAGAAGAGTCAGAAGTATGGATGAAGATGTATTCATGTCTGCACAACAATCTCCAGCAGTAGAGCGAATACATTCTCCAGTTACTACTGAAGTCATGGACACTACTGATCCCATGGATACTACAGAAGCTAAAGAACAACCAGAGGTTGTTACTACTGATCCCATTGATGAAGAAACAACATCAGTAGTAAATATTCCAATAACGAAAACAAACATTCCAGTTACTATTGATGCCCTAGCAGTAGTTGTATCATCCTAAAACCGGTCTAGTAGTTTTAGGTATATTTGGCATATGATAAATAATTATTTGACTATATGTGGAATTATTTGGTTAATTATTTATGTGGTGTGATATTTTAACCATGGGGTTTAAATATCTTTTTACTGAAATATTTTATTGTGAATGTGATTTTTATATTTTTAGATCCACTTTTAAATTGTGATTCCGAAAATATCTTCGTTGTTAAAAATAGAGTTAATTTGGTATTTTAAATAAATTGACTACGAACCGGACCGTATCGTATTGTTTAAATAAAAAACTGAAATTTGGAAGGGGGACCCCTTTCCTCTTTGTTTCTGCCAAACTTGAAGACCTAGGGGGGGCCATTATCTTTTGAACTCATCCTCACTTCCTCCTTTTACTTCCTTTTTATTTTATCTTTTTAAAACCAAAACCATCAAACCCCTTTGATCCTTCTTTGAAGTATACAAGATTAAATCCTTCTTGTTTCTCGCTCACGATCTCGTTTCTGCAAATATTCAAGTAAGTTGTTAGATTCTTTTGTTGGTTCTTGAGTTTATTGCAAGTTTATGAACTAGGGTTTTAAGATTTGGTGGGTTTGTTGTTAAATGATAAAGTTTATAAATCTTTTATGTTTATATGTTAAAAGAAGCTTGTTATGTGTTATAACTAGTAAAATCAGATTTTTGGTGGAAGATCCATAAATCACCATTTTAGGTGATTTTGGAGAAGAAAGTGAGTTTTTATTAAAATAGTTAGATCTTGGGTTTTTATGGTTTATATGGTTAATATAAGTTGAATTAACATGTTGGAAGCATTAGATGTTGATATGGATGACTTTGACTTGTATGGATAAGATTGTTAGTTAAAATAATTGTATGCATTTTATGTCTAAGTTATAAGCTAATTAACGGGTTTTAGTGACTAGTTGGTAATATTATGTTGATTGTGTGTATTATGGACTGTATGTCTAGTTGTGTTAAAATGACATGTTAAATATGTTAGTTGTGATTTGTAATCAACTATTGTGTTATTTGATAAATGACTAGTTGTGATAGAGTTGGGTAAAATTGTTAGTTAAAAACTAGTTTGGATTTTATGTCTAAATTGTGAACTAGTTGTTATATTGGTGAAAAATGCCATTTATGTGTTTTATGACTTTTATTACTAGAAAGGTTAAATTAACATGCTAGAAATGTTATTTAATGATTTATGTCAAGTATTATGAGATTTAATGAAAATACTAGTTTTATAGTGTTTGAGTGGTTTATGTGAGAATATGAACTAGTTATTTGGAAGTTGGCAAATTGGATTAAAAATGGAGTTGGCCTTATGGAATAACTAGTTAGTTATGAATTGTTAAATGTTATAAGTATAGCATTTAAGTTGTGTATGGAAAGTGTTAAGGTCAAATATAAGGTTTTGACCCGTTTGAGGATTAATGTGAAAGTTGGCTAAATGAGCATAGTATGGTTTGGCTTGACTATGGATGGAGATAATATGGTAAATTACATAATTTGGTGATTTGTAAGTTGTTGACATTATTATAGTTGTAGAATGTGGTATTGTTTTAATAATTCGGGTTTCGACCCATTTGGGTGTAATGTGCTAAATTGGTTAGGTATGGCTTGGTTGTATTTGACTTGAATTTTAAAAGTGTAACATGACCATGACATGTTTATATGATGTTGCAAGTGCTTAGTTATTCATGTAGTGCAAGTGTTAGTGTTAAATGTATATTTAACATTGTTTATAATTTTGGTGGAATTATATACTAATTCGGTATTCCTTTGGATTCACGGGAAAATGGAGGACAACTCAGTGACATTAGACTACTGAGTTGGTGACAAGGAGAAGGTTACGGTGAGTGGATTTAACCTCCAACTTGTGTTTGGTTACAATTGGTTTGGTATTTGCATACTTGTTGTAAACGCAGGAAATGTACCAGATTTGGGGAGTTCGCGACGCGAACTAGGGTTCACGATCGCGAACTGCGGACAAAGAATTTTGGATTTGATCGTGAACAACTTCGCGACAGGTTCCCGAGCGCGAACCGGAGTTCACGACGCGAACTGTAGTTCGCGACGTGAACTTGCATGTGATGCTTTTGATGCAGTTTTCCGTAGCTAGCTTGCTTGTTTGGTACCTATTTGCTTGTGTTAAGTTAAATAGGTTACATGCACATAGGTGAAGAGGCTTTGCTTTATTGGTAGCAACCACTCGGTTTGAACTAGGTGACCGAGGTTTGAGAAGTCAGTGTCGGAAGGATATTGGCTGGGCATAGTGTATCGACGAATCGTGGTATTCGGACCTTACATGTATGCGTTACACGTAAGGGGGTTTGCCGGTGAGTTGGGTACAGGCTTTCGGGTACCGTCGTTGGGCCGACGATGGTTTTAGGCTCCTGCAGGACCACCACCGAGCTTCTTGAACAAACAGTGTTATGTGGTTATGTGGCTTTTCGATCGTAGAGATGTTTATGCTAGCTTGTTGTGCTTTACAGAATTTGTAGATTATATTCATACACTTAGCTTTGTGCTAATCCCTCCCTCGTTGAATCTTTTCCGGTTGATCGGTGCTTTGGACGGGATGATTGACCAAGCTCAATTGGATATGTTTTGTAAATTGAGTCATGTCGTTAAGTGACACCGTTTAAGCAATGTTTATTTTGGAAATTAATTTGGGACGTTTGTTTTGTAAACCTAAACCTGTTGTTGATATGCAGTACACTCCGCCTTCAATATGTGTTGGTAAAGGAAAAGACAAATTTGATGATGATTACCCACACAGAGCTCTAGGTCATTTTATGGTGAACAAAATAAATATGGTTAGACCTTTAAAAAGAGATGTTTGGAAGGTGAAAAGAATTAGATATCAAAGAAAGTGTGCTAAGACTCAAGCTCTTAAAGACAAAAGAAAAGCTGAAGAAGAAAGAATTAAAAATGCAGCAATTCAAGAGATTGAAGAATTCCTAGTAGAAGATCAACAACCAGAATTTGATAAACAAAAAAAGATAGAAGAAGAACATCTGAACTGTCTTGAAGATCTAGTTGCTGAATGCAAAAGAGAAAAAGCTGATCTACCAGATGATATATTTGAGCAGAAAGCCAAAATGATATATTACTTAAAGTTAAAGGGTCACAGTGCTAAATCATTTGGAAGAATGAAAATGTTGACCATTGTAGATAAATATTGTACTGTTAGAAAGAAGTAATTAGCTAAATCTGAAGAAGAAGAAGTCAAAGACAAAGAATTAGTTGATATTGATCCTAAAATAGTGATTACCAGAAAACCAATGACTGGTGAATCATCAAATCCTTCTGTCAACAAAAAGAGGAAAGCCATAGAAACAGAACAAGAATCAAGGAAGAAATCTAAACAAGACTCTCAAATACTTGATCTTCCAATAGCTCCTCTACAAGACAATCTCATTATTAACTGGAGAGTTGTAAATGATATAATTGAAATAATTAAAGAAGACAAAACAACTCAAAAGTTCAGTGCTTGGAAACCAATGGTTATGTCATTGTTCAGAAGTGATATAATTAAAGTCTTGATTATTGGTAAACCAAGAATGACAAAAAAGTCTTGGAGAAACTCAGGTGCTGGATATCTAACAGATATGATAGATGCTGCATTCTATCCAGATGACTATCCTGAGAAATTTACTAACACACAAAATGTCTATGCTTGGAATGTGCTACCAACAGTTGACATGTATTTCTTTGAAAGGGCCAGTAAGAAGTGTGAACTATTTCTATTTGAAAGAGAATATCCACATTCTGAAGAAACAATGTATCAAATCACCACCTGTTCCTTCATGAGACCTCATGATGTTGCTATCTTTCAAGAAAAATACAACTATTTTGTGAAGAGGAACAGTAAATATATAATTGCACAAAGGAAAAGGATAAATCAACAGACAATTGATAGTGATCAAAGAAGAGCTAAACTGTTGGAATAAAAGAAGAAGAAATAGGAAGAAGAAAAGAAACTTGATTAATTCAAGATGAATTAATAAGTTTAGGGGGAGATTGTTGGGAAATAATCAAGTTATTACTGATGTTGCAGGTAGTACTTATTGAATTACTACTGATGGTGCTTAAACATGAAAAACTACTGATCTTGAATATACTACTGACGATGGCAAATATTACTGATGTCTATAATTAGAGCTGATCGTGTCCGAGATTCTAGTAGAATTAGTTTAGAATGTTTATCTTTTGTAAATTCAATTGTAATCGTTTCCTATAATAACTAGGTTAAAGTATTAGGCTTCAAGGACTATTATATATAGTTCCTTACGAATTGTAAACGTACGTGTGTATTGATCGATAATTAATATACATTGAAGTTTTTTGTGATAAACTGTGTACTTCATCATTCTTAGTCGATTTACAGTTTACATTGTTCTTAATCAAATAACAAGAGTGTTAATCCGCTGTAACTTCTCTTTGTTATTAGATCTGTGATTCAATAACGTGTTTGAGTTATTCGATCCTGACAGAAATGTTAAATGCAAAGTCTAGATTATAAAACATTGCTTGTAGCTAATTAGAGATTCACCCCAGGTGTTTACGATCTTTGATGGAATTCCTTTTGGATGATGACAACTCTATAAGCTATCTATAAATGCATTAGAATTCGTGTATTAATCAATAGAGTAAATTACTGTTTTTGTCCTTGTGGTTTGGCCGTTTCAGCGTTTTTGTCCCTGTGGTTTTTTTTCTTTTTTTTTTGTCCCTGGGTATGCAAAATTCCGTTTTTTTGTCCTTCCGTCAATTTTCTGCCGTTAACTTACCTCACATGCCAAACATGTGAGGGTATTTTTGTCTTTTTTTCATTTTCTTTTCATTTCTAATATTTTTAATTTCATTTTCATCTTCTTCACAAAGTTGAAGAACCCTAATTCCTAAATCACAAATATGTCAACTCAATTATGAAGACGGTCGATGTAAGTTGTCCTAAAATAACAATAATCACATATTAATAAAATTCCCAAAACCAAAAAAACTATAATAAAAGTTCCCCCAAATTCTGCTCGTAGCCAAAATCATCGTGAAGAACAAGAAAATAAAAATTGGGGGTTTTTCTCTGCTTCAGTTACACATACGAACCACTCCTTTGACACCAAATTGGGGGGTTTCTCTGCTCCTTCTCCGGCCATGTACGCCACCGGCACCGGAAGGAGACGACGAGCTTATGGATCGAGCTGAGAATGCGCTCCAATTGGCTATGTCGAGGCTCGAGGATGAATTTCGTCATATTTTGATCCGTAACACAGTTCCTCGGGATGTAGATCGGTTGTACGGATCTATCTGTTCGGCTTCACGTGCATTTACGGCGAACAACGTCGAATTTGAAGAGGAACCAGAAAGTGTCGGTGATGACGATGATCCAGAAGGAAGCAGTTACCGTCACGAAAGAGGTGCAAGCATCGGAGGTGATGTATGTGTTGATTTGATTCATCCTGAAGCTATAGACGAGCTTAATGACATCGTTGATCGCATGATTAGGTCAGGCTATGAAAAGGAGCGTTGTCAGGTATACACTAATGTTCGTCGTGATGTTTTAGATGAATGCTTATCGATTCTGAGTGTTGAAAGGCTTAGTATTGAAGAAGTACAGAGAATTGAATGGAAAATTTTGGATAAAAAATTGAAGAAATGGATTGAAGCTATTAAAGTTGTATAATTTGATGTGTCAGTGGATCAAATCAAAATTTGTGCATTTGGAAACCTTAAAAGTTGTGATTTTAGAATTAGGGTTTGAAGGAGTGAGAGAATGTAAGATTAATTGGGGAAGAACATGAAGATCATAGGAAAAATGACATAAGTACCCTCACATGTTTGGCATGTGAGGTAAGTTAACGGCAAAAAATTGACGGAAGGACAAAAAAATGGAATTTTGCATACCTCAGGGACAAAAAAACAGAAAAAAAAACCCACAGGGACAAAAACGCTGAAACGGCCAAACCACAGGGACAAAAACAGTAATTTACTCTAATCAATAATTATTCTCTGTATTTTAGGTGTCACTTATTCATTAATAAAAATACAACTTTCTAATGTGTATAATAGTTTATCAAAAACTTTTTTTTAGTCTCCAAACAACTTTAATACAAAAGTATATTGATATCGAATGAACACAATGTACAAGTTTGACACTTGGACTACATATGCTAAAACTAAAATTCTACAAAGATTACATAAATAATCCTAAACTTGAGTTAATGGGCTACAATTTTCTCATGAGGCCCACCATATTGGGCCTTGCAGAACATGCATTATCGGTAAACGCATTCTGAAAATTTGTGTAACGAGATCATATTTCAATTTGTAAACTTGAATTAATGCGCCACATTGTTTAATTATGTTAAGGTTCTTAGCGTTAAGACTACTCACATCCGACCAGAAAAAAACGACACATGTTATTAATAATTAAACTTTATAATAAACATTTGAACAAAAGAATGTCGACACATATTATCCATACGTCAATTTTCAATTCATTTTCGAACATGAAATATTCCCATTACATCATATTCTCCATCATCCTTACAACTACAATAATATGCCATTATCAAGAATTATGACTTGGATCATACTAAAAGTTACATATAAATGGAGATTGCACTTTAGGTAGTGACAACATTGCTCCATCCATAAAATAATAAACTAAAAACAAAATCAAGCAATCAATCAAATATCTAATATTTTCTTTACATCATGCATGCTATGCACAAAGCTTTAGATGTAAGAAAAACAAAAAAAGCCAAAACTTTAGCGCTTACGTCCAAAAAGTCTTTGTCAAAGGTTTATAACATCTCATATAATATAGGAGGAATTAATAACGCATGGGCTTAAGTCATAAATTTAATTCCTATCTTTTTTTGGGTACTATGACAAAAAGCCAGAAAGTTTTCACTAATAAATTCTAATAGGATAAGCAACCTAATAGAAAGAAGTTTATTTTTTCTACTGAAAGAAGTTTATTCAATACAAGAGCATAATCAACCTCATTTATAAATTATTTTAAGATTTACATAGAGGAAAAATGTAAATTAGTAACAAATACTTTGGATACACGCAAATGGATGTTTAAATCAGAACATAGAAGATTTTAATTATTGTTATCTTGATTTCAGATCGTGATAATGTTGGTTCCTTGTTTAGTTATAATAACATAAAAATTATAAAAAAAGGATGTTTTCTTTTGTTGCATGGATGCGTTGTCTTATCAAGGATTGATGACGCCTTGAAAAGACGAACACCAAACTTTAGGTTTAGTGATAAGTATTTTAGGACTTAAAAAATTCATTATAATCAACTGTCTAAAATTAAGCTTATAAATTACAAATGAACAAAATTTAGGTAGATAGGATATCATGTATCAAATAATTGATGATATATTAACAGATCGATCATCTAAATTGGAAAAACTTCTAGTTATTTAAGGCTATATGTACATATAGAAGTTTAAGTACTGAGATATACCACAATGAAACGCGAAATAAACCTACGGACAATATAAGCTAGTAACTTATTCACTATTTTAAGGAACTTTTTTCCTTATAATAGTTAATGAACATGTAAATTAAAATCACAAGGTTTGCATAAAATAAAGTCTATCGTACAAATGCATGACATTTTAGTGGCTTCTTTAGCTCGAGAGAGAGTTTTAGGCACTCGGAGAGGTCTACCTTGGTGGACGAAAGCCACTTGTATTGTTGGAGAAGTCGTGCAAGCCACAGATGAACTGTGGCTAGCCCGAGCGACTTCCCAGGGCAAACTCTGCGACCTGAACCAAATGGTGCAAGTCGAAGGTCTGAACCCATGATTGGAAAATCTTCTTCCAAGAACCTTTCGGGCTTAAAGTCCCACGGGTTTTTCCATATGGATGAGTCATGAGTGATGGCCCACATGTTGACCATTGCAGTGGTCCCCGCTGGGACGAAGAACTTGCCTACGTGGACATCTTGAGTTGCAAGGCGGGCCCAAGAAAGTAACGGGCCGGGAGGATGCAACCTTAGGACTTCTTTGACTATGGCTTGAACATAAACAAGATTTGGAATATCATAGTCTTGAACATGCCTTTGGTTGCCTACATTTTTCTCGATTTCAGCTTGAGCTTTTTCTTGAATGTCTTGGTGCAAAACCATTCTCGCCATGATCCATTCGAGAAGGATGGCAACTGTATCCGTTCCTCGAAAGATCATCTCCTTTAAGTACGAAAACAAGTTAATTAATAAACAAAAATGCTAATTGATAGGAAGCAAACAAACAATCTATCCGATCGTGGACACATGTTCCTTGTTATCCACATCCAATGCAATGATTCTTGACAAAATATATTATATGGTTATTTCTTGATATGTTGCTGATTGTTTTCTTTAATAAAGGCTAATAAACCTAGTACTAATTGTTAAGTATATAACTTGCTAGTTGACTTAACAAGGTTCCTTGACTTCCTTCCATTCAAAGTCTATTCTTTTCTACCAACCCCAATTACTTTTTGACCAAAATCGTCGCAAGTTTATAATTATTTTCCCTTTTACCACATCTAATTAGTTCCCGTTATTTGAAAACTGGCTTTTAGCCAACATATTCTTGCTAAAAGTGAGAAATATCTATGAGATATATAGATTAATAAATGATTTGGGGCGACGCCCATCTAAAAAGAAAACAAGCAAAACAAAAGTTCGCACTCTCATTTTTCCATTTTATAGCCGCATCCAAAGTCCAAACTTCATTCTTGCTCGATTTCAGGGGGAAAAAAAGGATTTTGTATAATTTCAGTCAGCTTTATTATAACTTTTTTACAAACAAACTTGTTTATTGACAACTTTTTAATATCATTTTAAATCTTTTTCTTGGTATAAATTTGTTTCAAGAAATCTTACATCTTACCTACGCATAATTTTATGTTTGCATTAAGTTTTTTTGCATATTGAATCTTAATGGTTTACTAACACTTTTGAGTTTATGGTTTCCCCGTAATAAAAAGGCTTACACATATAATATTCACGATATAATGACATGAAATAAGTTTATATTTATTTGATATGATAAAAAAATCAACTTTAAACTTAATGTATAAGATGCAATCTTTGCATGTTCATACAAAAGTTATAGGTAGGTATTTCATGTGATGCATATGAGAGGGAAAATATAGTTAAGAGAGAATTAGTTAACAAAACAATATGTGTGTGTGTGTGTGAGAGAGAGAGAGAGAGAGATGCTTACCCACAGAACAGCCACCATATCAGCATGGTTGAGTTGATCCTCTTCAGGCAAAGACATTAACACACTAAGAAAATCATTCCTACCATTGTTAACACTCCCACCATCTCTTTTTCTTTCCTCGATAATTTGACCTACAAGACCTTTGACTTTCAAAGTCAATTTATGACACCTCCTCTTGACCCCAGTAAAGTCCAAAACCCTGATTGGAAAATAGTCCCCCCAATGAAATTCACCTATCAACTCATACCCTTCTTTTACCATAAACCCTAGCTCTTCTTCTTTTTCAAACCCTAACCCACTCCCAAATACACTCTCTATAACATTTCTCAAAGAACCTTTTTGCAATATCCCCCTTAACTCCACAATCTTTCTCTCACTCATCTCATTGGACACCTTTTCGATCATTTCATCGCACACACGATCTCTAACACACTCAAGGCTCGAAACACTTTTAGGAGAGAACATGTGGTTTGATGCAATCCTCCTTAGATGTCTCCAATACTTCCCCGATGGGGCGAACCCAATGGCTCGTTCAAACATCAACAAACTTGCCGATTCCTTAATAGGACGGTCTGAAAAAGCACTACCACACAAGATTTCCTTAGCGGTCTCAGGGTGGCTAGTAATAACCACCCGAGTTGAGCCAAGGCTAAACGCCATAAGACGAGTTGCCCCCACGGAGCTAGCCACAGAAGCCAGTTTCCGGTGAGCATGAGGACCCATTTTAGGTAAGATCCCTAGGAAAGGCCAGCCGACCGGACCAGGGATCTTACTAGGGTTTAGATTAGGGTTTCTCCATGCAAATCCACCCGGGACTAACCATATGTTAACAAAGAAGGGGGAGACAGAAAAAAGGGAAATAAAAAAGAGAAGTGGGAGTGAGAGATCGTAAGAGGCTACTACAAAACACAGGAATGGAAGAAAGAAGCTTGCAATTAAAGAGTTTTTCATTTTTTAGGCTTGTGCAATTAAAGGTTAATGTAAAGGGTGTAGTGAGAGGGATAGCATGTATCAATGTATGGTGGTTTGTATATATAGTACATGGAAAGTGATTGGTTCTTGATTGGGTTGTTAACCAAACTATGGTTAGTTAATGCTTAGATAAGTATATTATAGTCTTTGGAATTTTCTTTCCTATCATATTTCTTATTTCATGCATTAGCTTCTTTTTTAATCTTATGTTCGAATTAGGTATATGATGGTTAATGCGCGCCATATTAGTATGTGGTTGATCTGAAGTGCATGTTGTTTGATCAATTGCTATGATTTATCCGTAAATAATATAATTTTTCAAGAATTAAAAATATCTTATCGAAAGTTTGGAAATGAGCTAGAATAATGAGTGAGAAAAAAGAGATTTGTC
Source organism: Calendula officinalis (assembly GCA_963853835.1). Lineage (NCBI taxonomy): Eukaryota > Viridiplantae > Streptophyta > Magnoliopsida > Asterales > Asteraceae > Calendula > Calendula officinalis. The sequence goes on along the minus strand of OY970823.1, from coordinate 32,725,897 downwards.
ATCATCGGAGTTTAAGAATGTAAGGAAAAATGTCAGTTTGTGGTGTTCCATCTTAAAACCAATTGATTGTAAGAGGAGTAGCCCGGGACCCTTATAAGCACATTACCGGTTCATCTTTTGTCTGGTGTGGGACATCTCAACACGCCCCCTCACGTGTGGCGTCATTTTTCTTTGTCGCGCCTAACACGTGGATATTTTTACGGGTTACGTGTGGTCCGTGTGGCCGTTTGACCATCTACGGGTGAACTTTGCTCTAATACCATGTCAGTTTGTGGGGTTCCATCTTAAAACTAATTGATTGTAAGAGGAGTAGCCCAGGACCCTTATTAGCATATTACCGGTTCATCTCTTTTTCGACGTGGAACATCTCAAAGAATGACTTGATAGATGTACTTCTGTAATTAACAGGCTATCAAATAAGCAAAGCTCGAAATTTTAAGTTGAATGACAAACAACCAAATATAATGTAGTTTAATTTTTATGTAATGTTTATTTTATTATTATGATTTAAAAAATTATTTACCTACAATAAAATGTTTATTTAGTTTATATATTAGTATTATTAAGAAAAAAACAGTTTAGTTGTTGAATGCTCTATGAGCAAATTTATAGTGATGGTTAGTGATGTTAAATGGGAATCTGATATGATGCTAATTTGACACTTACTGGTGCACTAATGAGTGGTTCCACACATGATGCTTTAACTATATATACGAGATACTAAACTTTCTTATTTTTCTTCTTTCTCGTTTTTCTAAGTGAATTGCCCTAAAAAGTATAAGACCATGATCATGATTACATTCAGCTTTGGAGTAAGGATATTGTCTCCTTTTCAAGAAAACCACATATTTTAGTAAAAAATATTATCAATCCAAAGCCTTAATTCTCGTGAAAAGTCATATATTTATGATGTTAATTTAGGGTAAAGCATGATAACGATGCTAACTAAAGTTATGGACCACGGATATAAAAAGAGAGTCCTGGATCCAATCCGTACGGTTAAAGCCCAAACTAGTTTGGGGTCCTATTTCTTATGTGTACGGCCTCCTTTCATAATGTATTAACCGTTAAGTGTATATTCATTCTCCTGTGACATTTACGATTTTTATACTTTTATAATTGTGACAAAAATGATACTGCGTTCATGGTTAATGGACACTCTTGATGTCTGAATTGTAGTCTTAGAACCGTACTCAACGATAGAACGGGCCCAAATCTATTGGTTATAGAAATCTAGGTCCAACTTGAAAAAAATAAGTATGGGACTTGTGTAAATCATGATTTTGACTTGAGGTCTTCTTGATTTTCTATAGAAAGTTCTTTAGAAGAAAAATGAATTAACTTTTTTGACTTTAAAGAGAGGCCACAATTAAAGTTTGTAATTTCTTGGAAAATACATAATTCTACAAGCCACTTCTGATATTTTGTCATTAACAAAATAAAAAACACAGCAAAATACACAAATGTTTTTGCAAAACAAATAAGTATATATAAACAAAATTGTAGATACTCATAAATAGCAACTAAATAGTGATGGATGCCAAAATGTAAAGGAACAGTTCCTTTATTATCATAAAGTCCAAGATGATGTTAGAAATAGTGCTACATTAAAATTGACATAACTTTATCTACAGTGATCTGTTTCAGGTCCATGACCAGTTAAATTGAAGATAAACAGATCATCACACTCTCTAATTAAGGTTATACACGTCATCCACCATGTTTAATTTGGTGGGTGTGTGTGTGGGGAGAAGAGTGAGAAATTAGCCATTAGCTAGTGTCCATCCAAGAAAAGAAGGTTACCAATCATGCAAATTCATTTCAATCCTAATGTTGCTCTTACTCAAGAAAGCACCCAACATAAATTCTAAGCATGACCACTAAAAGCAAAAACCATAAATGAATCAAAACAACATAACCTAACACACACACAAATCAAACTAAAGTGAAAATGAAATCTAGCTCTAGACGCGTGGTCCTCCCGCATCCGCATAATTATCTCACTCACATAAATTATATCCTTTAATTATGAAACCTTTAACAAAAGAAAACACCCACTAAAATGAATCACCACCCTATTAATTAGTGTTAGTGTACCACTAAATGGAAAGTAACACACACAATACCATGTTCCAATAGATACATGGATCAACCCTAAAGAAGATCTAAAAAAGCATGTAATCTTTAATGAAATATAATAGATAAATAATCGAACCCTCTCTTAATAACCTAGTGGTAAGACTGCTCTCACATTGGTGTCGTCGTTCACCAAGTGAAGCCTTCACTTTTACCCTAACTGATGGCACGACCTATCGGTTTGGGGTTTCAATTTTTTTTTTTTTTTTTTTTTTTTTGCGGTTATGCGACGAGTGGAGAAGGAATTTTGGTGGGAGCCAAGGTATTTTAATAAGGTATTTTTTGTTTATGTATATTTTATAATTGTGAGGCTTAAAAACTGAAGAAAAAGAGCATCGATGACATAAGTATGTCAGTTGAATGCCAGCTGACGTGGTGTTGATTTAACAAAACTGAAGTGTCAGTTTGCGTCACGGATGAGAGTGGTCTAAGGGCTCCTGAGTGACATTGTAGAGATCACATGTTCGATCCATCCCTGAGTAAACATTTACCAAATACTCAGCAAATGTTTGAAAAAAACCACCACGACTCCACGAGCATTAGCTTGGCCACCACGGGGAGCCCTTATAATGGAAATGTAATACCCTTTAAAAAATAGATAAATAGACGAATAAAAGACCATTAAAGTTCGCTATTATTTTATGGTACGATGCTTCTGGGCTCATCCCTTGGAGGGGAAGTGGGATTATGTGTCCCAAAACTTTTGATTTATTTTAATTAAAAATTAGATTTGTGTACAAAAAGAAACCAATTCTAGAGTCACACATATGAACCTAGATGCTAAATATAATATTTTGGGAGATGTTCTTTCCAGCAATGGCAATATGTGGCCCATGAATCTGCCAGGTTAACAACCACTTCTTACCAAAAAGAGAAAGTAAACCGTAGGGACCGGCAGCAGCTTATAAACTTTAACTAGTGCAATCCAGTAACATATATTATTCTTCATAAAAATTTCAAAAATACCCAAAATTTGCTTGAATTGATACGATCAATTGTGCCCTTATCATGTTTCCGTACCGGTGATTTTCAAGTCTAATATAGGGGGAAATGATTATATTTACCACTTACTACCATTGGTCAAAAGCACTAGACAAGATCTTTGACCTACAAGTATCATATAATTCAAAATACACATGTTCCTACTTTGAGCACTAAGGTATGGAAGCTTGTTAACGCCTTTGAGGCCCAAATATACACTAAATCAATCACAATTTACAAAAATAAAAAGGAAAAAAAATCCGTTGACGCAATGTTAAATCATTGGCATCAAAAGCCGGTTAACAAGGGATTTACACTTTTCATCAAAGCAAAGCTCATCACTCTCCTATGGTCATCGGGTTCAAAATGTACGTGTAGAGCTTTAGGTGGTCATGAATTACTATGAGTACCATTTTGTTAACATAAGGTGGGATGAGGATAACAAGGGGTATTAAATTCTAAAACCCAACCACTTTGACAAGAATCCCTAACTTTAAAACTAATAAGTCAAAACCTCAAACCAATTTCTATCATTTATGTAACAACACAACCAAATAGAATTCTTGTCCAACCAAAAAAAATATTCTTTTTCCTCTCTTACAATATTTCAAGTCACTAAGGTTACTCATTATAAATTCTAGGGATCATACCAAATTATTGTCACATCATATGTCACATAAACAATCACACTATACCAATACCTGATTATGACAATATTTATTTCTAGTCAGAATTAATGCATTAACTATTATTTATATAAAAATATAAATGGACAAAATAATTTTGACATGTTTCAACTTGTTCCCAACCAACAAGATATTTGTGTGTAAATGGTGGGGTGGTGGTTTCTCCATTCATATCATTTTGCCTGCCGATACCTATAAATCACAATTAGGGTTGGTAATATTGTGGTTACATTACTAGGTTTAGTCTGGTCCCTTGTTATATTAACATATGCTAATGCTGAAATGTCTAAATCATGCCACCATATATGATTATTACAGAAATATTAGTTACGAGTCAAGGTTGTCGGAATCGTATAATTGAAATTTGACAAAGCAAAATACGTTATTAAAGTTTAAAACCTAAAAAAAGTCAAAATTCGGCAACATACCAGATGCATAACACTATCACCGGCAGTGCAATTTAGGATGAACATTGTTATAAATGAAATAATGCACTCGGTACATGCCAAAGGCATTAAAATGTTTTTTTTTTATAATAAGATTTTAATAACGGGCCTTTAACTTGGTGGAGAAGGAGGCACGTGAGATTTGGCCAACCCGACCCATGCAACAAGCCCAACAGCAAGAATTATCCACCCGAATATATCATATTTTAAATCACTGCTCTTGTCCTTTCCAGACCCCTACAACACAAAAATACTCAAAATATTAAGATTAATGGGTCGATTGGGTTAATAAAAATAAAGGTTAATGCACTCTGTGGTTATTGTACTTTCCGAAAAAGTTCACTTTTGTAGTCCGTTGTTGTACTTTTTTCTGTTTATTAAGATTATTGTATTGTACGAAAACTAATTATTAAATACCAATTTTTTTAAAGACATACACTTAAGTCACCCGGTGACCTACAACATGTTAACAATAGACCTCATGGTTTGTAGTCCGTTATTGTACTTTTTTCTGTTTATTAAGATTATTGTATTGTACGAAAACTAATTATTAAATACCAATTTTTTTAAAGACATACACTTAAGTCACCCGGTGACCTACAACATGTTAACAATAGACCTCATGGTCTGTAGTCCGTTATTGTACTTTTTTCTGTTTATTAAGATTATTGTATTGTACGAAAACTAATTATTAAATACCAATTTTTTTAAAGACATACACTTAAGTCACCCGGTGACCTACAACATGTTAACAATAGACCTCATGGTGCATTAACCCTATTTAATATTGTATTAATATTTCCACATAGATAAATAATGACCACGTCATATTTTTTTCAACAGATAAAATCCATGTCCGGTTGCTAGTGATTTAAATGATAGGTTTCATTTGTACAACAACGTTAATAAACAAAGAAAATGGTAAAATGGCAAAAGTTAACATTTTCGAAAAGTACGATGACCACTAAGTGAACTAGGCCTAAAAAATTAGCATTAAATAAAACAGATTGAACGTCCTCCAAAGTATAATAAAAATAATACATTTTTTATGAAAACAAATTTATAAGTTTCGGACAAGAATGTATTGGGCCAGCCCAATTCGGCCCATTACAACCGGAACATATTTCGACCCATTAGCATCCATATTGGTGAGGCAAAAAATAAAAAATAAAATAATTGCAGAACCTTAGTGCTTGAAGAGGCAGCAGCACCCAATGTTTGTTGAGCCTGACCAAGTCCTCCATGTGCGTGGATCTCCTTGTGCAACTCAGGAGCCTGTAATTTTACACACAATCTAAATACCAAACTTGTACCAATATATAAATACAAAATACAAAATATAATACCTTAGCACAAGATGCCAAAGATTGGAGATAATGCTCATTCCCTGGACACTGATTTACAATACATTTGATGACAATTAGGTCTAATAAGTATAGTGAAAGTAATATGTAGAAGCAAAGAGGTAATATACTAATATAATATGATACCTCTTCTACAGCCTTTTGGAAACATTTAAATGCCAAATCAAAGTGAGTCTTAGCCTGATCTTGATCAGATGTCAGAAACGCATTGGCAGTGTGGGCATTTCCTAAGCACCACAGAGCCTCGTGTTTTGCAGGATTGATAGCTATCGCCTCATCCAGTCTTGTAACAGCATCTTTATCACATAAATATAGAAAACTTCTTAGCAAATTAAATAGAATTAGTATATGTAAGTGATAGCAAGTGTAGCACTACCTTTAAGCATCTTCTTTGATTCGTTGATATCTCCAAACTGAGATAATTCTAGCAGAGCTCCACCCCATCTAGTTAAATTCTGTAATCACATGACAAAGGAAAAACACAAATTTTATTAACTGTTTGTTTTGGTCTAATGGAAAATTAATTTGAACCAATGAAGCATTACATATATTGTTTAATCTCTAATTAACACATTCTTTAAATTTTCATTTCCAACATATTACACAATTGGACTAAATTCTTTCTAAAACTCCATATGCTCCATGGCTCTGCTTCCCTTGGTTTTAATAGACTACTTCCCATGTTCCAATTAAAGTGAGGTGCATCATGATCTTAGGTCAAAGGTAGTGTTTTTTAAACAGAAATTCAATATAACCTTGAAACAAATTCACTATTAACAGAACATTCTGACCAAAATTAACATCTACCAAAGTCAAATTACTGGGCAATTAGCCAATTACGACTAGCTTAGGCAGGTATAGATTTGCATTAACCAGTTTCAGATCAGATCAATCAACATCAACAAGCACATATACAGCATCGATTGTGTTTCTATAAATATATATAAACGAATAGAAAGAGGCGTACATCTGCGTCGGCGGGATTCTTAGCGTACTCTGCTTCGGCGTTCATACGAGCATGTTCGAAGATCATGAGCCTTTCCAGATCATTTTGAGTAGCGTCCATGGTTACTGATTCAAATCTGGTGCAGGTTATTTTTTAGCTGTCAAAGAGCTTGATGTCCGCTAGGGTTTATGAAAGTGTAGTTTTATCTGCCTATTTAGTTAGCTTTCGTCGATGACCACGTCACTCGTGCATCGCAATAGTCAATAAGTCAAATAAACCCGTCCCCCAAGCATCTCGCAATCTTGTTATCTTTTCCAAAACTTAATCACAAAAAAATGTGACACGATTTTTTTTTAAATTTTGTAAAAATGTATTCTTGTTTACACGGATTTTTGCATACTAGCCGAGGTTTGCTTGCACATAATCATTGTTGTGTCAGTTTATCATGAAAATATTTATTAAATAAATGATATAATTTATAATTTTAAAAGAATATTTCGTGCACTCTTACTACTAGATCATAAACTGAAACTCAACTTAAATAAAATAGGTTGAAACTCAACTTAAATAAAATAGGTTAAATGAAATTCATTTACTAAGAGACTTTTGTCTTGAAGTAATTGTAGGATTGTAACATGTAGTTTATTCACATATCAGATACTCGTACAAAGCGACGGTAGATATTGTATGACTACAATTTGCGATGGCGATAGTAATTGTGGTAGTGACAATAGTTATAGTGGTTGGTGGTGGTGTGTAGTATTGTTGGATAGCGGCGGCGGTAGTTATTGTGGTGATGGTGGTGGTTGTTGGGTGATGGTGTGGTAGACGGTAGTGGTGGTGGGTAGCATTGGTGAGTAGTTATGGTAATGGTAGATGGTGGTCAATAAAATAATGAGTTTTTTTTTTTTTGAACGACAAATAATCTACTTCACTTACCCCTATCGGGACTTGAATCCAGGACCTTTAGATCCATAGGCAACACTATATACATTATACACCAATACCACTAGACTACAAGCCTTGGGTATAAAATAATACTATGAGTTAAAGATTATAAAAATAATAAGGTATATAAACAATTGTAATCAAATAATTAACATATGTACTAATAGCTCAATTGGTTAAAAACTCTTCCTAATAAAATGTAGATTGCAGGTTCAAGTATTCAATTAACGCGTTGATCTCAAATGCAACATTACATTTTTATAAGCATGCATTCGCGCTATAAACCATGTTTTATCTTATTCAACAATTGTACAACCAGCATGGCATGACACAGACGAGATTTAGCATCATCAAACCGACAATTACTCGTTCATTTCGTCCTACAACATAGAATAAAATAAAAACTACATCACTAAAAATGAACATAATCTTATACCCCTCCTAACAATACTCTATTCTTTCATTCATCAGTTTTGCCACATCAACAAACACCCCACTTCCTTCGTCACTTTATTTTATAGGTGGTGATTTTCACACCACAACTTTTATGTCATCTACCACAATTATGGCATGACATACTTGTACTATAAGTTGTAAAACTTGTATAGTGTGATATATGTAGTAAAAATTGTGGTGTAGAATTGAATTCCCTTATTTTATACACACAAATACACATACACATATATATATACAGAGACATATACACACGAAGCAACCAAAGAAGTTTGTCGCCTTCATCGCTTAACCGACATTCCAACCGACGAAGGAAACTGACGAGGGCGTGCCAACAGTGCGCACTGTTATAACCATTGCACCAAAACTAGAACAAAAAACATGATAGAAACCACATAAAAAAAAAGGTATCAAACAGCCAGCCAGGTTCTCTATTAATACAACACAAACTGCTATGTAACTCCAAACTTAAATAACAAATAGGGAGGATTTCACCTCTAATGAAACATTGGTTTTCCATTTAAGAGTGGAAGCAAATGTGTGACAGAAATCAGAGAGCTGTTGATTGAAGAAAAGATCGGATTCTTTGCAGTAGCTCAGCTTTTACTGAATCAGGAACAGCAGCTGCATCATATTCAAATTTATGATTACAAAAGCTTTTATTGAAATGATGACAGAAGAAGAACAATAACAGATTAACCGACCTCTGCCCTTGGGGGTTATGAGATGAATTAGGTCATCAACAGTTACATTATTCCTTCCTTTCTTCCTTGTAAATGATCTGTCAAAGGTCAAATTAAAAGTAATCTCAGCTTAAACCACATACTATAAAACGCTTATTAACTGTATCAAATCACAATTTCACCATCTTATATGAATAATTGAGTATAAACAGAACTAAATAGAAAACCTGCAAAGAGATTTCATTTCATCTTTCCAGCCACACTCCATAAGTCTCTCCCTCAAAAGCTCCTTCAATCGCTCCTTCTCTCCACTCTCAATTAACTAAACAATTAAGCAAAACCTAGATTACGCACTTAATTAACCAATCAAACTTCCAATTCAGAAAGCTGTATCAAACGAAACGCGCACTATAGCAAAAGTTGTGCCCTAATTAAACAGAACAAGTGACAAAATCGTACTTTGATGTTGATAATTTCTTGAAGAGTTGGCTCTCGATCGTGATCTTCATCTTCTGCGTCTGGCGTAGGCGGGCGTTTAATTGAAGCCCTCCTAGATTCATACATACAGAATTTAATTAATTTTCTGTAAAGTAATTACAGAGACACTGAAACTGAAATTAGTATGGAGCTTAATCGATTGAGACTTACATTCTTCTTTTGAAACCTAGGATGCAGCTTAGAGAATTTCGATTAGTAATCTAGAACCAACTGCTAAAAGTGAAAGGGTGAAAAACAAATGGACCGACTATTTTCGTCAAAATAAGCAAATGTTTTATGTTATACTATCAATTACTATGATTAATTTGGGTTTTGTTAATAGGTACTTCATGAGCCTGGTATAACGAATGTTTAATAAATTAACATTTCTTTATTGGAGTGAATGATATTAACGAGTTATTAATGCTTTTATGTTATATTTATTTCGATTCAAAGTAAGTGACACTTTCATTTTTTGGGTGATTCAAAATAAGTGACACGCTTTAAAAAATTACCCTATTTAGCAAATAATAGTGGGACTTACACCCACAACTATCTACTTTAACAAAGTGAACTGACTCTTTTACCCTTCCCTTTTACTTTTAAGCATCATTAACCACATTTTATTCAAAAGGTGTGGGATTCATTCCCCACTAATCATCTAATTAATCTAATTTAATCAACATTATAATCTTTTGTCTCAAAAACCGTGAAACTCAAAGTGTGTCACTTATTTTGAATCGGAGGAAAGTATCAATTTTACTCTTACTATAATTGAAAATGAAGTTTTTTAATGAATAAAATGTAGGGGCATAAAATATATTTAACAATAGTATGGTGTGCCCATAAGACACATATTAAAAAATCCCTTTTATTTTATATATGTCTTTTTTAGAGTGACTAAATTTTGCAGGTGATGTACCCAAACTAACGTTATCATGATTGTTTTCGAATGTTTTATGGCAATATAGTAAATATTTATCCAGTAAAGTGATCAAACTTGTGACATCTTAAAGATCATTTAAAACACTTTAAATCTTGTTACGGTATGGACCTAATAAAAACAAGGGTTTTGCCAAACATTTTAAGAGTAATGATTAAGGACAATTAAAGTAGTTAATGTACAAGTGTTTATGCATAACTACTCATAAATGGTTATTGAAGATTAGTGGGTGTTTTTTTAATTAATGTACACAACTCTTAAAAATATTTGATTCATGTTAAATTACCTTATAAATAAATCGTCAGTACTGCAACAGTATATGTAGTGTCTGTTTTCTAATAGTCAAGTATTTAGTCATCATCATATATTAAGGATGCCACAAAAAAAATTACAATTATGCCGATTTACAAACAATGTACTCTCTTCTAAATATATAAACCAGTTCTCTAACAAATCAAACATAATCACAAGATAAACAACTTATTAGTGAAACCTTCGGATTAAACATGGTGGTTATTCTTTAATTATGACCGATCAATCCCTAGTCAAGGTGAGAGCAGAGTCGAAAATGTGGAGATAGAGGAAGGTTTATCTTCTCTAAGATGGCGATCAAGGCGGCCACGAGGGAATTTCTTTGATCCTTGAGATCCCGTTGCGTCATTTATAAACGGTGCCTTTTGGTTCGGTGAAACGGTTTTGAAACCTCCGTTTATACTGTGATCCGATCGACGATGAGAGCTTGTCGTTGGTCTGGTCAGCATTACACTCTGGTGAAGAACTACTACCTTACTTTGTGCCAATTTCTTTTCCTACAAAGATTAAACATACAAACTAGTGAGTTGTTTGTTTTTAACTTTGACCGTGTTTAAGATTGCGATTTCGGGCAGATTATCTGCTTAAACGCAAATAATATAAAATGAGTGGTTGGCAAAAAGTTGGAAAAATCAATTGTTTTCGTTTTGGGACATCTAAAATAGAGGTGTTTATTGCACTATGAAAAAAATTGATTATATGGTTATTGTGATTGTAAAAAGCAAAATGAATTCATAATATTTTTTTTTCATAATCACATTTTGTAACGGTTGATCATGTGATTATTCATTTTCAAAACACAAAATCTATTTTAATAATCAATCCCAAACATCCCTAAAAGTCGTACTAACCCTTTGTCGTTGTTGTTTCTCTTCTTCTTTTTCCCGTCTTGACATGTTGTACTCTTCCATTAGTGCCAATAAAGGTACCTATATATCAATCATATGATGAAAAAACATGTTCTTCACTTAAAAAAGATCAAATATACAAATCTAGACACATATTCACAAGTTATCTCATTGTACCTCGTCATACAAAAACACCTTCTTCCTTTCTTCTTCCCAACTCCTCGTCTTTGCAATCAATGACTCCACCAAAGCTACATTTTATCAATATACCAATATCGATTACAATTTCAGTTTTTTACGAATTTATATAAATCAAGCAAGTATATAAATCCCAACAATTAAAATTAATCGCAAAACCTGGAATTTTGTTGACCATCAAACGGGCCCGTTCTGCCCGTTTTAGATTCTTGTGAGCACCGCGACTAACCGAATACCTATTCTCATCCTGGATACCAGATGAAATACATAGACAAGTAAGTACATAAGTTATAAATAACATCGAAAAAATAATCCAATTACTAACCATGTTATATTCTTCTAACCATCGTTCCTCATCTCGTGCCAACACCCATTTTTCAACCTTCTCCATAATCATTTTCCTACTCAAGGCCTCATCTTCAGCTTTCGCTATTTGTTCATCCATTCTCTTAAGGAGATCGGTATAGCCCATTTCCCCTATGGTACAATAGTTCACATTTTTAGTGTCACAGTTTACATTTTGTGAGATTATTAGTATGACAATTAGTCAATTACCAAACCATTCAACATTTAAATATTAATGAGGGATTAATTAATTTTTTAAACAAAAACCATTTAACATTACCAAACCATTTAACACTTAAATATCAAGTCAGGAATCTAACCACGGTTAATCGAGTTAATTATATGATCCGTCTCTGATAATGAAGGGACCTCCATATGTGATCGTCTACAGATCTCCTCGAGCTCGGATTGCTTCTTTACAAGAAGTTCTTTCATTTTGCTTGCTTTCAGTTGATCTAATCTTTCGACTTCAGCCTCAACCTGCAACATTTTGAAAAACATGTTTTGCTTCAAAGTATTGATGCGGCCATGATTACATTTCAATTTAGATCCCGCCTTGACCCCAAACATTTCCGTCGACATTTTTATTTAAAATTAGTTGGTGTTTGGTAAACCTCTTAATGATTCAGTTAAGAGGACAACCTCGTAATTGGACAGATTCAGAGCGTTTGGTAAAGCCTCTTAATCAGCCTCTAAATCAAAAATTGAACATGTTCTGACTATATTAATCGGACAAATGTAAGGGGAAGTCTGAATCATTCACACATCTACATCATTCAGATATTAATCATTCAGATGCTACCAAACAGCTTAGTATGTTAATTAATATGATTACAAAACTATATTATTACAATAATAATCTAATATATTTGAATAAAGTAAATTTTGATGTTGTATGTATTAAAAATACATTTTCTGCGACTTTTAATCCTTTCCTAAATATTTTTGAATTTATTTTTTGTCAAAGTAAAATAACACAAACCTGCTCGATCATCGTGAGGGCTAGGCTTCCGGGAGCAGAGATATTTGTCAAAGTCGTTGAACCAAAAATGTGCGAAAATAAATGGCGATCGATATAAGGTGTGTCCATTATATCCCATAAGTCTTTCAAACAACTTCCAAGATTGTTAAGCTGAGAATACATTGAAATTTGAAAGTATCAAGAATCAGGACCATATACTTTGACTATATAGGTCAAACATATTATTTCTCAAATTCAAATACTTTTACAAAAGTTTGAAGATTTTCCACATCAAAGTTTCTTAAATTGCATAATATGTTTTCTAGATACATATGTTTTTTTGTAACTTTGATAAAAGTATCAAGAATGTGATCAAGGTTGAGACTAGAACAATTCCATTTGACCTTAAAAGTCAAAATGTACAAGTAAAATTTACCTTTTCGATTCGTGAAGACTTTTCTGCTTCAAGGGATTCTACTGTGCTATTGAGTTTAGCCAAAATATGGTCACTCATGTTCTTCGAGAGACCCGATAACTCGTTTAAGCTCGGGTGTACCTTCGTTATGATCATCGATGGATCCATTCCTAATGTAGCCGACAAGTTCTGAATTGTGTTTATGTAGTTTTTCACCCTTTCAAGCCTGTCACTCTTTTAAATCACCCCAAATCAACAAAGAATCAAGTACTTAATAACACGAGTAAATTAGACGCATAGTCCCTGTGGTTTGACATGAGTTTTGGATTTGGTCCCTAAGTTTCAGAAATTACACCGTTGGTCATTAAGTATCGGACTTCGTATCGGTTTTGGTCCTTAAGCGTAACTGGTGTTAAATTTTTCCGTTAAAACCCATCATGTGCGATGCACATGAGGGTATTTATGTCCTTTTCCCCAAATTACTTGTACCTTGTGTATTAATAATTGTACATTCATACTTATTTTCTTCACACCCACAAATACCCCCAAATCATGTTGTTGGACTGCACTGCCATCCTCCCATCAACTTCGCCACCGTGGAAGATCAAATTTCCAGATCTGGATTCCCTAAACCTAGTGATTTCCCGTTTCTTGAAACCCTACACCTTCGATCAGTCATATATTTGTGCACCGGACCATATCCAAAAGAGAATTTGGAGTTTTTGAATTCTCGTAGTATTCGCCTCTTTCAATTTGGAATTGATGGCACTAAGGATACGCCCATTCCCAAGCATATTATCACGGATGCTCTGAAAGTTTTGGTTGATGTGAGAAATCATCCTGTTTCTGCTACATTGCAAACGCGGAAAACATCGGACAGGGGTGTTTTGTTGGTTGCCTAAGGAAGCTGCAAAATTGGTGTTTGTCTTCAATTTTAGAGGAATACAAAGGGCGAAAAATCAAGAGAAATAGAGTTGAAATTTTTGGAAAGTTATGATGTTTCATACCTAAGACAATGTCTTCATAGCATCATATATCAATATCATGGATATGTAACTAAAAAGAAACGGTTGCTCTACGAAGAAGATGTTCAACATAAAGCAGATTTTTGAAGAAGAAACTTGATGAAAGAGCTTGTACATTCAAATCTTTGAAAGAAGTCAGGTAGTAATTTGGGGGTGTTCTTGATGATGATGGTGGAGAAGAAGATGAGCATGAATGTACAATTGTTATTACACAAGGTACAAGTAATTTAGGGAAAAGGACATAAATACCCTCATGTGCATCGCACATGACAAGTTTTAACGGCAAAATTTAACACTCGTTACACTTAGGGACCAAAACCGATACGAAGTCTGATACTTAGTGACCATCGGTGTAATTTCTGGAACTTAGGGACCAAATTCAAAACTCGGGTCAAACCAAATGAACTATCCGTGTAATTTACTCTAATAACAAATATATACTTTCTCAGACTTTTTATTTTTAACAACTTTAAAATAAGTGATATACTTCAATAATTTACCTTATTTGGTAAAAGAAGTAGTTAAACTTACATCCACTAACTATCTAATTTAAAATAGTGAAATAACCCTTTTACCCTTACTTTTATTTTTAAAAGTCATTAACATACTCATAATCCACTAGATATCCACTTTAATACATCTTAACATTCATTATAATATTTTGCTTCAAAAAACGTAAAACAAACAATGTATCACTTAGCGGCAGTTTGACATGTCGTAATCTTTCGTAATGGAATTCAGTTACGAAGGACTTGGAGTCATTGAATATTCAATTCCTTCGTAATTGAATTTCCTTGCGCGTTTGGCTACAAATTTTTTAGCTGGAATTCAAACCCATAATTATGCATTTATTTTTAATTTTTAATTTTTAATTTTCATTTTTTTTACTTTTATTTTTTTCTTGTTTTTTTATATTTTATATTTTGTTTCTAAATTTTTTAAAATATTTATAAAAAATTATGTTTTTAAATTTGTTATTTTTTAAAAATTTTAATTTTTTTGAACGATTTAAAGTTTGAAACATACAAAATATTCAAGTTTATTAGTTTACTAGAGGAGCGTAATTGAATTCATAGAGTAAAGAATTTCAATTACAACGAATAACATATTTCAATTACGGGGATTACGTTCTATATAATTTTGTCATTTTTGTGCGATAAATTTTGGTTTTCAGTGTACCTTGTCAGCATAAAGTCTTTGAAGCTCCATTTGATATTCTTCAAGTTTCTTTAAAGAAAGATCGTTTTCATTTACCATGACATCATGTAACGAATCGTCGTATTCAGATTGACCAGCAATTTCAGCAGAAATTTTTAGAATCTGCGATTGTACGGTTCGAAACTGTCTCATTCTGTCTGCCTTCCTCATTTGCATTTTCTGTAACGCCGGAGCAATCGCCCCGAGTTGCTCTTTTAATGTTCCCGCCTTTTTCTCCGGCTACATATAACAAGGCCATCGTTTTTTGTTAACTTTTCAATTTGCCCATTTCTAAGTTTTACTTTGTAGACCTCATTTAGTATATAGATTTATAAATGTGTAATTAATGGATTTTAAAATAGTTATATAGTAATTTTCCAATTTATATAGTTTTATAAATGTGTAATTAATGATGTTTTTTACATCACACTTTTTAATCTATCTACCATAATTGTTACATAATATGTGTAACGATCCGAAATTTGTAAATAAATAAATTGTACAAAAATATGATAAATAAGGATAAATCGTTTAAAAAACGTAGGAATTGGTTTCGTGACGTTTGGACACCGTACGAGAAAGTTATGGGCGAAACCGGGTCGAGACAAAGATGAAAAAGTGCAGCCCTGCTGCCTTAGGAAGTTCGCGACGCGAACTTGTGGTAACGATCGGGAAGTCGGGCCAGGGAGTTTGGCATTTGGTCGCGAAGTAGTCCGCGACAACTTAGCGATCGCGAAGTATGGAAATCGCATAGTTAGCGACGCGAACTATTGTTCGCGTCGTGATCTTTGGTCTGGCAGCATTAAAGTCGGGTTTGAGCTCATTTATTGCAAAGAAAAACCCTAGTTTTCTTCCTCTCGAGTTTGTGGATGATTTTGGGTGTAAACCATCATTCGGAGCTGATTTCTTCATCAAATCTTGTGATTATTCACTCCTAGTTAAAGATTTAAGGTATATCTTCAATCCTTTGTAGTTGTAGCTTTAGATCTAAGGATTTAGAAGCTTGGGGTTGAAACCCTAGTTCTTGGGGTTATGGGTTATGGTGATATAAATGGTGTATACACTTAATAGATGATATATTAACAAGGAAAACAAGTGTATGATTATGATTTGTAAGAATCTTAAGGGTTGGTTAAACCTAGGGTTTGGTAAATCACCATATTTGGGGGAAGTGGATTGATGGGTGTTATCTAGAGGTAGATGAACACATTGGTAGTAGTTTGTGATGATAATCTTGTTGTGATAATTGTTATAGACATTCGGTGAAGTATTGAAGTGGACGAATTGTGAGCAAGGAACCGGCGGAAAGAATACGGTTAAAGCATCTTTGTTACTAAGGTGAGTACGTGTGGAAATTTACTGAGTACATAGCCTATGAAATACATTTTATTACTTGTGATATGGTTTATTTGCTTATTTGTGTAGACTAGTAGTTAGTAGTTAGTTATACCGATAGTTGTATTGAACTAACTTGTTTGATGATAGACGTGATAGCCGAGAGCTAGATTGACATAACCATCGAGTTATGATATGTTGAGATGATGTGATGATGCGGGGGACCCCCGGTCATGAGGTGTGGTGTGAGGGGCAGTTGGGTGGTTTCCCATCGACTCCACCACGATAGTAGTCTTGCTAACTGGAGGTAGTCCGGCGAGTAAGGCAGGTATTGGTAGATTGGGCGAATCCCTCTTGCCAGTATCTTGAGGCTTATTAATGGCGATGGATTTCGGTTAATAAGTCAAGGTGGTTCTAGTTAGTTCGGGGGCAACCCGATAACTAGATATGATTGCTAGGAAAGCAAAGTATTAGAGTCACAATAGGGTGACTAGTTAGATGGATGATTACTTGCATGTTTGTCTGTTTGTCATTCGGTTATTATTATTATCATTGGGTCTAAACCCATGTAGCTCACGAGACGTTTTGTCTCACGTACTCCTGGTTTTGTTTTGCTATGTACTCAGGTTCGGGATCGAAGGCTTAGGTACGCATGGATAGAGATGCGGGACCTAGATTAGAAGAACACTAGATTGGATTTAGTCTTAGCTTGGTTATGATCTATTTTGTAACATCTACTTTTATACTCTGATTTCATACCAAGGTTTTTGTAAATCCAAATTTGAGGATGTTCTTCTATTTATAAAATGTTTTATTTTGGCCAATATTTTGTATCAAAATTTGAGGTGTTACAATATGTTTGTAGGAATATTTTTACATTGTAATATAGACATCAAAATTAGTGGTATACAAATTAATTTCCTTTTCGAAATGGACACTAACTTTTTCCAAAATGACTTCCCGCCTGTAAACATAAGATCTCAAAAAGACTTTTTGCCAGAAAACAAACAACACCTAAATGAGTTTCATGATAGAGTGTAATTAATGGTATAATTAGGGATATAGTTACAAGTTTTCAAAAAAACTTCTCGTGACTACGGAGGTACACTCATCCCTACCCACAAAGCTGGTGGTCATTCTGAGATTAGTCGGCTCAAAAAACATGTTAAAAGCAAGGTTAAAAAAAAGAATATGGTATGGTGGACACTTGGGACAGGGAGTATAAGAATTAAAAATGTGACACTATATTATATGAGTTTTTTCTGACGTATGTCATAAAGACACATACTAACGTGCAACTAATTAATGAATACAAAATTTTCATTAAACATAGAATCATATCAAATGTATTTTCTTAAATGGTAGAAATTATAGTTCATTAATACGTAGTATTATTAATACATATTTTGGAAATAACCGCTTCCTATGAAAGAAATTAGTTTTTCATATCTCAAAATTCATAAAGGATCGACTTACCCGTGCGGGGAGTGAACGTTCATCGAGTGCCAAAAGAAGATGAGTAAATTGCGCTTCAGAATCGGCCAATTCCTGATGCAAACGTGCACGTGACATGTTTGCATTGTCGACTTTCCTTCGATAAACCTGAAGACACTCGTGCTCGAGATCAACTAAAACTTTTTCTTTTTCAAACTCATCTTCACCAACTTCATCCCAAATCATCTGCATATGTATACTAACCAAGTTATATATGCTACAAATATAATATATTATGGCACGTTTTAGGTATAAGATTCAAGACCTGTAATTCTTGTAGTAGATAGCCGCATGAAGTCTCGAGCATTGCGGTGGTTCGAGTGGGCTTGGGTGACTCAAAAGAACCCATGTGAGAGTTTTGTTTATGGCAAAAGATAAAATGATCAAAGTATAGAGGTTTTATGGGTGGGCTTTGCTTAAAAGACAAGGTTGCAAATACTAGTTGGTGGGTATGTGAATCTTTATGTTCAAGAATTCATCTTTTGCTAGGTACCAATTTGAAGTTGTAAAAAACAAAGAGTTTTTGGAGAAAAGTAGAATACTTAGAGGTATTTAATTTAGTAGGTATCTCCCTCGACTCACCTTAGATCCCAAAATATTATTTTCATGGTTCATAAATGGCTACGGGTACAGTTTATTTGAGTACATCTCGAACATAAACTCAAACACTTTAGGAGAATCCACAACAAATCAGAATTAAATGCCCTTTTTAATTAAGATATTACTTAAAATTCACAATTTTAAACAATTTCATCCGCAAAAAGAGCGAGGAATGAATAATTGTTTAGCATTGAATAATTGTTGAGATTTTCAAGGTAGCATTCATGTACGTATTAGTATTAGTTTGCTAGGCATTTATAAAGTATTTGAATTTGCATAATCTGTTATCTTATTCCAAAAACTAAATACTTTATGTTTTATATTTTATTTAAAATTAAAATTCAATAATGGGTGGTAGAACTTAGAAGACTTGGTTCCTAAGAAATTACCTGGAAAAGGTAAATCGTATGCCACTATCACCCCCTTCCTAATATGAAAGTATGAAACAAGAACTTCTATTATTTAGATTTTTTGAAGTTTACAAATAGACCATACCGTACCTATCATAGGCTTTTATTTTGTGGCTATAGACAAAAGGAACAAATTATATAACTTTAGTTTACATAATCTAACACATTATACCGATGGTTCATTGTCCAAGTGAATAGGATGTCACTTTCTTGACTTTGACATTGTAACTTGCTCACCATGATGTCAATTCTATGCATCCTTATATGGACGTTTAGGCGACAACTTTAACGTAAAAAA
Organism: Calendula officinalis; assembly: GCA_963853835.1. Classification (NCBI taxonomy): domain Eukaryota; kingdom Viridiplantae; phylum Streptophyta; class Magnoliopsida; order Asterales; family Asteraceae; genus Calendula; species Calendula officinalis. Next base: position 32,706,396 of record OY970823.1, on the reverse strand, counting down.
ATTACTTTTAAGCACGGGTCAGCAAATTGAATTTATGAAGCCCTATAGAATGGTTGAAAGGAGAAACAACCAATGTATTAGAACCCGGGTTGAACCGGGAAACGAAAAGCATGTTAGAAAGATTCAACTTCAAATCATAAAAGATGATATTTTTTATATTAAGTTAGATATGATTTTGAAATAATGTCTTAAACCTAACAAAAGTTGTCAATCTAACTTAATAGTTAATATAATGTCGATTTCAAAATGGCTAGTCTCGTCATTTGAATTAATAGGTCACTGGGCCAACCCATTTTGATGGCGGACGGTGGTTAATTTTGTTGACAAACTCCCGAATGGCTAGTGTTGTCATTAATTGAATTAACAAGTCATTAAGCCAGCCTATTTTGGTTGTTATTGCTTCATAATGTATAATTACTAAACAAAATTATTGTAATTATACACTATATATAGTGATTATTACCAATTAATCACATATAGTAGTTTTTAACTTTTTATATAGCAAAAGCAAGAACAATCAAACGAGAAAGTCCCAATATAAAGATCAGAAAAAACAAAGGAAATTGAACTTGATAACTAGGATTTATGCTTAAAATAAAAATATAATTGCGAAAACGGAACTAGAAGTCACGAATCCGTTATACAATTTCACCAAACGTAAGCCACTAGAAAACCGAAGGACCGTGCTATCAATTACCGGTCCACATAACACCCGATGATTACTAGTTCGAGTCTCGTTAAAACTATAAAAACTAATGGGCACGGACTCAGAGTTGCTAAATTCGGCTTTGAAAGTTACAGAATGTCTCTCACTCGATCCAACGCCAATACTCCTCATCGAAAAGTTCCATATCATGTTTTTTACTTGCAAAAACACCGTAAAATCCCCCACACACGAGTCATTAGCATCACCCATGGTAAAATCTATAGTAACTTTACCGTGTTTTAAAAATATCACATTTGCTACAATTCCCGACGGATTACCCGAAATCAACTCGATTGCACCACGTCCTCGTGGAACCGCATAATGTTTCGAGTCGATATATTTTACTAACCCTAAAATATCCCAACTTTGTAGTGGGGACTGGAGCAAACTATAAGGATCGTTGCGGGAATTAACCTCGAGTAAGATACCTTGAGCCGAGTTATCGTGAAAGAGTGGTCCCACCTCGAACCCACTATTCACAAAACCATTATCTGTAAAAATGTAACTATTTATCTACTGTTCATTTATATTTAAAATAACCGTCAACAATTATATAACATTTTAAAAAATAAATATTTTGTACCAAAAAAATAGCTGGTCAGATTTGGGGACTCACTCAACCGATAACTATTTATCAGTATATTTAAAAGGGTGATTTCCAATAATAGAAATAGTAAAATACAAATTAATAAAAAAAAATTATTTTCAAATTAATAAACCGTAAGATTGCAGTACTGTATCAAAACTTTGACAAGTGTAGTATGGTCGCAAATAAATTGGTCTGGTTGTATAAAAACACATCCAGATCGCACAAAAAAAAATCCGGAGACATAAATCACACACAAAAAATTGTTGGGTTTTCTATGCATCTAGCCACAATTTACTTAGGGCGGAAATCGAAAGTAACTTGGTTAGAACATCGACTCGATAAAACTTTTGGACCGTTAGGTTTACAATTCCAATGCAACTAGAACTATTTAATGTAATTAAATAGATGAACTCGAAACACTTACTTGTTCTTCGCGAATCGGTGAACTAGATAAACCCTGTGATCTAGTACGAGCCAGATCAAACGATGCACTAGGATTCAAGGAAGAATCCCTCTATCGTATCACACCCAAGGTTGGTCACGAACGAGACGATGTACCACGAGGTAGTACAAAGCACCCTTGAGAAACTTGCACCGAAAGCAAATCGAAAACACCTTTCGATTCCGGCGGGCGGCGGCGCTACGGCGGAGGCAGCGGCAGCAGGCGGTGGCTCGACGGCGGCGGTCGAATGGGGGTGGTGTGTGTTCGCCGAATAGGGAGCAACACAAAGAGGCACAAGTGATTCAGTGTTTAGGTTAATACCCTTAACCTTTATTTATACTTGACCAAACCTAATTAGAGTCAAACTCTAATTAGACCAAGCCCACCATCCATTAAGCCCACAAGTATCATTAAACTATTAATCCAATACTTGTAGCCCAATACCATTAACTAGTTAATTTCCCATTAACTAGTTTAGCCCGTCTAGCCCGATAGTCTATTTAATTAAACTATTAATTAAACACTACGTTATTTCTCGTGTTCGTTGACGCCTTGAGGGCAACCCGAATAGGACTCTAAAATACCCGAACCGGAATACGGTTTATTTGATGTGTTGGACACTCTTTCCAACAGTCACCCACTTGGACACCTCATCAACTATAAACACTACGCGTTCGTGTAACCTTTAGAGTGTGCATGTTATGTGCACCTGCTGAACTCTGAACTATCAGAAACAATCCTATGATAAGTGATCATATGTCCTTCGTTGCGCGATATCATGTAACTAGTGACATGGACATGTCAATCACTCTAGTTTCGATTATGTTTCCTGATTCGAGATTTATGATGACGATTTGACTACATAATTGAACTTTCAATTTAGTCATGACCTGCGCAGGTACTTTGGTGTCACATCAAATCAACAGGGGGCCCATGGATATCTCCTCTATCACTTTGATCAGAGGGAACGAATAAACCTTAACTACATCATCTCCTTCATAGTCATCACATGATACATGGAACTAATCTGTATAGCTACCAGTTACGAATAGCGTTGGAGTTAGACCAATGCATCACGAAATCGTACTTAGGAATGATGCATCTTGGTTTGAAGACTCATACGATATTATCGCCTCACTATTACCCATGATGAAGTCCATGGGGTAATACTCTGAGCGTGGGTTGGTCCAACATTTAAAAACACCTTTTAAATGCTCATGTGAGTAGCAGCAATCTCTATGCAATGTTCATACCTTTGAACAATCTACTAACTCTCCCATGACATCTTAATTCAGTTCGTATTCCTATAAGAACGATCGACTGTGGACGTTTAAGTAATCTCTCAGGTTACTTTGGAATAGGTTCTAAACATGCAAAAAGTTTGAAATGGAATAATTAAATACTATATGAATGATAGAACACTTGCAAATTATTTAATCTCCATAAATAAATCATCAATTCATACAATTTAATATTCACTACAATTTCAAATGAATGACAATTTATGATAAGTCACTATGAAATCTAATCCCTATCGTCCTCACATGAGCATCATGCTTGGCACGACTTAATGCTTTTGTGAAAGGATCAGCCGGGTTGTTATCCGACGATACTCTTGTCACTATCACGTCCCCTTCCTCAACTCGCTTTCTCACGTAGTGAAACTTTCTGAGTATATGCCTGGTTCGACTATGATATTTGGATTCTTTAGTCAATGAGACTGCACCTTCATTGTCGCAGAAGATTTTCATTGGTTCCTTGATGCTTGTTACGACACCAAGATCACCAATGAAATTCTTCAACCATGTGGCTTCTTTTGATGCCTCACAGGCAGCAATATACTCAGATTTGCAAGTTGAATCAGCGACTGTCTCCTGCTTGGAACTCTTCCAAGTGACAGCTCCTCCGTTCAATAAGAACACCCACCCAGTTTGTGAGCACGAGTCATCTCTATCCGTCTGGAAACTCGCGTCACAATACCCTTCCACAACAAGTTCGTCTTTCCCACCATACACTAAGAACATATCCTTTGTTCTCCTTAGGTACTTGAGAATCGTTTTCACCGCAGTCCAATGATCGTTGCCAGGGTTGCCCTGGAACCGGCTCACCATGCGCAGTGCATATGAGACATCCGGGCGAGTACATACCATGGCATACATGATCGATCCAATCGCCGAGGCGTAAGGGACTCGACTCATTTTCTCCAGTTCTTGCTCAGTACTGGGACATTGACTCTTAGACAATGTTATGCCATGATTCATGGATAGATACCCTTTCTTGGAATCAACCATACTAAAACGTTTTAGTACTTTATCCAAGTATGTACTCTGGCTCAATCCTATTAGACGTCTTTCTCTATCTCTGTATATCTTTATACCGAGTATGTACGCTGCATCTCCTAGATCCTTCATAGCAAAACATTTTCCCAACCAAGACTTCACGTCTTGCAGTGTAGGAATATGATTTCCTATAAGGAGTATGTCATCCACATACAGTACTAGGAAGACAACAACGCTCCCACTAGCTTTGATGTAAACGTAGGACTCATCTTCACTCCTAGAGAAACCAAACTCCTTGACTTTCTCATGGAAGCAAAGATTCCAACTTCGAGAGGCTTGTTTCAATCCATAGATGGATTTCTCAAGCTTGCACCCTCTATTAGGATATTTATTATTGATAAAACCTTCTGGTTGTGCCATATAGACATCCTCAGTAAGTCTTCCGTTAAGGAAGGCGGTTTTAACATCCATCTGCCAAATTTCATAGTCATGAAACGCAGCTATGGCAAGTAATATTCTGATAGACTTTATCTTGGCTATTGGTGAAAAGGTTTCATCATAATCAATCCCATGAGTTTGAGTATAACCTTTTGCAACCAACCTAGCCTTATAGGTGTGCACATTCCCATCCATGTCTATCTTCTTCTTGAAGATCCACTTGCATCCAACGGTTTTAATACTGGGAGAAGTCTCAATCAAGTTCCATACTTGATTGTCATACATGGACTGAATCTCACTCTCCATAGCCCTTTTCCACTTTTCGGCCTCATGGCCTTCCATAGCTTCCTTATAACTCGATGGCTCATCGTCATCAACTGGTAGTCTATTACCAGTAGATGCATCGCCTTCAGCAATATGGAAATCATAATAATCACCAAAATGCTCAGGAGGGCGAACAGTTCTAGAGGATCTACGTGGAACGGTAGGAGTTACATCATTTTGTTCAACAGGAGTCTCATCCTCTGGTTGAGTGCTAGTGTCAACTATAGGTTCCACTACATCTTCATTGCTTGACTCTTGACACTCTTCAAGATCAATTTTGCTCCCACTGTCTTCTTTGGATAATAGCTCTCTCTCGAGGAAGAATCCTCTTCGAGATACGAACACTTTGTTCTCTTTCGGATTATAAAACCAATATCCAAAAGACTGTCGTGGGTAGCCAATGAAGTAGTACTTCTCTGATTTGTTATCTAGCTTGTCGTGAGATTCATGTCTCACATAAACCTCACAACCCCAGATATTCAAATGTTTGAGGAAAGGAGGATTCCCTGTCCACATTTCAGAGGGAGTTTTGGCAACCTTCTTAGTTGGTACAAGGTTCACGATATGTGCTGCAGTTTCTAAGGCATATCCCCAGAAACTCACTGGAAGTGTTAATCGACTCATCATTGATCGTACCATGTCAAGCAAGGTTCGATTTCTCCTTTCCGACACTCCATTAAGTTGTGGAGTTCGAGGAGGTGAGAGTTGGGATACTATTCCACAACTCTTTAGATAGTCGATAAACTCTTGACTAAGATACTCTCCGTCCCTGTCAGAACGGAGCATCTTAATCTTCTTGCCCAGTTGATTCTCTAATTCTTTCTGATATTCTTTGAACGTTTCAAAAGTATCAGACTTATGTTTAATCAAATAAACATATCCATATCTACTGAAATCATCAGTAAATGTGACGAAGTATCGTTCACCATGTCTAGTGTTAGACTTGAACGGTCCACACACATCAGTATGTATGAGGTCCAACAAGTCTTTGCCTCTTTCACATGACCCTGTGAATGGCGCCTTTGTTATCTTGCCAAGTAAACAAGACTCACACACATCATTCGATTTGAGGTCAAATGATTCTAACACTCCATCCTTTTGGAGTTTAGCTATGCGTTTCTTGTTTATATTGAAGGATTTATGTGCACAGTTGGTCAACCTATGATGTCACGTCCATGACTATAGGACACTCAAGGGTCACATCGGTGAGTGCATGTAATACGAGTAAGATATGTAATGATACTTGGAAGAGGAATGATTCATAATAGTCATTATGAATCAGTTAAGTATTAAGTTAAGTTTAACTTATTACTAGATTAGTTTAACTAACTAATTAATTAATACAAGTATTTGTACATTTACTAGTTGAGTAAATATACAATGTGTTAATTATAGATTATCCATGATATGATTTAAAGCTATTAAATCATATAGTAATTGGATAATATTGTTGCATAAATTATATAAAGGTTATTATATAATTAACTATTAGAAGTATAAATACAAGAATATATTTTCGTGTATATGGGTACCGAAATTATAGTGTGTTAATACTAGACATTTAATAGTTAAGTGCAATGATAATAAACTAGTTAAAACTATAAGGGAGGGAAGTGTAAAAGGGAAGTTTAATTAAGAAAGTAATCTTAATTAAACTAGAAGGGTTTTAAGTGTAACATCTTCTATTATAAATAGAAGGCTTATGCTAAACCCTAATGACTACTCCACAATACCCTAGCCACGAAATTCCCTTCCCTCCTCTCCCTATTTCGGCCGAAACACAGTAGGAAGAACACAAGCCTTGTGTTCTTCGTGTTCTTCGTTCGTTCTTCGTGTTCTTCAAGTCTTGAAGAACAAGTTTCATTACAAGAGCTTATCTAGAGAGCTTCTCGTTGTGTTTATCACTGGTGGATCATTCTTGAGCAATCTAAGGTATGAATTGGAAAAACCCTTTTTCCCTTCCCCCTTTGTACGAATGTCGAACCAAGAACCCTAGGGTTCTTGGTCAGTTCGTCGAATACACACAAGCATGTGTGTGTGTTCGAGTTCTTCGTACAAGGTTTCTTTCTTGTTAACCTAATCTAAATCTCCAAGATCCCAATCCTTTAGGGTTTAAGGATTAGGTTTAATCCCAGTTCCGCATTTAGGGATTAAATCAGCTAGTTAGTTTAACCGGTCAAGAACAAGTTCATGTTCTTGGTCAGCAAGGTTCGAACCAAGCATGCTAGGCGGTCGATCCAAGTGGTTGATCGAGTAATGTGAAACCCTTCAGTGGTATCAGAGAGATGGTTTAGAGATCTAGACTAGATTAACAAAGTTGTTTGTTTACTTTATTTACAAGTTTTTTTTGTTTCATGTTCTTTCTTTCTTCTTCATAATTTTCGAAATAGGGAAGAACCCTAAGACCAAGAACATTAAACTAGTCTAAGTTTAATTGGTCAAGAAGGTTTCTAGAAACCCTAGCAATTTTCGAAAAAGGCCATGGAAGAACCCTAGGATCAAGTATATTAAACAAGATATGTTTAATTGATCAAAAGGATTCTTTCCATAAACCCTAGAATTTTCGTGACCTAGAAAGAACCCTAGGATCAAGTATATTAAACAAGATATGTTTAATTGATCAAAAGGATTCTTTCCTAGTTGCCTTAGATTTTTCGAAATTTAGGAGGAAACTTGGACACCTAGTATGTTAAACTAGCCTAGTTTAATTGGTGGAAAAGTTTCTTAGTGTTGAGATTTCGAAAACCCTAAGAACCCTAGAACATTAAACTAGTTTAGTTTAATAGTTTAAAATATTAATTAGGATAATAATCTAAAACCTAGTTAATTAGACAAGTTTATGTCTAATAGGTTTAATTATTATTTTGATAGGTTTATTAAAGCTAGTTCTTTAAACCTAGTAATTTAGACAAAGTTTATTGTCTATAAGGTTTAAATTAAAAAGTTTAAATAAATCTATTAAGGATATAATCAATCTTAGAATTTAAACAAAGTTTATTGTTTAAAAGGATTGATTAAAATTAATCTTTTAATTAGAAATAATGTGTTTGATCAAGAAGGTCAAAACCCTAGTTTTGATGGTCAAAAACAAGATTAGGGTTCATCTAATTAAATTAGGATATTGATAAAGAAAGGTGTTAATTTTTAAGTTCTAAAATTAACAAGATGTATTTAATTGTTTATGTATATGTATTTATTTTTCGGAATTTTTTTTTAAATAAAATAAGTTTATACACATTTTAATTAGTACAAGTATAAACTAGGTGTAATATTCTTATTGGAATGTTACAAGTTTATTATAAGAAATATATACATATATATATATATACACGAATTATATTAAATACAAGATAAAATGAAACAATTAAAAAGGATAATGTTATTTTGATCATGATACATAATATTATAATTAGTTATTGTATAAGTTATGATATAATTAAAACTAGAATGTACAAAGTTATGATCTAATTATAACTAGTAATTGTACAAGTTGAAATTATATTATTAACTAGAAATATACAAAGTTATATTATTATACATATGTCAAGGTGTATAAAGTTATAAGTTATTATAACTAGTTAATTATACAAGTATGATATAAGTATTTTACAAGTTATGTAATATACTAGATTAATGATCAAGTATAAATAACAAGAACCTATATTTAACTAGTTAAGTTAAATATAAGAAAGGTTAAACAAACTAAAGAATTATTATATATAGTTTTATATAATAGGTTTATTAGTTTCACCAAGTATAAACCGGTGATTGTGTTGGCTTAAGTTTCATCATGGTTGTTGAAGCTAGTGGGAGCTACACAAGAAAATCACAAAGTTTGTAAGTGTGTCGTTATGACATAAGTTATGGTTGAAATTAATAAGTAAGAAATAAATGTTTAATTTCATTATTAGACATATGAAAAACTAGGTGTGTTAAACTAGGTTTATGTTTCAAGATTATGAATCATAAAAGTTTTAAAAGTTTAACATAAGTTTTATAAGTTTTTCAAGTAATATAAAACAAGTAAGTTTTATTAGAAATAAGGTTTCTCACAAAACCTAGTAAAACGTTTTGTACACCTCGTTTTAGGTATACATGTAAGATCGTATAAATTCTTGAAACTATAAGTTTTAAAGAATAGTTCTTAAGTTTTAAAAAGGTGTCTTGTTGGACGTTTCAATCCTTCAATGTCACACATTTTAAACAAGGATTAAGATTGGAATAAAAGTTTAAGTTTAGTTTAAGACTTAAACAAACCCAAGAAAATCTTAGATCGAAGTACTATCCATCTAATGGAACACCTCACTTGTTCAACGATATTCATATTGTAAGGATAAAGAACCTTAGATATGGATTCAAATCATTGCGAGTGTTAGGGTGCGTAAGGTTCTGTGATAATCGGGAGTCCCGGCGCAGAGCATCGCACTGTCTTAGACGGTCGGATCTATTTTGGTGATAATCGGGAGTCCCGGCCCAAAAAGTACTTGAGTAGAATAAACATACTAGACTTTATTACTAACTTAGAAATGTATGATTAGATTGTACAAAGTTGTAATAAGTTATAAGTCTAAAGATTCTACGACCCCTAGGAATCGTGTCAAGTCTTGATACGATCGGTAAGGAAGTTACCTACCAGAAATAGCATGTCTCGTCGGGAAGTGCCCAAACCTTGCGGCGAGAATGTGACATATGGATCCTAGGCCTAAAATATTAATTATGGGTTTATAATATATTTTAGAGAATGTTTATTGATGATTACTAATTAAACTGGGTTTGATTTGTAGATGGCAGCAACAACCATAGCGACACGTACCAACAATCTCTCACTACGCTTGTTTCTAGAAAAGGACGAATTGACTGGGTCAATGTTTCTCTATTGGAAGCGTGATCTTCGGATTATGCTTACGCATGAGAGAAAAGGAAATGTCCTAGAAAAAGAAATGCTAAATGCTCCTACCGCAAATGCTAGAAATGAACCAGGATAAGCATATTACGCTTATAGGGTGTTCAAATCTCGCAAGGTGGTTAAAGGAATCATCGGTAAGTACTCACGTCATGAAAATGAAAGAGTACATGGATCATATTAGGTCACCCAGTATCATTGCAGTTGGCAAACAGTAATGATACTCAACTCGTTGTTAGATGACTATAAGTCTTGTGTAGTCAACTACAACATGCATAACATGGAGCAATCCATTGTTGAGCTACATTCCGTGCTCAAGACTACTGAGTTGATTTGGGGACCAAGTTTAAAAAAAATGATCTCATAGTAACCGATGATGGTAGTGATCAGAGAAAGAGGTGCAGTGGAAAGGGAAAGGATAAAACCGAACCCAGCCACGGCATGCCTAAAGGGTAATGGAGTCAAACAAAAGGGTCAAGAAGGTAAAGCCAAACAAGAACCGAGAAACGGTGTCTTGATTGTGGCAAAGGTCAAAGGGTAGGAGGCAATGCTTGCTCCTTAGTTGACTTGACCAACTTCTAGATACTCGCTTCCTACTTGTAAAAGTTTATTACAAGTAAATCAACTTTAGCAATCGTTTATTGCATAAGATGATAAGTGAGATGACCGGCATGAGATAGTGATGATCCCACGAGCACCAAGTTTTTGTAATTCAGTTTTTTCAGTGGATTCGTTTTTTAAACAATTTACTTTATTGTTTGGATAATTTTGTTTTTATGTTAAAACAAGTTATATTTTGGTTTTAAATAAATTTCGAATCCATGGTTGAATTATATTGTGTGCATGTGTGATAATTACACTAGTCAAGGTTTATGACTAGATTGTAAGTCAAGTCTTGATTTACTTATGTTTCATGTTTATATTTATATATTTGTTTGATTGTTGTATAAATAATGTCTTGATAGCTCAAGGTATTTAGATACTAGTAATTAGAAAGTTTTTCTAATGAAAGTATTTAAAAGTTTTTATGGAAGTATAAGGTTCAATGGTTATTGAACTTAGTTAAAACATCTTAAGTAATAGTCATTACTTATGATAGAAAGTTTTAAAGTATTAGTATTAATATAGTATGATTATATTGGATATAATCAAGGTATATTTTAAAGAGTGTTATTACAAGTCTTTTATACTTGTAGTAAAGGATTTAATGAAGTCATAATTCCCTAATAGGAATAATTGGATATTCGCATAATCCAAGTAAAATGACTTAGACATTAAATAACTCTTAAAAGGAACAAAACTATATTAAAGTCTTTAAGAATTAAAGGGTATTATTGCAAGTCTTTTACACTTGTAATAAATACAATATTTAATCAAGTCATAATTCCCTAATAGGAATAATGGATGTTTGACAAATCCAAGTGATGATTTTGGCATTAAATAAAATTCTTAAAAGAATACTAATGTATTTAAGAATTGATAGAATCATTCCAAGTGTTTTATACTTGCTAGATACAGTAATCAATAAAGATCATGATTCCCTTAAAAGGAATATTGGACATTCGCAAATCCAAAGGATGATCTTAAATTGATAGAATTCTTAAAAGATTAAACTACAAGTTATTGACTAGGTCAACGTAGTAGCTTAAGAGATGCTTAAGTTCCATAAAAGTAAGTGGGAGCTAAGACTAACGTAATTCATTAAAGGTGTTAGTGAATTCAGTAAGTTAGCAAGACATTAACAACAAGATTTTACCATGTCGTTAGCCAAAGAGTTAAGAGAAATAATAAATGATCGATTAGATTATTGCAAACCTAATAGCGTGATCACAAGTCTTGTGATTAATTATTGCATATCTAATAGGTTGTTAACACTTCAAGTGGATAACACAATCATTTAAGGAAATTTCTTTAACTAGTAAGAATATCTACAAATCAAGTAACTAAAAGAGGCTTTAGTTACAAGGATGTTTTTATGAATTCAAGAAATTAAGGAGTTAATTTCCAATCCTCCTATGTTTACCGAATTACATAAAAGGCAAGACTAGAATATGTTCTAAATTGTTGCAAGAACAATATCTAGCAAAGACAAAAGTAATAGTATTCCTAAATACTCGTCTTATGTCTTTAGTTTAATAGAAATGATTGGTTTAGTGATAAAGTTACAATCTAGGTTGTAAGAATCATTAAGTAATCAACACAAACGAAAGGAATAAGTAATGATCCAGTAATAATTCAGTATTTATGTCCAGTGAGGAATAGTACATGAGTTAGTATCATTATTATTCAGACTTTGTATGTTTTACAATATCCATGAATAAAAGTCTATTTATTCAAGAAGATACAAAATCCGTGACTACTCGTCTTGGTGGGAACCTCGATGGGACGTTAACGTCATCGCGGTATTTGGTGGTAGATTCGAAAGTTCTTCGAAGATAGCTACACAAGTTTTGTGTAAACCAAATATCGGTGATATTCTGTTGGAGGCTCAACGAATATTGGATTGACCACCGTGACAATACTTCGTGGTTGAAAAGTTCAAAAGTATTGTTCACTAGGATTGTCCTTAAGCCTGAGGTATTTGGTTTAGGATACAATGACTAATGTGCTTTGGTTCAACTTAGACAATACGGTAATTCGTTTGTCATACGAGGCGATACTGGGTACAAAGGAAGTTGTATTTTTAAATCGAAATATAACAAGATGGTAATTGCACCTCCTTTTTAGGAGAGATATTTATGGGTCCCTTGACATGATGATAAACTGAAAATGCACGGCCGTGCTCAACGAACTGATCTGTTCTTTGTCGTTATCACACAGTTTTAAATCAAGAGGTCAAGAAATGATTTCGAGTACAGGAGTTGATAATTTCTACCATGCTCGTATTCGTTATCACAAATATCGTGCTGCAAGGGATAAACCTAACACGTTACCCAAGAAGTAAAGACAGAGTGTTCTTTACTAGACGACGCTATTAATATGTTTTTCTGAAACAATACCTGGGTATAAGAGTTTCTATGGCTTGGTTATCCTGTATTGCCTGCTAGAGGGCCGCTGCAGGCTAGTGCCATCAAGCTAAGGTTACGAACTTGCACAAGTGGGAGTCTGAAGGATTTATGTGCACAGTTGGTCAACCTATGATGTCACGTCCATGACTATAGGACACTCAAGGGTCACATCGGTGAGTGCATGTAATACGAGTAAGATATGTAATGATACTTGGAAGAGGAATGATTCATAATAGTCATTATGAATCAGTTAAGTATTAAGTTAAGTTTAACTTATTACTAGATTAGTTTAACTAACTAATTAATTAATACAAGTATTTGTACATTTACTAGTTGAGTAAATATACAATGTGTTAATTATAGATTATCCATGATATGATTTAAAGCTATTAAATCATATAGTAATTGGATAATATTGTTGCATAAATTATATAAAGGTTATTATATAATTAACTATTAGAAGTATAAATACAAGAATATATTTTCGTGTATATGGGTACCGAAATTATAGTGTGTTAATACTAGACATTTAATAGTTAAGTGCAATGATAATAAACTAGTTAAAACTATAAGGGAGGGAAGTGTAAAAGGGAAGTTTAATTAAGAAAGTAATCTTAATTAAACTAGAAGGGTTTTAAGTGTAACATCTTCTATTATAAATAGAAGGCTTATGCTAAACCCTAATGACTACTCCACAATACCCTAGCCACGAAATTCCCTTCCCTCCTCTCCCTATTTCGGCCGAAACACAGTAGGAAGAACACAAGCCTTGTGTTCTTCGTGTTCTTCGTTCGTTCTTCGTGTTCTTCAAGTCTTGAAGAACAAGTTTCATTACAAGAGCTTATCTAGAGGGCTTCTCGTTGTGTTTATCACTGGTGGATCATTCTTGAGCAATCTAAGGTATGAATTGGAAAAACCCTTTTTCCCTTCCCCCTTTGTACGAATGTCGAACCAAGAACCCTAGGGTTCTTGGTCAGTTCGTCGAATACACACAAGCATGTGTGTGTGTTCGAGTTCTTCGTACAAGGTTTCTTTCTTGTTAACCTAATCTAAATCTCCAAGATCCCAATCCTTTAGGGTTTAAGGATTAGGTTTAATCCCAGTTCCGCATTTAGGGATTAAATCAGCTAGTTGGTTTAACCGGTCAAGAACAAGTTCATGTTCTTGGTCAGCAAGGTTCGAACCAAGCATGCTAGGCGGTCGATCCAAGTGGTTGATCGAGTAATGTGAAACCCTTCATATATGTCCTAAGCGACAATGCCATAGACATGACTTATCCAATACACCTTTGGATGAATCAACATTCAATATTAGATTTCTATTGTTTACGCAACCATCTATTTCATATATACCAGCACAAGGAATAGCTTTAAAATAAAACACATCATTTTTATAAACTAAAATAGAACCATTCTCATTATCAAAAACAAAGTTAAAACCATCCTTAAACAATGCGTAATACGAAATAATGTTGCGTGCCATAGAAGGCGAAAAACAAACATCTAATAAAAGTAAAGAACATCCATTCCCAAGCATGAGCTCGTAATCTCCTATCTTGGTGACAGCAGTCGAGACTCTGTTTCCCATGATCAGATTAAGCTCTCCATGCTTCAACTTCCTACAATTCTTAAGTCCCTGCATATCAGTGCAAATGTGAGTACCACACCCTGTATCTAGAACCCAAGAATTAGATATAGAAGTATTATGGAGTTCAATCATAAAAGTACCTGATGGTCCAGACTTTTAGACTTTCTGACTCTTCAGATCATCCAAGTACTTTGGGCAGCTTCTTTTCCAGTGACCCTTTCCTTGACAGTAGTAGCAAACAGCATCTTTCGGATCTTTCGTAGGTGTTATGTCAGAATCAGCCTTCCTCTTATAGCCTTGTTTGGCTTGACCTACTTTGGCCTTGCCTTTGCCATTAGGAGGAGGACGACGTTTCTTTTTAACACCTTCAGACCGAATAGACAAGTCAGGAGCAGTAGGAGCGGAACCTTTAGCTTTCATCAAGCTAGCCTCAGTAATTTTCAACATACCGTGCAGTTCCATGAGTGTCTTATCCATATCACCCATGTTATAGTTAACTATAAATTATGAGTAGGATGGTGGAAGCGAGTTCAAAACCATATCAGTGGTCAACTCCTTCGGTAAGGGGACACCCAAGTTCGCTAGTCTGTATATGTAGCCCTTCATCTTTTAGACATGGCTACACACAGACTGTCCTTCTTGTAGTTTGCATCCTACTAGGGAACTTACCACGTCGAAACGTTCTTGCCTAGCTCGGTTTTGAAACATTTGTTTGAGCTGTTGATTGATGTCATAGGCACTCATCTTCTCAAAATTATTTTGGAGATCAGAAGACATAGTGGCCAGCATCAGGCAAGCAACCTTTTCCGACTCTGAACGATGGAGATTATAGGCAGCTATGTCTATGTCACTCGAATCGTCAGTCAACTCAGCAATCTCGTTATCGAGGACATACTCCTTGCCCTCGTACCTTAACGTGATTCTAAGCGTACGAACCCAATCAATGTAGTTGGGTCCAGTGAGCTTTTCACGATTCAAGGTAGAGATAAGAGCAAAGCTTTGTGGTCCTTGTGGAAGTGGAGGTGGAGGAGGAAGGATTGTGTTGTCATTGTTATTTGAACCCATCTACAAAAGAAACAATTTCTTTGTTAGTGAATTCATTAATTAATCCTTATAATAATTTTCCCAATCTTTATTCATAAGGCTAGGATACGACCACTAGTTATACGATGTGAAGAGGGATGCCGTATTTCACACCGAATAATTTCGTGTCGTAGGCAAAGTATTGTCAATTTCAATCTTATGAAATCCCTAGTTCTTTGAGATTCATTCTCGTGGAGAATGGAATGTTAATCTCGAAACAATGCTCATTCTAATCTATATGACAGGGATACCGTGGATCATATATTAGAAGGTGAAACAACCATGGAACACCCACGTGGACTTCTCAGCTCAAGTTCGCTTGAGTATCGCGAGAATCGTTTCACTCATAAAATAATCTCACAATTAACGTACCGGTTAACCATACGAGTTCCGTTAATCAGACTATGATACGAGCGCGTGTCATTCGATGGAGAGCACACAATGTTCACATTTATATTAAACGGGAAAGATTTGTTTAATTTTATGATTATACTTTTAATCTTGACATCATCCTATTATGCCCGTTCGGTAGCTCCATTCTAAGACAAGGGAAGCGGCGGGGCAGGTCAGCGCAAGGCGTGTTAAAAACGCAACCCCGTTTAGAGATCTATATCTCTTCCTTTTCATCGTTTAGATGTCTTAGACTATGGGTGAGCCTACTAATGACATAAGCGACGATGTATTTAACTTTAGTTATAATATATATAAACTATTATATAATTATATCTATGTTAATTAAAACCTTTTAATTACATTTACTAAAGTTCTATATAGTATAATTAATTTTATAAACGCGCGAGGACGTGACGTTTTAATTTCTATTATAACTATACCTTATATAATATTTAATAAACTATTATTACATAATATTATACATATAAGGGAGGAATATCAAATCTTATTTGATATATAATGGAATTCGAAATTATATACATATATATATTCTAATTAAACTTTTAATTAATATATATAATATATAATACTTATTTAAATATTTATCTTTATTATAAACTATTATAAGATAAGACAAAACAAATTTAAATTATTCGAAAATCCATACCCTTTTAATTATTTAAAAATTCCGAAAATATTTAAATATATATAAATATATACCGAAAATATTTCGGATATATTTATATCCATATTTAAAATATCTTTTAATTTTTAAAACCATATCTTTTATATCTTATTAAAATTTTCGGATATATCTAATATATCCCTAATTTGAACTTTTAAATTTTATCCTAATTTGAAACACCTTCAAATATTTTCTAGATTTGACAAATCAACTATTTTTGGCATATATGTATTCCAAAAAATACATATATACTTAAATAGGATTTATTTTATTTAATTATTAAATAAATAACCTTTATACTCCTTTTCTATATTCCGAAAAATATATAAAATATATATAATATTTATCTTAAATCTTTTAAATAAAAAAATCTAGATTTGATAAAACCTTTTATTCAAATTCTTGATAATTCCAAACCTTTTGAAACTATCCTTAATTAATTATTTAATAAAAAAAAACGTTTTTAATTTATTAAATAATATTTCCGAATTTCGTAAAATATTAAAACCCCTTTTTAAAATTACCGAAATTAATTAAAAACAATTTTTAATGTATTTTTACAATTTTCGGAATACCTAAAAACTATATTCGATATTACCGAAAATCCCAAACAATATATGGATTTCGAATTTTCGTCTAGCACAATTAGACTTGTAAACCAATGGCGCTCTGATACCACTGTTGGGTTTTCTATGCATCTAGCCACAATTTACTTAGGGCGGAAATCGAAAGTAACTTGGTTAGAACATCGACTCGATAAAACTTTTGGACCGTTAGGTTTACAATTCCAATGCAATTAAAACTATTTAATGTAATTAAATAGATGAACTCGAAACACTTACTTGTTCTTCGCGAATCGGTGAACTAGATAAACCCTGTGATCTAGTACGAGCCAGATCAAACGATGCACTAGGATTCAAGAAAGAATCCCTCTATCGTATCACACCCAAGGTTGGTCACGAACGAGACGATGTACCACAAGGTAGTACAAAGCACCCTTGAGAAACTTGCACCGAAAGCAAATCGAAAACACCTTTCGATTCCGGCGGGCGGCGGCGCTACGGCGGAGGCAGCGGTTCGACGGCGGCGGTCGAATGGTGGTGGTGTGTGTTCGGCCGAATAGGGAGCAACACAAAGAGGCACAAGTGATTCAGTGTTTAGGTTAATACCCTTAACCTTTATTTATACTTGACCAAACCTAATTAGAGTCAAACTCTAATTAGACCAAGCCCACCATCCATTAAGCCCACAAGTATCATTAAACTATTAATCCAATACTTGTAGCCCAATACCATTAACTAGTTAATTGCCCATTAACTAGTTTAGCCCGTCTAGCCCGATAGTCTATTTAATTAAACTATTAATTAAACACTACGTTATTTCTCGTGTTCGTTGACGCCTTGAGAGCAACCTGAATAGGACTCTAAAATACCCGAACCGGAATACGGTTTATTTGATGTGTTGGACACTCTTTCCAACAAAAATAATAGGTAATAATCAAGTCGCATAGTAGATTTTGGTAAGAGTTGAGTCAGTAACTTGTTTTTGGAAAATGTATGCATTTTTTTTTTGTCTATTATGGTAATTATCTCTATTTAAAAAGTAAATATTACAACACAAGTTATAATATCATAGAACAACGATGTACCTGAATACCACCTAGGACTTCCAATCCCATTGACCTTAATCGTGTCGATGATAGGCCAACAAGTTATATTACCACGACTACTAGTCTCGAGGCCCGCAACACTTCGAAATTCTATTCCCATAATACCCCTACGGATTTCGTTATTCCCTATCGAAAAAGCATAAGTTTGCCACATTTCATTTCCAGCTGATTCTTTGAAAAAGAATACCTCCGATACCCCGGGGCCCGAAACATTCACAGCAGTCGAGTTATTCGCACAATTTGTGTTGCTTGGAGCAAGTGTAAAGGTAAGGGCATAATAGTAACTTTGGTCGGTTTTGAATGTTTGGTTGATCATACCGTTTGGACCTAATTGCAAGCCGTGATTGTTTCCACCCGATGTGATGTACCAAACGGTACCATTGAATGACCAACCGGGAATGATGTTGACTTTGGTGTCGAGGAGCACGGATTGGGTGGTGGAGTTTGTTGTTAGATTTGTGGGACGGGATTCGAAATTCGGGTTTTGAAGTGTGATTGCTTCAATTCATTAAAATGTTTTTCAGTTTAGAAAATCATATTTAAGGAGATAACAAAAAAAAAAAAGATGTTTAAAAACCAAATATGGGTTAAGGATGTACCTTTAGAAGAAACCAACAAGAACAACAAAACAACCAGAATCGTGACAGCCATTGCACAAGGCGAGATTAAGCTGAGTTTTTTAAGAACAAGTATAAGTATGTATTAATAATAAAAAATTGCAAGAGGTTAGCTATAAATTTCTAGGAAACGATGAAGCAAAGTCAACGCTAAAGGTTACCTTGTGCCATGATTTAGCTTGTTTAATTTCATAATATTATATCGATTTTGACTTATCTTTACGGTTAGCAACTTCACACATTTTTTATGTGTGAATAATGTTAATTATCAAAGATTTTTTTTTTTTTTTGAATAAACATATAGTTATAGTGTTTAAAGAGAGCATTATTTTAGAAAGCCAATGTGGTTTACTGGTAAGAGTATTATAAGGGTGGTAACGTGTTGCATCTACGCATTGACTTCTCTGATATGAGAACTGATCAAACAAAAGATCAACTATTTGACTTTGACTTTAAAGGATAGTAACGTGTTGCATCTCTGCGTTGACTTCTATGATATATTATCTAATCTTCTGATTAATTATGAAAACCCTAAACCCTGCAATACTAGGTGTGAGCATTTGGACCGAAAAAACCGAAAACCGACCGATACCGAACCGAAATCGATAACATGTTATCGGTTCGGTTTCAGTTTTGAAAATTCATCGTTATCGGTTCTATCGGTTCGGTTCGGTTTTCGGAAAAGGATTAACATTTGGCCTAAAATAACCGAACCGAAACCGAACCGAGCCGAAACCGATAACATGTTATCGGTTCGGTTTCGGTCCTGAAAATTCATCATTATCGGTTATCGGTTCTATCGGTTCGGTTCGGTTTTGGCCTGATAATCACCCCTATGCAATACTGTGTACTAACTATTACAAAACAATGAATCATTAGGTTAACATTTTACAACTCAAACCAACTAAAGAATACGATCGATCCATCCGCGAGTTAAAAGTCAACCGGAGTGATCCACGTGGTCAAAATCACCACCAATCGGGTATTGTCAATCTTCCATCTCTATGAACAGCAAGTGTTTCAGCAGGAACTTTAGTTCTAACCTCTCTCCAAATCATATTAACCGCATCATCTTTTTTTGGCGGGTACTGATACTCATAATGATGCGTGATTTCTTTCAACCGTTTCCACATTTTCAGCCAATTATATTCGGGTATTTTTCTGAGGTGGTCAACCATGTTTCCAGGAATCAATGCTTCGGTTACAGAAAAAAAGAGAGAGAATTTGGAGTAGTCTAGTTCAGATTCAAACGGGAGCTCGATATGGTCGCTAACAATAACAGGGACACAGTGGCTCACGATAGCATCAAAGAGGCGGTTAGAGGAAGGAGTGTCTCCTGCTGGATGTAAACAGAATTTTGATGACCTCATGCCCTGCATTGACTGATCACACCAAAAAGTCAACATTTTGACTTCATAAGCCAAAATACATTTTAGCACCCTGAAGTTGGCTGACTAGGTCTTCGACTACCCTGAACATGGCAAAATGGTCGATTTAGTACCCTGACTCGTTAATTTGACAGTGTTTGCTTATTTGATTTACTTACGTTGGAGCTTTTGACGGACTAAAAATATAAGTTCATCTTAATATACTGATATTAAAAGCAAATCACGTGAGAAAACATGACAAAATTAGTGAGTCAGGGTATTAAATCGACCATTTTGTCAAGTTCAGGGTACCACGTTACACCTTTAATAATTGGGTTTTGTTCAGGATACCACGTTGCACCTTTAATAACTGGATTTTGATAATGACAACCCTTAGGGCTGTCATAAGACATGCATAAAAGATTTGTACATCCATCTATAACCGACTCAAGAATTTTAGGAATTACTCATCCGTACCATTTTCAATGCATTTTATAGACAACCCCTAGGGA
This sequence comes from Calendula officinalis, assembly GCA_963853835.1. Taxonomy (NCBI): domain Eukaryota; kingdom Viridiplantae; phylum Streptophyta; class Magnoliopsida; order Asterales; family Asteraceae; genus Calendula; species Calendula officinalis. The sequence continues at coordinate 32,685,794 of OY970823.1, read as the reverse complement.
TGTCATTATCAAAACCCTTAATAATTCAGGGTAATATAAGACCTAGTCAGCCAAGTTCAGGGTACTAAAATGCATTTTGGCCTTTTTTTAGTGCTAGAAGAAAGAAGTTGAAGACTTACAGCATTTATGGCTTCTCCTGTAGCATAACTTGCTTCAAAGTGGACATCATCATAACCTTGCAATATTTTTTCTAGTTTGCGACGAACTTTACCTTCCTGCACATATTATGTCCCCATTAATTTACTTGGTTAATTATCTCAAATTTTCATATCTGTCCATGAAAATTGCAAACCTATTTTGACCCGTTGTCTGAAAAGAAAATGTTGCAATTTTTATGGGACAGATAGAGGAGAGTACCATGGAATATTGACTGACGTACGGATTTTCTGACTGTTCTTCCTCTGAAGAAAAGAAGGGTGGAACGCGACTTGAAAGGTGTTGAAGAATTATCATCTCTGAAAGTACCAACTACATGCATATAAGGAGCAACTACATCTTTTCTTAGATTTGACATGCTTTTGGGAAAACGCCCAAAATCTGCAACAATCAAAATTGATGCATTCACCTCTTCCCTAACAAATCTGAAAGCGTTCGGATGGTGCATGGGAATTACATGATCTCTTCCACCAGTTCTTTGCCAGTACTTAGATTTTCTCAAGAATGTAAGCATGTCAATCTGTAATTGTAGCTATTAGGTTCAGATCAAGTCACGTACACAGGGTAAAATAGTCATTTAGAGTAAATATGTTACAGCTATCAAATCAATTTCTACACAATTGAACATGATGATTAATGAACAGTTGCTCTTCGAAAAAGATTAATTTATTAGGTATAAAGCTAATTATAATTCAGCATAATGAGCAATCAACAATCAGGCTGTTTAGCTACAATGAAACCTGAAATGACTATTACCTGCAATTGCCGATCAATTTCAGTATCCGGATCTGTCATGTTCTTCCCATGCGTATTAAAGCTCAACGAAGAAAAAAAAGGCACAAAAAACACATCCGCTGCATCAGGATTCAAAACCCTAACTGCCTCACTACTCTCATCAACCGTACCATTTTCATACAACAATGACGCCATCATCCAATACTCCACACTATGTTGCTGGTGTAACCCTGGATATTGCGGCCACACCGGCAGATTCTCGGCATTCAACGGAGAACTATCATCTCCGGCGAACTTACTGCTCATCATACCAACATTGAACCGCTTCGGCAAATCGTACATGAAAACTCTAAGCGGAGATCTGGTGCGGCAAGGTAACGGTGTATCATTTTTTGGTAGGGAGAAGAAAGATAACTGTGATTTGAAATCAACTGAGCTGAATCTTCCGATTCCCAAGTCTCCGATGGTGAACGAGTATGTGATGAAAACAGTTACGAGAAAGATGACGAGTGATACGACTGCTTTACCTACCATTTCTTTCTGAAAGGTTTCGAGCTATCAATCTGCTGTGTACTCGATTATATCCGACCGACATTGATCAGGCATTGAGCTATCAATCTGTAAAGAGAAATTCGTCCGTAACTATTTATAGAATTATAGTTAAATGGGCCACTTCTGCTTTTATGTTTAAATTATGCGAATTAATTTTCCTAACATATCATTTGATGTTTATATTATAATGTATAAATATAAAATATATTTGTTGTGATAAATGAATTAAAATATATGATGTAAATATCATTACCTTTAAAATATTGGTTGAATCGGATGGCCGGATTTGTCAAAGCGGATAATAAGAAGATAGCCACTCGAAATTAGATAGTTCAATAAGTGGTTATAACTTGGTCGGAATCAGCCTGTTGAAAATAAAAATCCGATCGAACCGAAAATCATCTCTAGAAAGAATTAGACAAATAAAATAGAGATGAAATCTTTTATATAAATTTTTGGAACTTACAAGTATTAAATTAAATTGAAAATATGTTTTGGAATCTTTACGTATTCTCCATCGTATTTATTTGTATTTTTCTAATTTTGTCTGACATTTGTATGCCATTACATAATTACTTAATCATAAACACTTAATAATATTGTTATTTAGTTTAATTGACCAATTCATTATATCCAATCGGATCGAGCCATCGAGGTATTAATGTGGATTTTGAGAAATTGGATTTTAAAAATGGTCTAACCCATAATCAAATTTACCGATTTTGCCATAAACAATTACTCGCTATCTTCCCCAATACATGCACCTACATATGATTTTGATTTGTCAACTCACCCATTCGGAGCTCTCTCATTGGCTCTTTATGTCACGTGTAATTCACACATTGACTATAACACCTCAATTTTTAATACAAAACATTTGCCCAAAATAAATCATTTTCATAAATAGAAGACCAGTTCCAAAACACGGATTTACAAAAACCTTTGATATGAAAATCAGAGTATGAGGTTTGGTGTTACAAAATATATCAAAACCAAGGTTAAGCACAAATCCGCTCTAATGATCTTCTACTCTAGGCCCCGCATATCCCAATCCATGCGCACCTAAATCCTCGATCCAGAACCTGAGTACATAGCAAACAAACAAGGAGTACGTGAGACATAAAAATGTCTTGTGAGCTACATGGGTTTAGACCCCAATAATATCAAGTATCACATCGTATATAAATACATATTTATATTTTACCAACACATCCTAGTCACTCTATGGTGACTCTATCGGTCCTGCTTTCCTAGCATACATATCTAGTACATAAACATATATGTACCATAACACAGTCATATCCAATACATAAACATATATGTATTGGAACTCAAGCGAACCTAATGCATAAACATATATGCAATAGATCCCTACGTTGCCTAGTATGTAAACATATGCGTACTAGTAGCACCCGTGTGCTTAGTGTACAAACATATGTACACCTGTCTCAGTGACCGGGGTCACCCCCGCGTCACCACCATCTATCTCTAATCATAACTCTATCAGTTATGCCAGTCAAAGCCTTCGGCTATCACATCAATCATCAAACAAGTTAGTTAGATATTATCAATAATATATACTAACTCAACACATAACAAGTCTAGACAAACATAAAATAGACCGATCATAAGTAATCAAAATACTTCATATAGCTATGTACTCAGTAAAGTCCACACGTACTCACCTTAGCAATAAAATGCTCCAACCGTAATCTTTACGTCAGTTTCCTTGCTTCACAATTCGATCAACTTTCCAAGACCTCACCAAATGCCTAATACAATAATCACAAGATTATCAACATCACATACTACTACCAATGTGTCCATCTATCTCTAGATAACACTTATTAACTCATTTCCCCCAATTATGGTGATTTACCAAACTCTAGGTTTAACCAACCCTTAAGATTCTTACAAATCATAACCATACACTTGTTTCCTTTGATAATATACCATCTATTAAGTGTATACATCACTTATATCACCATAACCCATAACCCCAAGAACTAGGGTTTCAAACCCATACATCAAAATACATAGATCTTAAGCTACGAAGATCAAAGAGTGAAGATATACCTTTAATCTTCAACTAGGAGTGAAGTCTACCAAAGATTTGTGAGGGATTCGACCTCAATCAGTCCTCAAGCTTGAAAATCGCCAAAGAAGAAACTAGGGTTTTGATATGGCATCAAATGAGCCAAAACCCGACTTAAAGCTGCTCGACCATAGTTCACGACGCGAACTAAGTTCGCGTCGCTAACTTTCTCTTGCACGCGAACTTCGCGATCGGTAACTAGTCGTGATCTCCAATCGCCAGATACAACAATCCCTGGAGGGAGTTCACGATCGTGAACTAAAGTTCACGCCGTGAAGTTCCCTCGTACAGCAGGGCTGCACTTTTCGGTCTAGGTCTCGACCCGGTTTCGCCCATAACTTTCTCGTACGGTCTCCAAACGACACGTAACCAATTCCTACGTTCTTTAAACGATTTATCCTTATTTGTCATATTTTTATACAATTTATATATTTAAAAATTTCGGGTCGTTACAACTATTCACCCCTTAAAAGGATTCCGTCCTCGGAATCACTCAAAAATTTCAAATCCGCATTCTACCGAGTATCCGTTCTCATTCTCCCGTGGTTATTGCCGTCAAACTTTTCTCATTCCGAATTAGTCAACAATAGGTATGTAAACATTCAATTAACTCCGTTAGATTCAAACGTGTCAAAAATCAATCTTAAGCCTTTAGTACCCAAGTGGACCAAAATTGCACAATACCGACCGCAAGACTTTCAATCCTTTAACCGATCATTTTATACACATAGAAATGACATGACCCTCGCATTACAACCAACTAATTGACCAACACAAATGTCAAAGTCTAGCTTCGACCAAGTTGCCATATTCCAACATCGTCTAACCTTTGACTTAAGAACAAAGTCAACTATACTTTAACAATTTCCCTTCTCGTTAAGGATCCCATAAATCCTCCTTTCCTTTACAATTGACCTTTAATTTATGATCCATCTACAATCATATACTCGATTCCCAAATTCAATCTTGACAACACCCAAACGGGTCAAAGTCGTATAATCTGACTACAACTATTCCATTAATCCTTTCACATACATACAATCGATACATTATGCCCTCAACATTCACTAATCGTTCACAACGAGAGTCAAAGCCCATCTTTGGCTAAGTCAACCAATCACCAATTGGTCAACCTTGACTTTCACGTGAAGTCAACCATACTCTTTCAACTAACCAATTTCATACTCACGGGCACCATCACTAATATATCACTTCCGGTTCTACTCATTATTGTCCCCTTAACAATTGTCCCCGTTTTTTTTCCCACACTTTCATTTTCTCCCCAATTATCCGAGAGTCGTACCTTCACATATGGTCACATCGACCTTTACCGATTCTTGACCAACGTTTGGTCACTCACACCATCACTTAGTTTTCTTTCAACCATCTTTGCACCACATAAATCAATTTCATAACTCTTATTCTCAATTACCGGAATTAGTTCTCTTATCGCAACATATTCCACTATTTCATACAAGTTTACCATACTTTTGTTATCAACTGATAATTTGCTCACTAGGAGTTTCTCTTTCCTCCTATTCTATAAATCGTAGGCATCCCCCACATTTACATGACCTAAATGCAACCTGCATTTCGTACCAGGTCCTCATTTACCAATCATAATAGTAATACATCATTAACCACATGGTTCTACATTCGTTATACTTGCTCATGAGCACCTACATACATGAGTATACATATTTATCCTGCTAGTTCCATCTAAGCATCTCTACCGTGCACACATATGCCGTCCATTCATCTCAATCGTGCACATATACAAACATATGCATATGTCACACCAATACCATCTAAACATCATCATCATGCACATATACAAACATATGTATATGTCACACCAATAACATATAAACATCCTCATCATGCACATATACAAACATATGCATATGCCACGCCAATGTCATTTGACATCCATCTTTTCGCATCGTGTAGCCTTGCTACTATCTTACCCATTCGATCATCAAATCATTCATCATGCATTCTAGCACCTCTCCCAAAAAAATTCACATTATCGTTTTTTTTCCTATTCACATGTCTCCCATTGGACATACTACTTGGCACATTTCATATAATATTATCTTTCCACCATTATATGCCTTCCAAGGCCATCACATAATGCACATGCATTGTACCCCGCGGGTAACTAATAACATTCTCTAATTGTTATTTACCGTTTCACTTACACATTAACCGCCCTTAACCGGTTCATTTCCTTAACAACTTCCGAGTTGTAACACCCTAAAATTTACAAGAATTTTAAAATTTTCGTGTGCAAGATTATAATAAAAAAGGTCCCATAAATAATCCCCAAAATAATTGTTTGATATAAAATGTATTTAATGCGGAAATGTCTTAAATAAAATTAAGAGTTTTTAAAATAATAAAAACGTTTCACATCCGCACTCAGAAGTAGTACAACAGTCAACCGTCCACCTTCTCTTTTCCTTTGCTGGTACCTGAAAATGGGAGGGAGTTTTTGGGTCAGCGGGGAAGCTGAGTGAATAAACTCAAAATGTAAACAACTACAACATACAATACATGAGGGCACACAAGTGAACTCCTACTAATTTACTACTAAGTTAATTTCTCAGTTTTCGTATCTTTTAAATTTATATAGCGCGCTTGTGTAAATCGAGTCGAGAGATCAACCTCGCCTCTCCTTACACTAAAATGCCACTCAGGCTACCACACAGAATTTCCACACAGAATTTCCACACAGAATTACCACACAGAATTACCACTCAGATTTATTAATTATTTTTATGTTTTCAACTCGTAACATAAACCACACAGATAGCCCTGTCACATAGTAGCACAAAATGACTCGGTACCGGCTCAGATACTCGGCACGTCTATCTCAGATCAGTGGTATGTAAAAACAGTCACTCAGTTACTCAGATTACAGATCCACACACAGAAAGTAAGAACAGATCAAAACAGTTAACCACATAAGTCATGCACGTATCGTTATAACTGAATACACGGTGAGAATACTCACCTCGAATAACCGTAAGCTCCTAAATATCCTCGGTACTGAAGAGCGTCTCTAACCGGTCCTAGAAGGTCCTACAATGTACAAGGAAGCTCGGGTTAGGATTAGGCTCAAAGGTTGCTTCAGTAGAAACTAAACATCATTCAACACTTTTGCGGGAACGGCTATAACTCTCAAACCGCTCACTAGATATTATTCAAATTTTTACAGTAGTTAAATCACTCAGAGGACTACAATTTTACAGAAGGCTTCGGAAGCTAGATCCAAACAGAAAAGGCTCAAAACAGGCTCGCGAGACAGAATAGCTGAACTGAAAACTAATCTGCGATGGTTTACTTAAAACAATGATAACTTTTAAACGAAAAATCGGATTAACGAGCCGTCAGCGGCATTGGAAAGAGGACTCAGAAAACTAGAAACTATCACGGGCCAAAATTCCAGAAACGTATTTTAAGTGTGTTAAAAACGGACTCAAACACAGCCAACATAATCTGCCCAAAATTCAGCGCGACATTTAAAAACCGTTTTAAATTCCCGACATCAACCCGTTCATTCCCGAGACATCAGACAGCCCCAAAAATAACTTTTTATCACAGAAGTTTACATTCACATAACCTTGTTAATTTATTTATGAAAACTATTCAGTTTAGGAAACCAAGAACCCTACGGGTTCGGTTTGTCTTCGGTTATTAAAACGTCTAGACCATAAACCCGTGATCTTTACCCAACCCGACACTTATACAAAATCAGAGATTAACCTAACTCCTCAATATGATAACTGATTTGATAATATAAAAAAAACGAGTTTCAAAAGATTAATTACAAAACTAGACCAAACAAGTGATAAACGAAACCAAACGGACACACAACCACCAACAACAAAAATATACCGGTCTCACTCCTTGGTCTCAATACCGACAGTACACCCCAGCCCTACAACAACTCAGTTAGGATTTGGAAAAACAACAAACGAGGGAATCGTGGAAAAATAATAAAACTACCGAATCGATATAAGCCTCGACGCAACCTCAGAATGTTCTAGGCTTGATCACCTCTGCAACATGCTCGATACATCATCCAATTTCCATGCTCAAATAATAGTACAATGTCCTAATCAGCTACTTGCTTGCTAACTTCAAGAAAATAACAAAGACTTAAGATCACGTGGGGTTGGTGATTCTTTTGTTCAAGACAAACTAATAAAGGATTTATCCTTACCGACTTAATCTTGTGATTGGATTTTCCTATATTCTCAAAATTCCAATCATCTCACCGCCTCACAAGATAAGTTATTTAAACGAATATATATTTGGGGTTTTCTTCAACGTCGGCTAGGGGAGATCGTCGACAACTGCCATCGAAGGGGAAAAGGCAAACATGGGGCGGCCGGAGTACAATTCAAAGGGATTAGGGGTTTAAATCAAATAGCTAAATGGACTCTTAACTCCTATTTGGCTTTAAGCCCAAAAACAAATTTAAACCGGACAGTAAAGATTCATTCCTTGGCTTTGCCTTTCGGCCGGCCCGACTTAAAAGAACACAACTCAACTCCTACGATTAACTAACCGGTCCAAACTCGAGACTAATTATTTAGTTACATTTAAATAATATACGAATGCCCATTAAATTATAAATCATTTATTTAACAACTTATAATAAGTCTAATTAATAAATTTGGTCAGTAACATTATTGATTAATTTAGTTGACTCGGCTCTCGCTTACGAATCGTATTAAAATCGGAAACGCACTCGCTAAAAATGACGTGTATCAACTCATAATTAAATATGCAACAAATAACGTCTCATTTAAATGCCGTCTAAAAATATATGAACCGTCTAATTACAGGTCGTTTAAATAATAATATTAATAAAACGTGATTAAATAATATTATTTAGTTAACACAAATTTCAGGGCGTTACACGAGTCTCTTGCCACCGCCGGAGTAGTTACCACTTCATTCCATTAGACATAAATCACCGGCCAATTCAATCATCCTTGAGTCAAACATTCGACTCCGGCCCACACTTGCAACCCATGACTTAGCAACCAATGGCCCAAGACTCGATGTTCTACCTTTTCACATCACATCGTGGGACTTAGGAATATTCTTTTCCCAATCGTAGTCTTACACTACACCATGTCACATATTTTCATACCATTATCATGACATTTTACCAATAATCATCTTTTTACCCTTAATGTTGAATCCATCAACCCCGTCACAAGACTTGCTATGGCTATGTGCCAACCTTTACTCAACCGTTTTCAACGATCAAAATTCGTCATTCCCGACACTTATTCTTTTCCACATAGTTTCCATTTATAAATTCTAAGGTATCACTATACTTTAGTCGTTCTTTCCTTTACCATTCACGTATAATAATATTACATTATTCATCCGGGTTCACGCCGAATATCCAAGTTCCGTTTCCAAAGTTTCTATTTCTATAATTCTCATCCAACTAAAAAAAAAAATTCATACCAAGACTTAGTACTTCATTATACTATCATTCGCTTGATAATGATATTCTCCGACCTCGCGGTCCGACCTTTTATACTACTTATTAACATTGACCCTTGTTTCCTTACCACATACGACACTCCGGTCCATAATTCCTTCTAAAAAAATCTAAATTTCCATACACATAATTAACCGGGAAGATTATTCCCAAATATATATTCACATCATACAACTTATCTCAAATTTCTATGAGCACCAAATCATGCGGCAATCCAACCGTTAAGCTATGATCACATAATATCTTGGCTTGGTGCATACCCAATCAATCCTTAACGATAACCACGTCAAGTTTCCTTTACCCCCATGGGCAATAAATTGCCTTTAAACTTTTCCCATCTATTTCTAACTCCTATTTTCTAATAACACGTTCTACCATTGAGGTTTTCCCATTTACCTTCGGTTTCACATTTTTCATCTAACCATTCGATCGACACAATCTATCTTTCTACCAAACTCATGAGACACAAACAATTAAGTAGGACTCGGTTCCACGATATATATAAGTTGACAAGAAGTTAACGGATAAAGTACCTGACACCCCATCGTGCGCCTCATTTGCCTCCTCTCGGGTGAGTTGGAAGGATCGTCCCTTCACCTTCGCCGGTTCCACCTTCTTTTGCGACGTGGACACAAGTGATTCGGTTTTCTTCTTCGGGCACACGTGGCTATAATGCCCTTTTTCATGGCACGAGTAACACTCGACCTCGGCCGCCGGTTTGGATCTACAATCCCGGGCCAAATACCCCGTCTTGCCACAATCATGGCAAATCTTCGGTTCCCCTCGGCATTCGCCGGTATGATTCTTCCCACACCTCTTGCACGAGGCTACACTTCCTTGCCTAGAGAAGTTCGACGTGAACTTCCCCTTCTTGAAATTTCCCGAGCCACTCTCGGCTTTCTTCTTCTCGCCCACATAGGCCCTCTCGGCAACCCTTGCCTCGTTCACCTCTTCCACACCTCGGGCGGCACTAATGGCCTTATCTAGCGTGACCGCCCTCTTCACCTCCAATTGATAATCCCAAGGTAGCCCACTAGCATACCTAACCACTCTCAACCTCTCCTCGGAGTAGGTCTTAGCAACAAACGGGAGTAATCCCGTGAATTCCCTCGAGTACTCCTCGACCGTCATATCGCCCTTCTTTAGGGTCACAAACTTCTCATGCATCTTCTCCAAATCCCTTTCGGGACAAAACTTCTTTCTCAATCTCGTGGTAAACTCCTCCCACGACATTCTCTCTATCAGCTCCTTCCCGAGGGTCTCATAGACTATGTCCCACCAAACTATAGCATCCTCTTTTAGCAATTGGGACGCGTACGTCACCATATCGGCTTTCTTGCACTTGCTACTTCCGATGACCCGCTCGGTCTCTCGGATCCACCTCATAGTCACCTTCGGGTCCGAACTACCCGTGTATACATTTGGCTTACAAGCCATGAAAGTCTTAAAAGAACAACCATCTTTTTCATCGGGTCGTGCCCTAGCATCACTACAACCACCCGTGGAGGATTTCTCCACTCGGGTGCCACCACCACCAGTTCTCTCATCCGACTTAGCCTCGGATTCGCGATCTCCTCCCGACCTCTCACGGTTTCCAATAATGCGGTGCACCTCATCGGCCACCATCCCTTTGATTTGATCAATGAAAGTTTGGAGATCCGCCATGGTTACCGGAGTCTTATTAGCTCCAACCTCCGACTCATCCACTCGATGCATCGATGGGTTGGCTTTCTTGTTCAACCCTATCGACATGATGCATCTCTTCCTCTCGGTTTTCCGGGGCTTTCCCACTTCGACGAGTGTTCACCATTTCTTTCTATCAAGACTATACGAAAGACATTAAACATTTAGTACCTCTTGTACAATCCTGTAACACACCGATTTTTCAAAACAATTTAAACTTTTTAAATAACAAGTTTAACATTTAAAAATCCATAATATCCAAAATATGGTTTAAAATAAAACATTGGAATAATTAGAGAGTGCCAAAACCGGTGTTACAAATATATATAAAAACAATAGTCTATGGAATCAAATGGTACACCGAGCTAATCATCCAAATGCTATCACTACGGGCCGCCTAATCTTTTGCTCCCGAACCTGAGTACATAGTCAAAGTAAACGTAGTACGTGAGACAAATATTGTCTCGTGAGAAACATGGGGTTTAGACCCGGTTAGAAATAATTTGCAATAAAATAATAATTAATAAATTATCAAATTGCACATAGTCAATCAATCTCTAAGGCTTGCCATAAGCCAAACACATACGTAACGGGCCACCCCGAAACAACTCCTCCGATATGGGTTATCTAGGTAAACTCCCCCGTTTCCGGGTTATCTATTTGCTCCCCCGATTTCCGGGTTATCTCAAACTCCCCCGATTTCCGGGTTATCTATTTCTCGACATACTACTCTTGCGCAGGGTGGTACCGCCCCAAGTAGTAGTCACTAACTCCCCCAACTTGTGTGGGTTATCTAGGATCCAATCGATTAGCTACCACATAACAAATCATCAATCTTGGGTCAAAGCCCATATCACAACTCAATCATACTAGTGGTAACTAAGCAATAAATTCACAATACAATTCAATTCAATTCATTTCAATTCAATTAAATTAAATTCATACTCTATCAATTCAATCTTTTCTTTATTAAAAATATTTATCTAATAAAGGCTCTAAAATCATTTCAGTTCATAAAACATGGTTCACTATGTACTCAGAAAGATCACATGTACTCACCTTAGCAAAGCTATCCAATACTTGTGTAAATCAACACAATCTCTACTTCCCAAACAAGGAAGTACTTCCAATCTCAACTCCTTTTTGACCTATTATCAAAATCATCACAAATCTAGTCATAAACCACAACTAACTACTAGTTAATCCATCTTAACATTCCCAACCACCAAGTTCATACCACTTGGTGGAAATCTCAAACCCTAGTTCAAGATTTCTATCCATAAAACCGAAATCCAACTTGTACACATTGATTACAAGCTTACCATGAGTGTTTTACACCCATGATAGATCATCCTCCCCATAGATGGTGTGGTTGGTTCCCAAAACCACCATTAATACCCAAATAGAGCTCAAAATACCAAAGAGATGCATAAACTAACAAGGATTCTTACCTTAGATCAATAATCTCCAAGAAATATGAAGATTTGAGATCAAGAACAGCAACACTCGTGCACTTCTTCCAAAATAACGGCTGGTATGGTTCTAGGGGTGTAGGTGTCAAAACCCTAGCCCCAAACTCGTTTTTATACAGAGTTTAGGAGTTCACGATCGCGAACTTAAGTTCGCGGCGTGAACTATGTGTGTCGCGAACATCGCGATCGGTAACTAGTCGGGAAGTAGTTCGCGCCAACTTGTTCAAATCCCTGTTGCTAGTTCACGATCCGTGAACAAAAGTTCACGCCGTGAACTTCCCATTACAGCAGGGCTGCACTTTCCGGTCCTTGTCTCGACCCGGTTTCGTCCACAACTTTCTCATACGGTGTCCAAATGACACGAAACCAATTCCTACGGTTCTGAAATGAATTATCCTTAATTATCATATTTTTGTACAATTTATTTATTTATTTACAAAATCTCGGTCGTTACAACTCTCTACCCCTTAAGAGGATTCCGTCCTCGGAATCGCATCATAATCAACAAAGTTTGGGTAGCGTTTCTTAATCTCATCTTTGACTTCCCAAGTCAAATTTGGCCCAAGGGAATGCTTCCACTTGACCAACACCAACTCAATTTCTTTATTCCTTAATTTCTTTGTTTGGGCCTCCAATATGGCCTCGGGCTCTTCAATCAATCGGTTGGGCGCATCGACCCGCAAATCTTGAAGGGGGATAATATTCTCCACTTCACCCAAGAATTTCTTCAGATTACTAACATGGAAGGTGTCATGGACACCTTGCAACTCGGGTGCAAGTTCTAACTTAAATGCTTGCAAACCGACTCGTTTCAAAATCTTAAATGGGCCAACATATCTTGGGCTCAATTTGCCCTTCTTACCAAACCTCATCACTCCTTTCCAAGGCGACACCTTTAACATCACCATATCACCGATATTTAAATCATAAGGTCGCTTCTTCAAACCCGAATAACTCTTTTGGCGATCTTGTGCCACTTTCATATTCCTTTGAATTATTCCAATTTTCTCATTTGTTATTTTTACAATCTCGGGACCCGTGAGTCTCGTCTCACCCGCCTCTAACCAACAAGAAGGGCGTCCTACATTTTCTCCCATATAAAGCCTCAAACGGTGGCATCTTAATGGTCGGGTGATAACTATTATTATAAGAAAATTCAACTAACGGTAAATGTTCATCCCATTTACCACCAAAATCCAAAACACATGACCTCAACATATCTTCGACCGTTTGGATCGTTCTCTCACTTTGACCATCGGTTTGCGGATGGTAAGCCGTGCTCAATCTCAACTTCGTCCCCAACTCTTCTTGGAGTGATCTCCAAAATCTCGAGGTAAACCTTGCATCCCGATCGGACACAATTGACAATGGTACCCCGTGCAAACGAACAACTTCATCAACATACAATTTTGCCAATTTCTCAAGTGGCATGGTCTCCCGAATAGCTAGGAATAACGCATTTTTCGTTAACCTATCAACAATCACCCATATGGCGTCATGATTTCTACTAGTCTTTGGGAGACCGACAATGAAATCCATTGTGATGTCATTCCATTTCCCGGCCGGCACTTGTAATGATTGTGCAACACCATAAGGAACTTGGTGCTCGGCTTTCACTTGTGCACATATGGCACATTTTGATATGAACTTTGCTAGCCTCGACTTCATCCTGGGCCACCAATAAATTTTCTTCAAGTCTTGATAAGTTTTTGTACTTCCGGGATGAATCGAATACTTAGACTTGTGAGCATCATTCAACAACACCTTTCGGTTTCCACCGAATTTTGGGACCCAAATTCGACCATTCACGGTTTTCAACCCTTGACCATTTTCTTCAAATACTTGGTTCTTTCCCAACCTCTCTTGTCTATACCCGTCTTTTCCCATCACGTCCTTTTGTGCGGTTTTTATACTTTCAATAAAGCTAGATATCACATCAATCCGCATTAACTTAGCCTTAACCGGTTTTCCATAAACTTTTCTACCCAAGGCGTCGGCTACCACATTGGCCTTCCCCTCGTGATAGACAATTTCACAATCATAGTCACTAATCAATTCAATCCACCTTCTTTGCCTCATATTCAAGTCTTTTTGTGCAAACACATACTTGAGACTTTTGTGATCCGTGTACAAGATACACCTTGTACCATACAAGTAATGCCTCCAAATCTTTAAGGCAAAAATAATCGCCGCCAACTCCAAATCATGTGTTGTATACCTTTCTTCCGAATTCTTTAATTGTCTTGAAGCATAAGCTATCACCTTTCCCCTTTTCATCAACACGCAACCGAGACCTTTATTCGAGGCGTCACTATACACCACGAAGTCTTCCATACCATCGGGTAGAGTGAGGATCGGTGCATTGCACAGCTTCTCTTTCAACAAGGCAAAAGCGTCCTCTTGCTTTTTCCCCCATTCGAACTTTACATCTTTTCTCGTTAGTCTAGTGAGTGGGACCGCCACTCGGGAAAAATCTTCAATAAACCTTCGGTAGTAACCGGCTAACCCAAGAAAACTCCTAACTTCGGTCGGGGTCTTCGGTGCTTCCCAATTCTTCACCGCCTCGATCTTCGACGGGTCAACTTTTATCCCGCTTCGAGATACCACATGACCTAAGAATTGAACTTCCCGCAACCAAAATTCACACTTTGAGAATTTAGCATACAATTTTTCTCGTTTCAAGACTTCCAAAGTTTGCCTCAAATGTTCTTCATGTTCTTCTTCGGTTTTGGAGAAAATAAGAATATCATCGATGAATACGATGAGGAATTTATCGAGGAATGGTTTACAAACCCTATTCATGAGATCCATAAAGATTGCCGGGGCATTCGTCAAACCGAACGGCATAACTAAAAATTCATAATGACCATAACGGGTTCTAAAGGCCGTATTCTCGGTATCACCTTCTTTGACACGAACTTGATGGTAACCCGATCTCAAATCAATCTTGGAGAAATAATCGGCTCCTTGAAGTTGATCAAATAAATCATCTATCCTTGGCAAAGGATATCGGTTCTTAATCGTCATCTTGTTTAGTTCTCGGTAATCGATACACATTCTCATCGAACCATCCTTCTTCTTCACAAATAAAACCGGTGCACCCCATGGTGACGAGCTAGGACGGATAAAACCCTTATCGAGCAAATCTTGAAGTTGAGCCATCAACTCTCTCATTTCGGTGGGAGCTAGACGATACGGGGCTCGGGCAATTGGCGTCGCCCCCGGGACTAAATCAATACGAAACTCGACTTGTCTCTCCGGTGGCAAACCGGGCAAGTCATCGGGAAAAACTTCGGGAAAATCTCGAATAATCTTCACATTCTCAACCGTCTTCTTTTCTTTTCTTCCATCTAGGACATAGGCTATAAATGATGCACAACCTTTCACTAAGCATTTTCTTGCCTTAATTGCGGTTAACAAGTTTGGCATACGATGCCTCTTTTCCCCATAGATGTACACCTTTTCATTTTCGGGAGATTTAATCGACACTAATTTCCTTCCACATAAAATCTTGGCTTGGTGGATTCCCAACCAATCCATCCCAATAATTACATCAAAAGCCTTAATTCCCATAGGCATCAAATCAACCTTAAACTTCTTGTTATCGATTTCTAACTCACAATTTCTATAGACATGTTGAACCATAGAGGTTTTCCCATCGGCTACTTCTATTTCATACAATTCATCAAGTAATTCTAGTGGAACCTTAAACTTAGCACCAAATTCATGAGACACGAAATAATAAGTAGAACCCGAATCAATCAACACATAAGTGGGTATGGAGTTTATGAATAAGGTACCTGAGACGACATCATGAGTC
The DNA here is from genome assembly GCA_963853835.1 of Calendula officinalis. Taxonomy (NCBI): domain Eukaryota; kingdom Viridiplantae; phylum Streptophyta; class Magnoliopsida; order Asterales; family Asteraceae; genus Calendula; species Calendula officinalis. The sequence continues at coordinate 32,669,751 of OY970823.1, read as the reverse complement.
TCTTTGGCTTCTTCACGCGTGAGTTGGAAGGCACGCCCTTTGACTTTCGACGGCTCCGGTTTCTTGTGAGCGGTCGACACCAATGTTTCGGTTCCCTTATTTGGGCATACATTACTATAGTGCCCCTTCTCATGACATGAGAAACATTCAACTTCATCAAGGCTTTTAACCTTGCAATCTCTAGCCTTGTGGCCAAAACGACCACATTTGAAGCAACCATTATAATCCGCCTTGCATTCTCCTTTGTGGTCCCTACCACACTTTCTACATCCACCAACACTTCCTTGTTTTGACCCGCTCGGGGCAAACTTGCTCTTTTTGGATGGCCCCGAAAAGCTTTCAAACTTCCTCTTCTCATTACCAACCGATCTCTCTTGCACTCTTCTCTTGCTAACTTTTTCGACACTTCGGGCGACATTTATCGCCTCATCAAGAGTGGTTGCCCTCTTCACTTCGAGCTCATACTCCCATGGTAACCCATTGGCAAACCGAACCACACGACTACGTTCGGTTGGGTAAGTGCTTGACACGAACGGGAGGTATCCCGTGAACTTCTTGGTATACTCATCCAAGGTCAAATTGCCTTTCTTGAAGTGCAAGAACTCTTCCAACAACTCCTCCAACTCCCTTTCGGGACAATACTTCTCTTTGAGTCTCCTAGTGAACTCATCCCACGACATCTTGTAAATGGCTTTCTTCCCCAAGGTTTCATACACGGTGTCCCACCAAGTAAGAGCATCATCTTTGAACAAACGTGATGCATAAGTCACCATGTCTTCCTCTTTGCACTTGCTACTCTCAAGCACACGTTCCGTTTCTCGAATCCATCGAACCGTCACTTTCGGTTCCGTACTCCCGAGATAGAAGTCGGGACGGCAAGCAAGGAATGTCTTGTAAGAACATCCTTCACGTTCAGTCTTTCTCCCTTCACCACTTTCCCCATTGGAGGATTTCTCGGTCGGGTTGGTATTCCCCGTTGACTTGGTCTTAGTGAGTTGAGGGGAATCTTCACCTTCCTCCCTCTCTTCCTCAAAAAGACGTTCCTCTTCCTCCCTTTCCTCATCATCACCTCCTAAGTTCAACCGATCATTTATGATCCGGTTAACATCTTGTTGCATCACATTTCGCATGTTAGTGAGCATGGATTGAATGGCCTCCATTGTTACCGGAGTATGGTTATTCCCGATACCCGAATTGGCCAATCCATTCCCATCTGGATTCACATTTGAAGCTTGTTCTCCATCCACTAATCGACCACTTCTCGTTCTAGCCATCTTACTATAACAAGATGTCAACCCAATTAGAATCTAATAAGTTGACTAAAAAGTCAAAATTAAACATAAGAATAGCTCGATTTAAAACAATTCCCTCAATGGTCAACCCTAGTTCTTGAAGGTCAACCTAACTTCCTATAGAACATAATGTCCCAAAAGCAAAGTCTAAGTCTAGGGTGGGTAACCAACCTAATTCACTTAGACTAATGCTCTGATACCAAGTTGTAACACACCGATTTTTCAAAACAATTTAAACTTTTTAAATAACAAGTTTAACATTTAAAAATCCACAATATCCAAAATATGGTTTAAAATAAAACATTGGAATAATTAGAGAGTGCCAAAACCGGTGTTACAAATATATATCAAAAACAATAGTCTATGGAATCAAATGGTACACCGAGCTAATCATCCAAATGCTATCACTACGGGCCGCCTAATCTTTTGCTCCCGAACCTGAGTACATAGTCAAAGTAAACGTAGTACGTGAGACAAATATTGTCTCGTGAGAAACATGGGTTTTAGACCCGGTTAGAAATAATTTGCAATAAAATAATAATTAAAAAATTATCAAATTGCACATAGTCAATCAATCTCTAAGGCTTGCCATAAGCCAAACACATACGTAACGGGCCTCCCCGAAACAACTCCTCCGATATGGGTTATCTAGGTAAACTCCCCCGTTTCCAAGTTATCTATTTGCTCCCCCGATTTCCGGGTTATCTCAAACTCCCCCGATTTCCGGGTTATCTATTTCTCGACATACTACTCTTGCGCAGGGTGGTACCGCCCCAAGTAGTAATCACTAACTCCCCCAACTTGTGTGGGTTATCTAGGATCCAATCGATTAGCTACCACATAACAAATCATCAATCTTGGGTCAAAGCCCATATCACAACTCAATCATACTAGTGGTAACTAAGCAATAAATTCACAATACAATTCAATTCAATTCATTTCAATTCAATTAAATTAAATTCATACTCTATCAATTCAATCTTTTCTTTATTAAAAATATTTATCTAATAAAGGCTCTAAAATCATTTCAATTCATAAAACATGGTTCACTATGTACTCAGAAAGATCACATGTACTCACCTTAGCAAAGCTATCCAATACTTGTGTAAATCAACACAATCTCTACTTCCCAAACAAGGAAGTACTTCCAATCTCAACTCCTTCTTGACCTATTATCAAAATCATCACAAATCTAGTCATAAACCATCACTAACTACTAGTTAATCCATCTTAACATTCTCAACCACCAAGTTCATACCACTTGGTGGAAATCTCAAACCCTAGTTCAAGATTTCTATCCATAAAACCGAAATCCAACTTGTACACATTGATTACAAGCTTACCATGAGTGTTTTACACCCATGATAGATCATCCTCCCCATAGATGATGTGGTTGGTTCCCAAAACCACCATTAATACCTAAATAGAGCTCAAAATACCAAAGAGACGCATAAACTAACAAGGATTCTTACCTTAGATCAATAATCTCCAAGAAATATGAAGATTTGAGCTCAAGAACAGCAACACTCGTGCACTTCTTCCAAAATAACGACTGGTATGGTTCTAGGGGTGTAGGTGTCAAAACCCTAGCCCCAAACTCGTTTTTATACAGAGTTTAGGAGTTCACGATCGCGAACTTAAGTTCGCGGCGTGAACTATGCTTGTCGCGAACATCGCGATCGGTAACTAGCCGGGAAGTAGTTCGCGCCAACTTATTCAAATCCCTGTTGCTAGTTCACAATCCGTGAACAAAAGTTCACGCCGTGAACTTCCCATTACAGCAGGGCTGCACTTTTCGGTCCTTGTCTCGACCCGGTTTCGTCCATAACTTTCTTATACGGTGTCCAAATGACACGAAACCAATTCCTACGGTTCTGAAATGAATTATCCTTATTTATCATATTTTTGTACAATTTATTTATTTATTTACAAAATCTCGGTCGTTACAAATCCATTAGTCGCATAAGACTCAATATCCATAATCACATAACTTTCATAGGTCCCCTAGGTTCAACCCTAAACTTAACATAAAGTCTCAAGGTCAACCTATCGATCTCAAGGAATCTTTCATTCCTAATGCTACAGTCAAAGACTAGGATGGACATCCAACCTAATTCACTTAAACAGTAGCTCTGATACCAAGTTGTAACACCTCAATTTTTAATACAAAACATTTGCCCAAAATAAATCATTTTCATAAATAGAAGACCAGTTCCAAAACACGAATTTACAAAAACCTTTGATATGAAAATCAGAGTATGAGGTTTGGTGTTACAAAATATATCAAAACCAAGGTTAAGCACAAATCCGCTCTAATGATCTTCTACTCTAGGCCCCGCATATCCCAATCCATGCGCACCTATATCCTCGATCCAGAACCTGAGTACATAGCAAACAAACAAGGAGTACGTGAGACACAAAAATGTCTCGTGAGCTACATGGGTTTAGACCCCAATAATATCAAGTATCACATCGTATAAAAATACATATTTATATTTTACCAACACATCCTAGTCACTCTATGGTGACTCTATCGGTCCTGCTTTCCTAGCATGCATATCTAGTACATAAACATATATGTACCAGAACACAGTCATATCCAATACATAAACATATATGTATTGGAACTCAAGCGAACCTAATGCATAAACATATATGCAATAGATCCCTACGTTGCCGAGTACGTAAACATATGCGTACTAGTAGCACCCCTGTGCTTAGTGTACAAACATATGTACACCCGTCTCAGTGACCGGGGTCACCCCCGCGTCGCCAGCATCTATCTCTAATCATAACTCTATCAGTTATGCCAGTCAAAGCCTTCGGCTATCACATCAATCATCAAACAAGTTAGTTAGATATTATCAATAATATATACTAGCTCAACACATAACAAGTCTAGACAAACATTAAATAGACCGATCATAAGTAATCAAAATACTTCATATAGCTATGTACTCAGTAAAGTCCACACGTACTCACCTTAGCAATAAAATGCTCCAACCGTAATCTTTACGTCAGTTTCCTTGCTTCACAATTCGATCAACCTTCCAAGACCTCACCAAATGCCTAATACAATAATCACAAGATTATCAACATCACATACTACTACCAATGTGTCCATCTATCTCTAGATAACACTTATTAACTCATTTCCCCCAATTATGGTGATTTACCAAACCCTAGGTTTAACCAACCCTTAAGATTCTTACAAATCATAACCATACACTTGTTTCCTTTGATAATATACCATATATTAAGTGTATACATCACTTATATCACCATAACCCATACCCCAAGAACTAGGGTTTCAAACCCATACATCAAAATACGTAGATCTTAAGCTACGAAGATCAAAGAGTGAAGATATACCTTTAATCTTCAACTAGGAGTGAAGTCTACCAAAGATTTGTGAGGGACTCGACCTCAATCAGTCCTCAAGCTTGAAAATCGCCAAAGAAGAAACTAGGGTTTTGATATGGCATCAAATGAGCCAAAACCCGACTTAAAGCTGCTCGACCATAGTTCACGACGCGAACTAAGTTCGCGTCGCTAACTTTCCCTTGCACGCGAACTTCGCGATCGGTAACTAGTCGTGATCTCCAATCGCCAGATACAACAATCCCTGGAGGGAGTTCACGCCGTGAACTTCCCTCGTACAGCAGGGCTGCACTTTTCGGTCTAGGTCTCGACCCGCTTTCGCCCATAACATTCTCGTACGGTCTCCAAACGACACGAAACCAATTCCTACGTTCTTTAAACGATTTATCCTTATTTGTCATATTTTTATACAATTTATATATTTACAAATTTCGGATCGTTACAACTATTCACCCCTTAAAAGGATTCCGTCCTCGGAATCACTCAAAAATTTCAAATCCGCATTCTACCGAGTATCCGTTCTCATTCTCCCGTGGTTATTACCGTCAAACTTTTCTCATTCCGAATTAGTCAACAATAGGTATGTAAACATTCAATTAACTCCGTTAGATTCAAACGGGTCAAAAATCAATCTTAAGCCTTTAGTACCCAAGTGGACCAAAATTGCACAATACCGACCGCAAGACTTTCAATCCTTTAACCGATCATTTTATACACATAGAAATGACATGACCCTCGCATTACAACCAACTAATTGACCAGCACAAATGTCAAAGTCTAGCTTCAACCAAGTTGCCATATTCCAACATCGTCTAACCTTTGACTTAAGAACAAAGTCAACTATACTTTAACAATTTCCCTTCTCATTAAGGATCCCATAAATCCTCATTTCCTTTACAATTGACCTTTAATTTATGATCCATCTACAATCATATACTCGATTCCCAAATTCAATCTTGACAACACCCAAACGGGTCGAAGTCGTATAATCTGACTACAACTATTCCATTAATCCTTTCACATACATACAATCGATACATTATGCCCTCAACATTCACTAATCGTTCATAACGAGAGTCAAATCCCATATTTGGCTAAGTCAACCAATCACCAATTGGTCAACCTTGACTTTCACGTGAAGTCAACCATACTTTTTCAACTAACCAATTTCATACTCACGGGCACCATCACTAATATATCACTTCCAGTTCTACTCATTATTGTCCCCTTAACAATTGTCCCCGTTTTTTTTCCACACTTTCATTTTCTCCCCAATTATCCGAGAGTTGTACCTTCACATATGGTCACATCGACCTTTACCGATTCTTGACCAACGTTTGGTCACTCACACCATCACTTAGTTTTCTTTCAACCATCTTTGCACCACATAAATCAATTTCATAACTCTTATTCTCAATTACCGGAATTAGTTCTCCTATCGCAACATATTCCACTATTTCATACAAGTTTACCATACTTTGGTTATCAACTGATAATTTGCTCACTAAGAGTTTCTCTTTCCTCCTATTCTATAAATCGTAGGTGTAACGACCCGAATTTTGTAAATAAATAAATTGTACAAAAATATGTTAAATAAGGATAAATCGTTTAAAGAACGTAGGAATTGGTTTCGTGTCATTTGGACACCGTACGAGAAAGTTATGGGCGAAACCGGGTCGAGCCAAAGATTAAAAAGTGCAGCCTGGCCTATTCAGGGAGTTCACGGCGCGAACTAATGTTCGCGATCGTGAACTCGGTACAGCGATTTGGGCATTCCGTCGCGAAGTAGTTCCCGACCTGGTAACGATCGCGAACTATGCGTACGTGAAAAAGTTCACGTCGCGAACTCTTGATAACGATCGCGAACTTTGGCGACACCATCATTAAATTCGGGAAAACTCATATATTACACACATAAACCCTAGTTTTTCCCTCTCCTTGTGTGTGGACGATTTTTGAGTGCAAGGTGTTGTTTGGAGCTCAATCTTCATCAAATCTTGGTGATTCTTGCTCCTTATTGAAGAACAAAGGTAAATCTTCAATCCTCTTGTGTTATAAGTCTTAGATTTAAGTATGGAAGCTTGAATTATAAACCCTAGTTATGGATTTGTTCATGAATGGTTGAATGGGAGTAATATAACTTAGATCTATGGTATTTTAACAAGGAAAACGTGGTCATGTTGTGGATACACGAAAATGTGGTGACTTGTGAATTTAGGGTTTGGTAACTTTGGGGAAAATAGTGCCAGTAGTTGACTAGCCATGGATTATGTAGTTAGTATAGATGATTAATGCAAACCATTGTATTGGTTTTGATAATAGGTTGTCGGTTGGAAGATTTGAGGCATTCAAATCTCGAGAAGTGATATTGGCGTTTAAGGAACACACAATTGGTTAAGCTTGGCTAAGGTGAGTACATGTGAACTTTCAAAACTGAGTACATAGTTAGTAAATGATTTATGATTAAATGTTTTTATCGAGTCTTTAAGTAATTTAGTTATTTATGTGAATTATGATGAATTGCTTATATGATGATGAAATGATTAATTGAATGAGAAATGATGGAGCTATAGGCTCATAATGATAATAGAAAAGTGATGATGATGATGTTGTTGTCCCTAGGGCCGTAGTAGATTGGAGGCATTCCGGTTATTACGGTACCATTAGGTTAGTGGTAGATTGGAGGCATTCCGGTTACCCAATACCTAAGAGTCCCGGTAGATTGGAGGCATTCCGGTTACCGTGGATATGATGGTCTTGATAGATTGGAGGCATTCCGATTATCTTGACATTGACCAAATGATGAAAGTAATGAAGTGACCCAAACGAACCTAGTAATATTATTTTAAGTTTAAATGATATTATTTGACTAGTTGTTTATCGGGTCTAAAACCCATGTAACTCACGAGGCAATTTTGTCTCACGTACTATGTTTGTGTTTTGCTATGTACTCAAGTTCGGGATCGAAGATCTAGGAGGCCCGTTTAGAAGAGGCCTTGTTGAGATTAGCTCGGTGTTGATGATTCGAGTCCTTATCCTATGGTTAAGATATAATTTGTAACACCGTTTTTGTAAACTCTGATAATCTCGAACAAGAAACCTTTTCGTTTTTGTAAAACTGGCATTTGATGTTGATACAATATTATGTATTTTTGATTAAATGATATTTAAACGTTGTTTTGAAAATTGAGGTGTTACAACTTGGTATCAGAGCTATAGTTTAAATGAACTAGGTTGAGTTGACCATCCTAGACTTAAACTGAGCTAGTAGGACCGTAGGTTCCATAGGATACTTATGAAAGGGCTATTAAGACCTTAAGTGTAGGTTCGATAGGGTTGACCTTAAGGGAATAGGTCATGTTGGTTGTGGAACGGTCAATGCCACCGTTACTTTGATAAATTGACTTCTAAACGATTGATGTCTTATTATAGCAAAATGGTGAGAACTAGAAGTGCAAGAGGCCCACTTGATCAAGGGCAAGATTCGAATAACGTTGTCATCGAACCGGTGTTTGGTCCTCAACCTCGGGAAGGGAGGAAAATTCGGGTGTTGATAGGAACACTCACACCCCGGTCACCGTGGAACACCTCCAAACTATGTTCAATCAAATGAGGGACATAGTGGACGAGGATGTGAACCGAATCCTCAATGAGCATAAGGCACGTGAAAGGCGGGAGGAATCCCCACCCCGCACGAAGAGCAAGTCAATTAGTGTCGCTCAAACCGAGAGGTCTTCAACGGAAGAAGAGGAGAGTGACCCCGAGCCGAGGGAAAGGAAGGGGTGCACGTACAAAAATTTTGTGGCTTATAAGCCCGATAACTACTATGGTAGCTCCGAACCAAAAGTCACGATCCGTTGGATCCGTGAAACCGAACAAGTCCTTGAAGCTAGTAAATGCAAGGAAGGTGATATGGTGATTTATGCTTCCCGGTTGTTGAAGGATGAGGCCCTCGTGTGGTGGGATACTTTGTATGAAACGTTGGGAAAAAGGGCGATGTACAAGATGACGTGGGATGAGTTTGTGAGTCGGTTGAAGGCAAAGTTTTGCCCCGAGAGAAATTTGGAGAAACTTCAAGAAGAGTTTGTTCATTTGAAGAAGGGTGGTTTGAGTGTCGATGAGTACACTAAGAAGTTCACGGGATTAATCCCGTTTGTGATCAAATTGTATCCGGATGAGAGATCCCGGATTGTTCGGTATGCCAATGGACTCCCGTGGGAGTATGAGTTGGAAGTGAAGAGGGCCGCCACACTAGATGAGGCTATTAGTGCGGCGAAGAATGTGGAAGAAGTGGGCCAAAGGAGAATCTACGAGAGGCCAAAGTTTGAAAAGTTTGAGAAGAGGAAGTTTGAGGGGAGCTCGGGTTCGGTGAAGAGAGGAAAGTTCACCCCGACCTTCTCTAAACAAGCAAGTGTGGGTGCTTGTAAGAAGTGTGGCAAAGACCACAAAGGGGAATGTTTGGCGGATTCAAAGTTGTGTTTCAAATGTGGAAGGCCGGGGCATATGGGAAGGGATTGCCGGGCCAAACCGTTGGATGAAATCGAGTGCTATTCGTGCCATGAAAAAGGGCACTATAGCAATGCATGCCCAAAGAAGGGAAGTGAGACCATGGTGTCGACCGCTCAAAAGAAAGCGGAGCCGACAAAGGTCAAGGGACGGTCCTTCCAACTTACCCGAGATTAAGCCAAGGAAGTCCACGATGTCGTTTCAGGTACCCTACTCGTAAATTCTATTCCCGCCCGGATCTTATTTGACTCGGGTGCTACTTATTCGTTTGTGTCGCATGATTTTGTTATGGTGTTGAATGTGCCGTTAGAACTTCTTGATGAAATTTATGATATAGAAATTGCGGATGGTAAAACCTCCATAGTTCAACATATGTGTCGAAATTGTGAATTGGAAATAGATGGGAAAAAGTTTAAGGTGAATTTATTACCCATGGAAATTGCGGGTTCTGACATAGTTATAGGTATGGATTGGTTGGGTGAGAATCAAGCAAAGATTTTATGCGGGAAAAAGATAGTCTCGATTAGGACTCCCGACAATGAAAAAGTTTATGTGTATGGTGAGAGACGACACCATTTACCATGTCTTATGACCGCGGTTAAAGCTAGGAAATGTTTAGCCAAAGGGTGTTCGTCCTTTTTAGCATATGTATTAGATGGAAGGAAAGAGAAGAAGACGGTGGAAAATGTAAAGGTGATTCGGGATTTTCCCGAGGTATTTCCCGACGATTTACCGGGATTGCCACCGGAGAGGCAAGTAGAATTCTGTATTGATTTAGTTCCGGGAGCGACGCCGATAGCTCGTGCTCCATACCGTTTGGCTCCCACCAAAATGTGGGAATTGATGTCCCAATTGCAAGAATTACTCGACAAAGGATTTATTCGTCCTAGCTCGTCTCCATGGGGTGCGCCCGTATTGTTTGTTAAGAAGAAAGACGGTTCAATGAGAATGTGCATCGACTACCGAGAGTTGAACAAGATGACTATTAAGAACCGATACCCGTTGCCTAGAATCGACGACTTGTTTGATCAACTTCAAGGTGCCGACTATTTCTCGAAGATCGATTTGAGATCGGGTTACCATCAAGTTCGAGTGAAAGAAGGAGATACCGAGAAGACGGCGTTTCGTACACGTTATGGGCATTACGAGTTTTTGGTGATGCCATTCGGGTTGACTAATGCACCGGCCATTTTTATGGATCTTATGAATCGGGTTTGCAAACCATTCCTCGACAAGTTTCTTATCGTATTTATTGACGATATTCTTATTTATTCAAAAACCGAAGAAGAACACGAGAGTCATCTAAGACAAACGTTAGAAGTGCTACAACGAGAGAAATTGTATGCTAAGTTTTCTAAATGTGAATTTTGGATTCGAGAAGTCCAATTCCTTGGTCATGTCGTGTCCCGAGAAGGAATCAAAGTTGACCCGTCAAAGATTGAAGCGGTTATGAAGTGGGAACCGCCACGAACTCCAACCGAAGTGAGAAGTTTCCTCGGCCTTGCCGGATACTACCGTCGATTTATTCAAGACTTTTCTCGAGTGGTGACACCACTCACATTGTTGACCCGAAAGAGTAGTGAGTTCGTGTGGGGAGAAAAGCAAGAAAGAGCATTCGCCACATTGAAAGAAAAATTGTGTAACGCCCCGGTTCTCACGTTACCCGAAGGGATGGAAGACTTCGTTGTGTATAGTGATGCTTCACATAAAGGTTTGGGTTCTGTTTTGATGCAACGGGGGAAAGTGATTGCCTATGCCTCGAGACAACTAAAGAATGCGGAAGAAAGGTACACGACTCACGATTTAGAATTGGCGGCGATCGTGTTTGCTTTGAAGTTATGGAGACACTACCTATACGGTACGAGGTGTACGTTATACACGGATCACAAGAGTCTTCAATACGTTTTTACTCAAAAAGACCTAAATATGAGGCAAAGAAGATGGATCGAATTGATACAAGATTATGATTGTGAAATTGTCTACCATGCGGGGAAGGCCAACGTGGTAGCCGACGCCTTGAGCCGAAAGGTGTATGAAAAGCCGATTAAGGGAAAGCTAACACGTATTGAAGTAGTATCGAGTATAGTAGAACGAATCAAGAATGCCCAACGGGAAGTGATGGAAAAAGATGAATTAAGGCAAGAACGATTGGGAAAGAACCAACATTTTGTAGAAAATAAGCAAGGGTTGAAAACCGTGGGTGGACGAATTTGGGTTCCCAAGTTCGGCGGTACCCGAAAGGAGTTACTAAACGATGTTCATAAGTCTAAGTATTCGATCCACCCGGGAAGTACAAAAACGTATCAAGATATGAAGAAGATGTATTGGTGGCCCGGGATGAAGGCAAGAGTGGCAAAGTATATTTCTAAGTGTGCCACGTGTGCACAAGTAAAAGCCGAGCATCAAGTACCTTACGGGGTAGCTCAATCGTTACAAATCCCGGCCGAAAAATGGGATGATATAACAATGGATTTTATTGTTGGATTGCCAAAGACGAGCAAGAACCACGACGTCATTTGGGTCATAGTCGACCGGTTGACCAAAAGTGCATTATTCTTGGCAATTCGGGAAACCATGCCACTTGAGAAGTTGGCAAAATTGTATGTGGATGAAGTAGTAAGACTTCATGGGGTCCCGTTGTCAATTGTGTCCGATAGAGATGCGAGGTTTACCTCGAGATTTTGGAGATCGTTGCAAGAAGAGTTGGGAACGAAATTGCGGTTGAGTACGGCTTACCACCCGCAAACCGATGGTCAAAGTGAGAGAACCATTCAAACGCTTGAAGATATGCTAAGATCGTGTGTGCTAGATTTTGGAGGTAAATGGGATGAACATTTACCGTTAGTTGAGTTCTCCTACAATAATAGTTACCAATCGACCGTTAAAATGCCGCCTTATGAGGCGTTGTATGGAAGGAAATGTAGAACTCCATCGTGTTTGCTTGAAGCGGGTGAGACGAAACTCACGGGTCCCGAGATTGTGAAGTTGACCAATGAAAAGATTGGGATAATCCAAACCAATATGAAAATCGCCCAAGATCGACAAAGAAGCTACTCGGGTTTGAAAAAGAGACCGTATGATTTGAATGTTGGAGACATGGTGATGTTGAAAGTATCGCCTTGGAAAGGCGTAATGTGGTTTGGTAAGAAAGGCAAATTGAGCCCAAGGTATGTTAGCCCGTTTAAGATTTTGAAACGGGTCGGTTTGCAAGCTTTCAAGTTAGAACTCCCACCCGAACTTCAAGGTGTTCACGATACGTTTCATGTAAGTTATTTGAAGAAGTTCGTGGGTGAGGTTGAAAATATAATTCCGTTACAAGACTTGCGGGTTGATGCCCCGAACCGATTGATTGAGGAACCCGAAGCCATACTAGAGTCAAAAACCAAGAAACTTCAGAATAAAGAAATTGAATTGGTGTTGGTCAAGTGGAAGCATTCACTTGGGCAGAACTTGACTTGGGAAGTCAAGGACGAGAAGATACCCGAACTTCGTGAATTATGATGAGATTCCGAGGACGGAATCTCCTTAAGGGGTAGATAGTTGTAACGACCCAAATTTTGTAAATAAATAAATTGTACAAAAATATGTTAAATAAGGATAAATCGTTTAAAGAACGTAGGAATTGGTTTCGTGTCATTTGGACACCGTACGAGAAAGTTATGGGTGAAACCGGGTCGAGCCAAAGATTAAAAAGTGCAGCCTGGCCTATTCAGGGAGTTCACGGCGCGAACTAATGTTCGCGATCGTGAACTCGGTACAGCGATTTGGGCAATCCGTCGCGAAGTAGTTCCCGACCTGGTAACGATCGCGAACTATGCGTACGTGAAAAAGTTCACGTCGCGAACTCTTGATAACGATCGCGAACTTTGGCGACACCATCATTAAATTCGGGAAAACTCATTTATTACACACATAAACCCTAGTTTTTCCCTCTCCTTGTGTGTGGACGATTTTTGAGTGCAAGGTGTTGTTTGGAGCTCAATCTTCATCAAATCTTGGTGATTCTTGCTCCTTATTGAAGAACAAAGGTAAATCTTCAATCCTCTTGTGTTATAAGTCTTAGATTTAAGTATGGAAGCTTGAATCATAAACCCTAGTTATGGATTTGCTCATGAATGGTTGAATGGGAGTAATATAACTTAGATCTATGGTATTTTAACAAGGAAAACGTGGTCATGTTGTGGATACACGAAAATGTGGTGACTTGTGAATTTAGGGTTTGGTAACTTTGGGGAAAATAGTGCTAGTAGTTGACTAGCCATGGATTATGTAGTTAGTATAGATGATTAATGCAAACCATTGTATTGGTTTTGATAATAGGTTGTCGGTTGGAAGATTTGAGGCATTCAAATCTCGAGAAGTGATATTGGCGTTTAAGGAACACACAATTGGTTAAGCTTGGCTAAGGTGAGTACATGTGAACTTTCAAAACTGAGTACATAGTTAGTAAATGATTTATGATTAAATGTTTTTATCGAGTCTTTAAGTAATTTAGTTATTTATGTGAATTATGATGAATTGCTTATATGATGATGAAATGATTAATTGAATGAGAAATGATGGAGCTATAGGCTCATAATGATAAGAGAAAAGTGATGATGATGATGTTGTTGTCCCTAGGGCCGTAGTAGATTGGAGGCATTCCGGTTATTACGGTACCATTAGGTTAGTGGTAGATTGGAGGCATTCCGGTTACCCAATACCTAAGAGTCCCGGTAGATTGGAGGCATTCCGGTTACCGTGGATATGATGGTCTTGATAGATTGGAGGCATTCCGATTATCTTGACATTGACCAAATGATGAAAGTAATGAAGTGACCCAAACGAACCTAGTAATATTATTTTAAGTTTAAATGATATTATTTGACTAGTTGTTTATCGGGTCTAAAACCCATGTAACTCACAAGACAATTTTGTCTCACGTACTATGTTTGTGTTTTGCTATGTACTCAGGTTCGGGATCGAAGATCTAGGAGGCCCGTTAGGAGAGGCCTTGTTGAGATTAGCTCGGTGTTGATGATTCGAGTCCTTATCCTATGGTTAAGATATAATTTGTAACACCGTTTTTGTAAACTCTGATAATCTCGAACAAGAAACCTTTTCGTTTTTGTAAAACTGACATTTGATGTTGATACAATATTATGTATTTTTGATTAAATGATATTTAAACGTTGTTTTGAAAATTGAGGTGTTACAGTAGGCATCCCCCACATTTACATGACCTAAATGCAACCCACATTTCGTATCAGGTCCTCATTTACCAATCATAATAGTAATACATCATTAACCACATGGTTCTACATTCGTTATACTTGCTCATGAGCACCTACATACCTGAGTATACATATTTATCCTGCTAGTTCCATCTAAGCATCTCTACCGTGCACACATATGTCGTCCATTCATCTCAATCGTGCACATATACAAACATATGCATATGTCACACCAATACCATCTAAACATCATCATCATGCACATATACAAACATATGTATATGTCACACCAATAACATATAAACATCCTCATCATGCACATATACAAACATATGCATATGACACGCCAATGTCATTTGACATCCATCTTTTCGCATCGTGTAGCCTTGCTACTATCTTACCCATTCGATCATCAAATCATTCATCATGCATTCTAGCACCTCTCCCAAAAAAATTCACATTATCGTTTTTTTTCCTATTCACATGTCTCCCATTGGACATACTACTTGGCACATTTCATATAATATTATCTTTCCACCATTATATGCCTTCCAAGGCCATCACATAATGCACATGCATTGTACCCCGCGGGTAACTAATAAAATTCTCTAATTGTTATTTAGCGTTTCACTTACACATTAACCGCCCTTAACCGGTTCATTTCCTTAACAACTTCCGAGTCTCTTGCCACCGCCGGAGTAGTTACCACTTCATTCCATTAGACATAAATCACCGGCCAATTCAATCATCCTTGAGTCAAACATTCGACTCCGGCCCACACTTGCAACCCATGACTTAGCAACCAATGGCCCAAGACTCGATGTTCTACCTTTTCACATCACATCGTGGGACTTAGGAATATTCTTTTCCCAATCGTAGTCTTACACTACATCATGTCACATATTTTCATACCATTATCATGACATTTTACCAATAATCATCTTTTTACCCTTAATGTTGAATCCATCAACCCCGTCACAAGACTTGCTATGGCTATGTGCCAACCTTTACTCAACCGTTTTCAACGATCAAAATTCGTCATTCCCGACACTTATTCTTTTCCACATAGTTTCCATTTATAAATTCTAAGGTATCACTATACTTTAGTCGTTCTTTCCTTTACCATTCACGTATAATAATATTACATTATTCATCCGGGTTCACGCCGAATATCCAAGTTCCGTTTCCAAAGTTTCTATTTCTATAATTCTCATCCAACTAAAAAAAAATTCATACCAAGACTTAGTACTTCATTATACTATCATTCGCTTGATAACGATATTCTCCGACCTCGCGGTCCGACCTTTTATACTACTTATTAACATTGACCCTTGTTTCCTTACCACATACGACACTGCGGTCCATAATTCCTTCTAAAAAAATATATATTTCCATACACATAATTAACCGGGAATATTATTCCCAAATATATATTCACATCATACAACTTATCTCAAATTTCTATGAGCACCAAATCATGCGGCAATCCAACCGTTAAGCTATGATCACATAATATCTTGGCTTGGTGCATACCCAATCAATCCTTAACGATAACCACGTCACGTTTCCTTTACCCCCATGGGCAATAAATTGCCTTTAAACTTTTCCCATCTATTTCTAACTCCTATTTTCTAATAACACGTTCTACCATTGAGGTTTTCCCATTTAACTTCGGTTTCACATTTTTCATCTAACCATTCGATCGACACAATCTATCTTTCTACCAAACTCATGAGACACAAACAATTAAGTAGGACTCGATTCCACGATATATATAAGTTGACAAGAAGTTAACGGATAAAGTACCTGACACCCCATCGTGCGCCTCATTTGCCTCCTCTCGGGTGAGTTGGAAGGATCGTCCCTTCACCTTCGCCGGTTCCACCTTCTTTTGCGACGTGGACACAAGTGATTCGGTTTTCTTCTTCGGGCACACGTGGCTATAATGCCCTTTTTCATGGCACGAGTAACACTCGACCTCGGCCGCCGGTTTGGATCTACAATCCCGGGCCAAATGCCCCGTCTTGCCACAATCATGGCAAATCTTCGGTTCCCCTCGGCATTCGCCGGTATGAGTCTTCCCACACCTCTTGCACGAGGCTACACTTCCTTGCCTAGAGAAGTTCGACGTGAACTTCCCCTTCTTGAAATTTCCCGAGCCACTCTCGGCTTTCTTCTTCTCGCCCACATAGGCCCTCTCGGCAACCCTTGCCTCGTTCACCTCTTCCACACCTCGGGCGGCACTAATGGCCTCATCTAGCGTGACCGCCCTCTTCACCTCCAATTAATAATCCCAAGGTAGCCCACTAGCATACCTAGCCACTCTCAACCTCTCCTCGGAGTAGGTCTTAGCAAAAAACGGGAGTAATCCCAAGAATTCCCTCGAGTACTCCTCGACCGTCATATCGCCCTTCTTTAGGGTCACAAACTTCTCATGCATCTTCTCCAAACCCTTTCGGGACAAAACTTCTTTCTCAATCTCGTGGTAAACTCCTCCCACGACATTCTCTCTATCAGCTCCTTCCCGAGGGTCTCATAGACTATGTCCCACCAAACTATAGCATCCTCTTTTAGCAATTGGGACGCGTACGTCACCATATCGGCTTTCTTGCACTTGCTACTTCCGATGACCCGCTCGGTCTCTCGGATCCACCTCATAGTCACCTTCGGGTCCGAACTACCCGTGTATACATTTGGCTTACAAGCCATGAAAGTCTTAAAAGAACAACCATCTTTTTCATCGGGTCGTGCCCTAGCATCACTACAACCACCCGTGGAGGATTTCTCCACTCGGGTGCCACCACCACCGGTTCTCTCGTCCGACTTAGCCTCGGATTCGCGATCTCCTCCCGACCTCTCACGGTTTCCAATAATGCGGTGCACCTCATCGGCCACCATCCCTTTGATTTGATCAATAAAAGTTTGGAGATCCGCCATGGTTACCGGAGTCTTATTAGCTCCAACCTCCGACTCATCCACTCGATGCATCGATGGTTGGCTTTCTTGTTCAACCCTCTCGACATGATGCTTCTCTTCCTCCCGGTTTTCCGGGGCTTTCCCACTTCGACGAGTGTTCACCATTTCTTTCTATCAAGACTATACGAAAGACATTAAACATTTAGTACCTCTTGTACAATCCTGTAACACACCGATTTTTCAAAACAATTTAAACTTTTTAAATAACAAGTTTAACATTTAAAAATCCACAATATCCAAGATATGGTTTAAAATAAAACATTGGAATAATTAGAGAGTGCCAAAACCGGTGTTAAAAATATATATAAAAAACAATAGTCTATGGAATCAAATGGTACACCGAGCTAATCATCCAAATGCTATCACTACGGGCCGCCTAATCTTTTGCTCCCGAACCTGAGTACATAGTCAAAGTAAACGTAGTACGTGAGACAAATATTGTCTCGTGAGAAACATGGGTTTTAGACCCGGTTAGAAATAATTTGCAATAAAATAATAATTAATAAATTATCAAATTGCACATAGTCAATCAATCTCAAAGTCTTGCCATAAGCCAAGCACATACGTAACGGGCCTCCCCGAAACAACTCCTCCGATATGGGTTATCTAGGTAAACTCCCCCGTTTCCGGGTTATCTATTTGCTCCCCCGATTTCCGGGTTATCTCAAACTCCCCCGATTTCCGGGTTATCTATTTCTCGACATACTACTCTTGCGCAGGGTGGTACCGCCCCAAGTAGTAGTCACTAACTCCCCCAACTTGTGTGGGTTATCTAGGATCCAATCGATTAGCTACCACATAACAAATCATCAATCTTGGGTCAAAGCCCATATCACAACTCAATCATACTAGTGGTAACTAAGCAATAAATTCACAATACAATTCAATTCAATTCATTTCAATTCAATTAAATTAAATTCATACTCTATCAATTCAATCTTTTCTTTATTAAAAATATTTATCTAATAAAGGCTCTAAAATCATTTCAATTCATAAAACATGGTTCACTATGTACTCAGAAAGATCACATGTACTCACCTTAGCAAAGCTATCCAATACTTGTGTAAATCAACACAATCTCTACTTCCCAAACAAGGAAGTACTTCCAATCTCAACTCCTTCTTGACCTATTATCAAAATCATCACAAATCTAGTCATAAACCATAACTAACTACTAGTTAATCCATCTTAACATTCCCAACCACCAAGTTCATACCACTTGGTGGAAATCTCAAAGCCTAGTTCAAGATTTCTATCCATAAAACCGAAATCCAACTTGTACACATTGATTACAAGCTTACCATGAGTGTTTTACACCCATGATAGATCATCCTCCCCATAGATGATGTGGTTGGTTCCCAAAACCACCATTAATACCCAAATAGAGCTCAAAATACCAAAGAGATGCATAAACTAACAAGGATTCTTACCTTAGATCAATAATCTCCAAGAAATATGAAGATTTGAGCTCAAGAACAGCAACACTCGTGCACTTCTTCCAAAATAAAGGCCGGTATGGTTCTAGGGGTGTAGGTGTCAAAACCCTAGCCCCAAACTCGTTTTTATACAGAGTTTAGGAGTTCACGATCGCGAACTTAAGTTCGCGGCGTGAACTATGTGTGTCGCGAACATCGCGATCGGTAACTAGTCGGGAAGTAGTTCGCGCCAACTTGTTCAAATCCCTGTTGCTAGTTCACGATCCGTGAACAAAAGTTCACGCCGTGAACTTCCCATTACAGCAGGGCTGCACTTTTCGGTCCTTGTCTCGACCCGGTTTCGTCCATAACTTTCTCATACGGTGTCCAAATGACACCAAACCAATTCCTACGGTTCTGAAATGAATTATCCTTATTTATCATATTTTTGTACAATTTATTTATTTATTTAAAAAATCTCGGTCGTTACAACTCTCTACCCCTTAAGAGGATTCCGTCCTCGGAATCGCATCATAATCAACAAAGTTCGGGTAGCGTTTCTTAATCTCATCTTTAACTTCCCAAGTCAAATTTGGCCCAAGGGAATGCTTCCACTTGACCAACACCAACTCAATTTCTTTATTCCTTAATTTCTTTGTTTGGGCCTCCAATATGGCCTCGGGCTCTTCAATCAATCGGTTGGGCGCATCGACCCGCAAATCTTGAAGGGGGATAATATTCTCCACTTCACCCAAGAATTTCTTCAGATTACTAACATGGAAGGTGTCATGGACACCTTGCAACTCGGGTGGAAGTTCTAACTTAAATGCTTGCAAACCGACCCGTTTCAAAATCTTAAATGGGCCAACATATCTTGGGCTCAATTTGCCCTTCTTACCAAACCTCATCACGCCTTTCCAAGGCGACACCTTTAACATCACCATATCACCGATATTTAAATCATAAGGTCGCTTCTTCAAACCCGAATAACTCTTTTGGCGATCTTGTGCCACTTTCATATTCCTTTGAATTATTCCAATTTTCTCATTTGTTATTTTTACAATCTCGGGACCCGTGAGTCTCGTCTCACCCGCCTCTAACGAACAAGAAGGGCGTCCTACATTTTCTCCCATATAAAGCCTCAAACGGTGGCATCTTAATGGTCGGGTGATAACTATTATTATAAGAAAATTCAACTAACGGTAAATGTTCATCCCATTTACCACCAAAATCCAAAACACATGACCTCAACATATCTTCGACCGTTTGGATCGTTCTCTCACTTTGACCATCGGTTTGCGGATGGTAAGCCGTGCTCAATCTCAACTTCGTCCCCAACTCTTCTTGGAGTGATCTCCAAAATCTCGAGGTAAACCTTGCATCCCGATCGGACACATTTGACAATGGTACCCCGTGCAAATGAACAACTTCATCAACATACAATTTTGCCAATTTCTCAAGTGGCATGGTCTCCCGAATAGCTAGGAATAACTCATTTTTCGTTAACCTATCAACAATCACCCATATGGCGTCATGATTTCTACTAGTCTTTGGGAGACCGACAATGAAATCCATTGTGATGTCATTCCATTTCCCGGCCGGCACTTGTAATGATTGTGCAACACCATAAGGAACTTGGTGCTCGGCTTTCACTTGTGCACATGTGGCACATTTTGATATGAACTTTGCTAGCCTCGACTTCATCCCGGGCCACCAATAAATTTTCTTCAAGTCTTGATAAGTTTTTGTACTTCCGGGATGAATCGAATACTTAGACTTGTGAGCATCATTCAACAACACCTTTCGGTTTCCACCGAATTTTGGGACCCAAATTCGACCATTCACGGTTTTCAACCCTTGACCATTTTCTTCAAATACTTGGTTCTTTCCCAACCTCTCTTGTCTATACTCGTCTTTTCCCATCACGTCCTTTTGTGCGATTTTTATACTTTCAATAAAGCTAGATATCACATCAATCCGCATTAACTTAGCCTTAACCGGTTTTCCATAAACTTTTCTACTCAAGGCGTCGGCTACCACATTGGCCTTCCCCTCGTGATAGACGATTTCACAATCATAGTCACTAATCAATTCAATCCACCTTCTTTGCCTCATATTCAAGTCTTTTTGTGTAAACACATACTTGAGACTTTTGTGATCCGTGTACAAGATACACCTTGTACCATACAAGTAATGCCTCCAAATCTTTAAGGCAAAAATAATAGCCGCCAACTCCAAATCATGTGTTTTATACCTTTCTTCCAAATTCTTTAATTGTCTTGAAGCATAAGCTATCACCTTTCCCCTTTGCATCAACACGCAACCGAGACCTTTATTCGAGGCGTCACTATACACCACGAAGTCTTCCATACCATCGGGTAGAGTGAGGATCGGTGCATTGCACAGCTTCTCTTTCAACAAGGCAAAAGCGTCCTCTTGCTTTTTCCCCCATTCGAACTTTACATCTTTTCTCGTTAGTCTAGTGAGTGGGACCGCCACTCGGGAAAAATCTTCAATAAACCTTCGGTAGTAACCGGCTAACCCAAGAAAACTCCTAACTTCGGTCGGGGTCTTCGGTGCTTCCCAATTCTTCACCGCCTCGATCTTAGACGGGTCAACTTTTATCCCGCTTCGAGATACCACATGACCTAAGAATTGAACTTCCCGCAACCAACATTGTCGGGGCATTCGTCAAACCGAACGGCATAACTAAAAATTCATAATGACCATAACGGGTTCTAAAGGCCGTCTTCTCGGTATCACCTTCTTTGACACGAACTTGATGGTAACCCGATCTCAAATCAATCTTGGAGAAATAATCGGCTCCTTGAAGTTGATCAAATAAATCATCTATCCTTGGCAAAGGATATCGGTTCTTAATCGTCATCTTGTTTAGTTCTCGGTAATCGATACACATTCTCATCGAACCATCCTTCTTCTTCACAAATAAAACCGGTGCACCCCATGGTGACGAGCTAGGACGGATAAAACCCTTATCGAGCAAATCTTGAAGTTGAGACATCAACTCTCTCATTTCGGTGGGAGCTAGACGATACGGGGCTCGGGCAATTGGCGTCGCCCCCGGGACTAAATCAATACGAAACTCGACTTTTCTCTCCGGTGGCAAACCGGGCAAGTCATCGGGAAAAACTTCGGGAAAATCTCGAATAATCTTCACATTCTCAACCGTCTTCTTTTCTTTTCTTCCATCTAGGATATAGGCTATAAATGATGCACAACCTTTCACTAAGCATTTTCTTGCCTTAATTGCGGTTAACAAGTTTGGCATACGATGCCTCTTTTCCCCATAGATGTACACCTTTTCATTTTCGGGAGATTTAATCGACACTAATTTCCTTCCACATAAAATCTTGGCTTGGTGGATTCCCAACCAATCCATCCCAATAATTACATCAAAAGCCTTAATTCCCATAGGCATCAAATCAACCTTAAACTTCTTGTTATCGATTTCTAACTCACAATTTCTATAGACATGTTGAACCATAGAGGTTTTCCCATCGGCTACTTCTATTTCATACAATTCATCAAGTAATTCTAGTGGAACCTTAAACTTAGCACCAAATTCATGAGACACGAAATAATAAGTAAAACCCGAATCAATCAACACATAAGTGGGTATGGAGTTTATGAATAAGGTACCTGAGACGACATCATGAGTCTCTTTGGCTTCTTCACGCGTGAGTTGGAAGGCACGCCCTTTGACTTTCGACGGCTCCGGTTTCTTGTGAGCGGTCGACACCAATGTTTCGGTTCCCTTCTTTGGGCATACATTACTATAGTGCCCCTTCTCATGACATGAGAAACATTCAACTTCATCAAGGCTTTTAACCTTGCAATCTCTAGCCTTGTGGCCAAAACGACCACATTTGAAGCAACCATTATAATCCGCCTTGCATTCTCCTTTGTGGTCCCTACCACACTTTCTACATCCACCAACACTTCCTTGTTTTGACCCGCTCGGGGCAAACTTGCTCTTTTTGGATGGCCCCGAAAAGCTTTCAAACTTCCTCTTCTCATTACCAACCGATCTCTCTTGCACTCTTCTCTTGCTAACTTTTTCGACACTTCGGGCGACATTTATCGCCTCATCAAGAGTGGTTGCCCTCTTCACTTCGAGCTCATACTCCCATGGTAACCCATTGGCAAACCGAACCACACGACTACGTTCGGTTGGGTAAGTGCTTGACACGAACGGGAGGTATCCCGTGAACTTCTTGGTATACTCATCCAAGGTCAAATTGCCTTTCTTGAAGTGCAAGAACTCTTCCAACAACTCCTCCAACTCCCTTTCGGGACAATACTTCTCTTTGAGTCTCCTAGTGAGCTCATCCCACGACATCTTGTAAATGGCTTTCTTCCCCAAGGTTTCATACACGGTGTCCCACCATGTAAGAGCATCATCTTTGAACAAACGTGAGGCATAAGTCACCATGTCTTCCTCCTTGCACTTGCTACTCTCAAGCACACGTTCCGTTTCTCGAATCCATCGAACCGTCACTTTCGGTTCCGTACTCCCGAGATAGAAGTCGGGACGGCAAGCAAGGAATGTCTTGTAAGAACATCCTTCACGTTCAGTCTTTCTCCCTTCACCACTTTCCCCATTGGAGGATTTCTCGGTCGGGTTGGTATTCCCCGTTGACTTGGTCTTAGTGAGTTGAGGGGAATCTTCACCTTCCTCCCTCTCTTCCTCAAAAAGACGTTCCTCTTCCTCCCTTTCCTAATCATCACCTCCTAAGTTCAACCGATCATTTATGATCCGGTTAACATCTTGTTGCATCACATTTCGCATGTTAGTGAGCATGGATTGAATGGCCTCCATTGTTACCGAAGTATGGTTATTCCCGATACCCGAATTGGCCAATCCATTCCCATCTGGATTCACATTTGAAGCTTGTTCTCCATCCACTAATCGACCACTTCTCGTTCTAGCCATCTTACTATAACAAGATGTCAACCCAATTAGAATCTAATAAGTTGACTAAAAAGTCAAAATTAAACATAAGAATAGCTCGATTTAAAACAATTCCCTCAATGGTCAACCCTAGTTCTTGAAGGTCAACCTAACTTCCTATAGAACATAATGTCCCAAAAGCAAAGTCTAAGTCTAGGGTGGGTAACCAACCTAATTCACTTAGACTAATGCTCTGATACCAAGTTGTAACACACCGATTTTTCAAAACAATTTAAACTTTTTAAATAACAAGTTTAACATTTAAAAATCCACAATATCCAAAATATGGTTTAAAATAAAACATTGGAATAATTAGAGAGTGCCAAAACCGGTGTTACAAATATATATCAAAAACAATAGTCTATGGAATCAAATGGTACACCGAGCTAATCATCCAAATGCTATCACTACGGGCCGCCTAATCTTTTGCTCCCGAACCTGAGTACATAGTCAAAGTAAACGTAGTACGTGAGACAAATATTGTCTCGTGAGAAACATGGGTTTTAGACCCGGTTAGAAATAATTTGCAATAAAATAATAATTAATAAATTATCAAATTGCACATAGTCAATCAATCTCTAAGGCTTGCCATAAGCTAAACACATACGTAACGGGCCTCCCCGAAACAACTCCTCCGATATGGGTTATCTAGGTAAACTCCCCCGTTTCCGGGTTATCTATTTGCTCCCCCGATTTCCGGGTTATCTCAAACTCCCCCGATTTCCGGGTTATCTATTTCTCGACATACTACTCTTGCGCAGGGTGGTACCGCCCCAAGTAGTAGTCACTAACTCCCCCAACTTGTGTGGGTTATCTAGGATCCAATCGATTAGCTACCACATAACAAATCATCAATCTTGGGTCAAAGCCCATATCACAACTCAATCATACTAGTGGTAACTAAGCAATAAATTCACAATACAATTCAATTCAATTCATTTCAATTCAATTAAATTAAATTCATACTCTATCAATTCAATCTTTTCTTTATTAAAAATATTTATCTAATAAAGGCTCTAAAATCATTTCAATTCATAAAACATGGTTCACTATGTACTCAGAAAGATCACATGTACTCACCTTAGCAAAGCTATCCAATACTTGTGTAAATCAACACAATCTCTACTTCCCAAACAAGGAAGTACTTCCAATCTCAACTCCTTCTTGACCTATTATCAAAATCATCACAAATCTAGTCATAAACCATAACTAACTACTAGTTAATCCATCTTAACATTCCCAACCACCAAGTTCATACCACTTGGTGGAAATCTCAAAGCCTAGTTCAAGATTTCTATCCATAAAACCGAAATCCAACTTGTACACATTGATTACAAGCTTACCATGAGTGTTTTACACCCATGATAGATCATCCTCCCCATAGATGATGTGGTTGGTTCCCAAAACCACCATTAATACCCAAATAGAGCTCAAAATACCAAAGAGATGCATAAACTAACAAGGATTCTTACCTTAGATCAATAATCTCCAAGAAATATGAAGATTTGAGCTCAAGAACAGCAACACTCGTGCACTTCTTCCAAAATAACGGCTGGTATGGTTCTAGGGGTGTAGGTGTCAAAACCCTAGCCCCAAACTCGTTTTTATACAGAGTTTAGGAGTTCACGATCGCGAACTTAAGTTCGCGGCGTGAACTATGCGTGTCGCGAACATCGCGATCGGTAACTAGTCGGGAAGTAGTTCGCGCCAACTTGTTCAAATCCCTGTTGCTAGTTCACGATCCGTGAACAAAAGTTCACGCCGTGAACTTCCCATTACAACAGGGCTGCACTTTTCGGTCCTTGTCTCGACCCGGTTTCGTCCATAACTTTCTCATACGGTGTCCAAATGACACGAAACCAATTCCTACGGTTCTGAAATGAATTATCCTTATTTATCATATTTTTGTACAATTTATTTATTTATTTACAAAATCTCGGTCGTTACAAATCCATTAGTCGCATAAGACTCAATATCCATAATCACATCAACTTTCATAGGTCCCCTAGGTTCAACCCTAAACTTAACATAAAGTCTCAAGGTCAACCTATCGATCTCAAGGAATCTTACATTCCTAATGCTACAGTCTAAGACTAGGATGGACATCCAACCTAATTCACTTAAACAGTAGCTCTGATACCAAGTTGTAACACCTCAATTTTTAATACAAAACATTTGCCCAAAATAAATCATTTTCATAAATAGAAGACCAGTTCCAAAACACGGATTTACAAAAACCTTTGATATGAAAAACAGAGTATGAGGTTTGGTGTTACAAAATATATCAAAACCAAGGTTAAGCACAAATCCGCTCTAATGATTTCTACTCTAGGCCCCGCATATCCCAATCCATGCGCACCTAAATCCTCGATCCAGAACCTGAGTACATAGCAAACAAACAAGGAGTACGTGAGACACAAAAATGTCTCGTGAGCTACATGGGTTTAGACCCCAATAATATCAAGTATCACATCGTATATAAATACATATTTATATTTTACCAACACATCCTAGTCACTCTATGGTGACTCTATCGGTCCTGCTTTCCTAGGATACATATCTAGTACATAAACATATATGTACCAGAACACAGTCATATCCAATACATAAACATATATGTATTGGAACTCAAGCGAACCTAATGCATAAACATATATGCAATAGATCCCTACGTTGCCTAGTACGTAAACATATGCGTACTAGTAGCACCCGTGTGCTTAGTGTACAAACATATGTACACCCGTCTCAGTGAGCGGGGTCACCCCCGCGTCACCACCATCTATCTCTAATCATAACTCTATCAGTTATGCCAGTCAAAGCCTTCGGCTATCACATCAATCATCAAACAAGTTAGTTACTAACTCAACACATAACAAGTCTAGACAAACATTAAATAGACCGATCATAAGTAATCAAAATACTTCATATAGCTATGTACTCAGTAAAGTCCACACGTACTCACCTTAGCAATAAAATGCTCCAACCGTAATCTTTACGTCAGTTTCCTTGCTTCACAATTCGGTCAACCTTCCAAGACCTCACCAAATGCCTAATACAATAATCACAAGATTATCAACATCACATACTACTACCAATGTGTCCATCTATCTCTAGATAACACTTATTAACTCATTTCCCTCAATTATGGTGATTTACCAAACCCTAGGTTTAACCAACCCTTAAGATTCTTACAAATCATAACCATACACTTGTTTCCTTTGATAATATACCATCTATTAAGTGTATACATCACTTATATCACCATAACCCATACCCCAAGAACTAGGGTTTCAAACCCATACATCAAAATACGTAGATCTTAAGCTACGAAGATTAAAGAGTGAAGATATACCTTTAATCTTCAACTAGGAGTGAAGTCTACCAAAGATTTGTGAGGGATTCGACCCCAATCAGTCCTCAAGCTTGAAAATCGCCAAAGAAGAAACTAGGGTTTTGATATGGAATCAAATGAGCCAAAACCCGACTTAAAGTTGCTCGACCATAGTTCACGACGCGAACTAAGTTCGCGTCGCTAACTTTCCCTTGCACGCGAACTTCGCGATCGGTAACTAGTCGTGATCTCCAATCGCCAGATACAACAATCCCTGGAGGGAGTTCACGATCGTGAACTAAAGTTCACGCCGTGAACTTCCCTCGTACAGCAGGGCTGCACTTTTCGGTCTAGGTCTCGACCCGGTTTCGCCCAGAACTTTCTCGTACGGTCTCCAAACGACACGAAACCAATTCCTACGTTCTTTAAACGATTTATCCTTATTTGTCATATTTTTATACAATTTATTTATTTACAAATTTTGGGTCGTTACATTGACCACCGAATTCCTTGCCTTTTCAACGAAAGAATTAATATGCTGATGTTATTAGTGTGCATATTTTCCGGTAACCAATTATTCCAGCATGTGTACAACATTTAAAATTCGAAATTTTAAGTCCATTGATTATTTCCTTGGAAAACAATTAAAGACCCCCAAAAATATAGGGCCATTTTAATGCAATAGATATCTATTCCATAAATTCAAATCGCATGTCAACTAAAAATCCGGTTTATTCTAATGCAATACATATCTATTCCATAAATTCAGTTTCGATAACCATCCACCCCCTACATAAACTGAGCATTGCAGGGTTGAAATACATACAAGTTAGCTGCCAACAACGAATACCCTTCATCAAAGAAAAGTTGAAGGTACATATTCTTTCCTGTGATTTTTTCATATGCTCGTCATTCTGTTATCTTCATACCAGTTTCAATTATATATACTTTTTATAATAGGGGTGAACCAATACTGTTTTTATTAAACTTTTTATAAAATCGTGTGACAGCAATACCTGTTGCATAAATAACACTGTTTTGTTTAAACTTTTTATAAAATCGTGTGGCAGCAATACCATTCAAATAATACTGTTTTTATTAAACTTTTTATAAAATTGTTTTAAAAAACAAATGATTTGCATAACTTTTTCTTAATATAAGTTATTTAACCTTGCAGGAAAAGTCTTTGCAGCACCAAACACAAAGCTTCAATTCTAAGGTATTTCAACAACCCTAAATTAAAATTAACTTTAACATATTATATTTGAAAACATTTATTTTGATGTAAATAAACAATATTAAAAAACCAAAAAAAATATACAGTTTAATTAACTAAAATTAAACTGATTTAATATTGCATATACAGTTGAGTCTGGTTGACTTTTAAAGTCAAACTGTCCAAGTTTTTCAATATTTCTTTAATTAAACTGTATTTTTTTCAAATACCAGGTATTTGTTTAAAGAAATTTAATCAAAATTACTGTTTTTTAATCAAATTGTCCAAGCATTGTGTGTGATTTTATTAATTAAACTGTTTTTTTTATATACGTGACCAATAAAATTAGGGTTTACTTACTCATTCTATAAAATAAGCAGCTTTTTTTTTTAAAAAAATTATTGACTTTTAAAATCAAACTGTTTTTACTGCATATAGTTAAAAGTGTTTGACTATATAGTTAAAATGGTTGACTTTATTGCTTTGATTGGTCACGTATTTAAAAAAAAAATATTTAATAAAATTATTCAAAAGCTTGGACGGTTTGACTTTTAAAGTCTTTAATAACCCTAAATTAAAACTAACTTTAACATACGATTATTTTAAAACATTTATTTTGATGTAAATAAACAGTATTAAAAAACATAAATACACATTCGTCAAAAAATTCGTATACCTAATGTTGTATCACTGTTTTTATCATGATATAGGGATGCGAAAATTCAAAAAAAATCATAAAAATTAATAAAAATGTAAATATGCAGGATAAGTCAAATCCTAAACATCATCAACAATCTACAATAAAATGCAGGTATTAATGTTTTTAATACTTTAAACTTTGAGTAATGCGTATTTTGTATATATCATACATTCTGTGTAGGATACATATCTACATTCGAAAAATAACAAAATTTTGTTACCTGCATACTTCATTCAAAAACTTTAACTCGACTACATTAATTTTGATATTTAATGAAACCCACCCGGATAGATTAATTTTGACTGCATTTGGGCAATCTGCCAAAAAAAATAAAAATTCGAAGCTATTCTGAAATGTATGCATAATTATGTTATTTACATATGTTATTTGTTAAAGCCATTGATTCAGATTCCAGATTTGTTATACTATTTATATAAGAAATGATGTATGTAATAATCTATAACAAAACACATTTTCAGAAAATTATATCAGAATTAAAATATATGGCTGAGTGCCCAAATGCCACCAAAAAATTAAATATCTAAATAAATCAGAAGTCATGAATTAACATTGATACAAACGCAACTGAGGCCAACAATTACCTTAAGACTATGGCAGAGGGTGAGGAATTCGATGTTGGACGATGAAGAAGATGTAGTTTCAAATGTTAGGGCAAAGCCCATGTCCCTTGTAATCTTATAATTACAAAACAAACAAGTGGGGTTTACTCAGTCGAGCTGCACTGACCTACTCAGTTTTGGTCTCACACTGAGCTACTCAGTGTTGGTCTGACACTGAGTAGAAGGACTGAGTAATCCGTTATTAATTCCACATGATTTACTTACTTAGTCAAACCCTTTAATCATGTGGTGTCTTTATTAGAATTGAGAGTTACATATTGAATAGGGTTAATTGTAAAAACCTCTATACATTATAAATAGAGGTTTAGTCTTTAGTTGTTAAGTATCCTTTTGGATCCCGGTTGATCATTTGTGTGTATCACCGGTAACCCAATTCTAAATGTAACACTTAGTGGAGTGTTCTTTGTTATTCCGCAACCAAGAACACATATTATACGTTTGTGCTTAATAAGAATAATTGTATGACGTATATGATCTTGTCTTTATCGATGTTATTATCAATATTGAGGTTCGTGGGTCCTAACATCAAAAACATCGGACTTCAGACTCGATCTTTTAGGTTCAATGCGAGGAAATAACAAGTAATGTTGTTGAGATGGATCGTATTGTCGTTGATTGTAGATGTATGGATTTTGAGTTTGTGGTTGAATTTGTGATGAAGGCGCATGAGGTTGGTAGGTTTGAGGTTGTGCAGCAGCAGCGTAGGGATCCATGGCAGGAAGGGTAAATTGTGTGAATAGGTTAGAATTTTGCGATTTGATGTTAGTTTCAAAGGTCATATAGAGTACCATCTTTTATGCGTATTGTACAATCTCCATATTAAGTGATTTTCTTTCAAATGGATACCCGACTTCAAAGCCCAATGAATCAGTCCATACCCGAAATTTTGGCGTTAAGTTTGTAATTTCTTGGGCTTAATTTAGACCGAGAGTCTGGGCCTCTATCCAAGTACCATATTACACCTCTAATGCTATTTTGCTAATAATATGATTATTTTAACTCTTGGTAGAATAATATATCTATTGTAGATGAATTAATTTCTGAACGAGAAAATATTATTTCCTTCTACGGTTTCACTTAAATATTTTAAGAGAATAATTTGAGTATATAACATTACTTAGGCATCCGCTCGCTAATTCTCTATTCTTTTTGCAAGTGTATGAAAAGGGTTAAGATAATAGGAGAAATTTTAAACTTAAGGAGTATATAACAATA
This sequence comes from Calendula officinalis, assembly GCA_963853835.1. Classification (NCBI taxonomy): domain Eukaryota; kingdom Viridiplantae; phylum Streptophyta; class Magnoliopsida; order Asterales; family Asteraceae; genus Calendula; species Calendula officinalis. Next base: position 32,638,893 of record OY970823.1, on the reverse strand, counting down.
ACTTAACTTGATTGTCTCATTTTTATTTCGTCATATCTAATTTAGTAATTTAACAATTGTTATGTTATTGCAATAGTATCAATATTTTTATTATTTTTCTACATATCTCTTGAAGCATATCTAGTTGGACGGGCTTTGAAGCTAGTTTATGTAAAACTTCAAATAGTGTTATACTGTTATTACTTATTAGCCTGGCCGAAATTTTGTTCGCCAGATATAGTATTTTACATCTGTAGCCCAAGAAGGCCCATATAGCCCAATTGGCTAAGCCCTAGGTTTTCACTTTCTTCTGCATATACATAAACGCAGATACGCTAGCTTCCTTCTCTTCCGCCGGAAACACTCAAACAGAAAACGCCGTTACAGTCACCGGAGCAGCAGCAGCAATGGTATTTCCTTTCTCTCTGTGTGTGCAAGTTGCTCTATTACTTTGTCCGAAAATCGGTAGCTGTAAATGTAATTTGTTGTTAATATTTTGCAGGTGAAGTACTCGAAGGAGCCTGAGAATCCCACCAAATGTAAGTAATTGAATATCGATCACTATTCGTTGAATCTAGGGTTAAGTCCTCCTTGTATGAACTTCGTATCTGATTAAAAATCGTTAAAGTGTTAATTTTTTTTAATTTCACGAGGTCTAATCGTTACATATGAATCATTAATACAATAACTGTCCGACTAATAGTTTAAGGATAACGATTTAAACTTTGAGATAGTAAGCACCACCATTTTAGGGATATATGAAGTTTATTGAATTTAGTAGTTAGTTTTGTTCTGACTTGAGCTTTGTTATTTGCATTGCAGCCTGCAAGGCTAGGGGTTCCGATCTCAGATGTCACTTCAAGGTACTTTAATCAGCTGTTTTAAATCATTTGTGACAATTTTCTTATCATTGCTAAATCATTTGTGACAATTTTGTGCAGAACACCAGAGAAACCGCGCACGCCATCAGGAAATTGCCTTTAATTAAGGCAAAGAGGTATTTAGAGGATGTTTTGGCCCATAAGCAGGCCATTCCATTCACCCGTTTCTGCAGGGGTGTTGGGCGTACTGCTCAGGCAAAGAACCGACATTCAAACGGGCAAGGTCGGTGGCCCGCCAAGTCATCAAAATTCATTTTGGATTTGCTCAAGAATGCCGAAAGCAATGCTGAGGTATGCTGACATCATCAAAAAGACTAATATATATATATTAGTATTTTTCTTTTGGTTTAATAAAATTAAATTTGTAGGTTAAAGGATTGGATGTGGATGCACTTTTCATCTCTCACATTCAAGTGAACCAAGCTCAGAAGCAAAGACGTAGAACTTACCGTGCTCATGGAAGGATCAACCGTAAGTTTTTTTACTTTTATTATTTATATGTATAGATATATTAATATTTTAATACGATAACATTGTATTGATTTGTGCAACGTTGTTTTTGATTGTAGCCTATATGTCATCTCCCTGCCATATCGAGTTGACTTTGTCTGAAAAGGAGGAACCTGTGAAAAAAGAGGTAAATTTTACATCACAATTTTTTTTATTGTTTTGTTTTCTAAAGTTGCCTTGATGAAAATATTCAGCTTAAATATATAATTTTGTGGATTAGTGTTGATATGTTTCCTAATTTGTGTTATGTTGATTTTGCAGCCTGAATCTCAGTTGGCAGCGAGTGGCAAGTCGAAGAAATAGGGTGGTCTGAGATCAGTTTTGAAGTAGTTTTTTTGTGTTTGTTTTTTAAGACAGTTTGATTTTGTATCAAGGATGTTTTTTGATGTGTTATTTTGACCATCAAATGGGTTTATGGTATTATACTCGGAAATGGGTTTTGTTTGATAGCTTTTTTTCATCTATATGGTTAGTATGGGGGTGATGTTTAGCAACTTTACAAGCCCTTTGAGCACTAAACTGATATTTAATCATACTAAAATGGTATTTGTTATGTTTTAAAACCAGTTTATCTTGTTTTTTTTGTAAACATAAACATTTAGATATATGTTTCTAAATATAAGTAGACCAACCTAATGTGATTCAGTTATTAAATATAAAACTGAGTGTTTGATGTATAGGTTTGTCTTTGTGCATGGTCTAAAACCCTGATTGGGCAGAAATGGTACTAGATAGTTATGTAACTTTTGTTATTAGGGAATTTATTATATACAATAATATTTTTTAGCTTAATACTATTAAGCAATAATTGTGATGAAGTAATAAAAAATTATGGCCTAAAAATTATCACTTTATTTTTAACATGACAAGTGAATATCAAAATATGTAACACGAATGTCATACATCAAATCAAAACTTGGTTTTTATAAATAATAAAAATTGAAAGTAAAACAAACTTGAAATGACTTAATCAACACAGGGCCTTCGAACTCTTTATAATAGGATTTATCTAACATGTAGATGCATTAATTAATTCAAAGTTTCCATTATAATTTAAAAATGTATTTAATACATCTCTTATATATGTAAAGTATGAAGCTCATTAATGTGTATTATGAATTTATATGAAAATTTGAATTAATTAATGCATCTAAACATGTGCCTAGGGGGCAAATATTAGAAAAACCCTTATAAGACCCGTGCCAACGCACCGTCACCATCACCCGTCGTGGGGGTTCTTTTGCCGTCGCGCCACGACGGCGTTGGCACCGATCCGTCGTGGGGGGCGTCGTGAGGCGGACGTCGGGGCATCGACGGGTTGCATCTTGCATCGGGGAGCGTGGTGGGGCCGAGGGAGCGTATGAATTGAATTCAAAATTCAATTTTTTTGTTTTTTTTTTCTTTATCCCATTTACCTATAAATACAACACCCCCTCATTCATAATTTTATACCACTTCTCCCACTTCTTCATTACCTATTTTCCAAATTTTCATCATGAGTCGTAGATCCAACTCCTCCCCGTCAAATGATCACTTCCAAAATTTGTTAAACACTCGTATCCCGTCACCAACATATTCGTCAAATGCTGGACAGACTAGCCAGCCCAGCTCGAGCAACGTCGCATCTGGTTCGGGTTCGGGTTCTGGTTTTTGTAACATCCCGAGACCCGACCTAGAATATTTTATTACTTTCGGAAAAGGGAAGGAGCCTCAGTGATATAAGATCATTGAGCTCGGCACGAAAAGGAAGCTAAGGTGAGTGGATTTAGCCTTCAATCTATATGTGTACAATTTGGGTAGAAATTGCATACTTGTGGAAAAATGCAGGATTTTTAGTATCTGCACTGATTCGCTATGCGAGTCTTGAGATTAGATATGCTAGTTTTATTTTTGAGTTTGGGCAGAGATATTTCGAGATCTCTAATTTTTAGATTAGCAATGCGAGTTTCCTGTTTAGCATTGCTAACTCTGAAATTAGCTATGCTAATTCCCACTTTGACGCGAACTTTGTCAGGAGCAGATTTCTTGGTTGCAATTCTTTTACAAGTTTATACTTGGTCTAGTGGTTAGTGGTAGTATGTGCACATGTTTTTTTAGAGGTTAGCTATGGTGGTTTTCGGCTACGCTTCGTTATTCTTGGTTGGGGGCGATCGGACTCCTTCGAATTCGTTACGTAAGGAGGGATCACCGTGCCACTAGTAAAGGAGCCATCGGTTGACTGTTGTTGGCCGACAACAGTCGAAGGTCCTCGCCCGACCGCCGATCCTCTCGTAACGTCCCATTGCTTGTGGAAGCTTGGACGGTTTCTCCCTTTCGATTTCCCTTGATTTCTAATTTGTTGTGGTTATGCAAATTGTCGTTATTTCTATTCACTTAGCTTTGTGCTAATCCCTCATTTGTTGACTCTTTTCAGGTTGTGGATTTGGCTTGACTAGAGTCGGGTTTTAGAAGTCTGACCGTACTCTGATTTTGTAAACCGGGTCGAGCCTCGTTTTAGTAACACCGTTTGTCAGTTATACCTATTTAGTTATTATGTAAAAGTGTTTATGGATTGTAATAATTAGGACTTATGTCTTTGTCATTCGCTTCCGTTAAATCTTTTAAATCCTTTTAAAAAAAATATATCCTTTATAAAAAAAAAAAAAAAAAAAAAATGGCTCTAGGATTTGCGGTGTTACAATTTGGTATCAGAGCCCAGGTTTGGCGATGGTTGCACATTTAGGTGTACCATTCCCAAATCTTGGCTCGAGTTGGTCAAACTTCCTTAATTTTTGAGTGGATTAGTAGAGTGAATACGAATTGTGTGTTAGTAGTAGTTAGTAAGGTAGGTACTAACGTTTTAAACTAACAGTTCGTGAGATGTTGTGTTTGTTACAGATATGACAGATAACGACCCCAATCCGCTATTAACTCCGTCGAACCCCGAACCGGGAACTATTGGCACATCCGGGAATACAAATGAAGATAGAGAAGACTATATTATAAGGATGGAAAGCCGATTAGAACACCTCCAAAATCTGGTTGATAGCATGAACCAGAACCAAAATAACCAAACACCAAACATCCCTCCTACATTCACCCCTATAATGTCCGCCCCTACCATGCAAATTCCCACAACTCCAGCTTTCACAATGACGGTTCCCCTAATGTCAACCACATCCGAACCTCATCCTATAATGTCACAACCCCAATACTATTATGTTAACCCAAGCCAAAGTTTATCTCAATATCAATTTACCAATCAACCTTACCCATTCGGTATGAAACCGAGTTGCACCTTCAAACAATTTCTAGACTGTAAACCCCCTAAGTTCAGTGGAAGTAGAGATCCTAATGTTACAATGAACTGGTTGAGGGAGATGGAGAGAACCTTAGACGCTTGCGGTTGTGATGACAAGGATCGGGTGATGTATGCTACTCGGAAGTTAGTAGGTGGTGCTATGAATTGGTGGGATACTTTGATTGAACACCTACCCAAGGAGGTCAAAAACAGCATAACATGGGATCAATTCAGAGAACAAGTGTGCAAACGTTATTGTAATTCGTTCGAGATGGATAGGATTCGATCGGAATTCTTAAATTTGCGAATGACCGAGAGGATGTCAGTTGATGATTTGATCGAACAATTTAATGAGAAGCTAAGGTTTGTGCAACAATGGGTTCCCGATGAGTCGTCAAAAATAAAGCATTTTATTGGTGCTTTGCGACCCGAATACCGAACTACCGCAAGACTTGCAACCACCCTATCACAAGCTTTTGATTTGGCCAAAACGGTTGAAGGTGATTTAAATTCTCGTGATTGGGTGACTAAGGATAGATCGGGGTACCAAAAGTTTAAGTCCACACAATCGAGTTCTCAACAAAGCAAGAAGGGGCAAGGAAATCAAAGGTTTTCGGGTTCGAATCGTAAACAGTCGGGTGGAAGTTCAGGTCAAAATGCACCATGGTGTGCTAGATGCAGATCTTCTCATAACGGGGCTTGTACAACTCAAACAATGCGGTGTGTTAGATGTGGTCAGTATGGTCATGAGATGAACAATTGTAAATTTCCAAAAAGTGTTTGTTGGAATTGCCATAAGGAAGGGCATAGAGTCGGTGATTGTCCCTCGGAGCGGAAATCGGGTTCGGGTTCCGGGTCGGTTGGGGGGTCGGTGGCATCATCTCCTCGAAAGAGGAAGAATCGTCCCACACCGGAGGGGCGATCCTTTAAAATGACGGTCGAAGAGGCTACCACTACTGACGATGTCATTACCGGTATGTTCCTGATAAATAACATTGATGCTCGTGTGTTGTTTGATTCTGGAGCTAATCGCTCATTTATTTCTGTGGATTTTTATGCAAAACTAAAATTGCCAACTTCAGTGATACCTACTCCATTGGAAGTGGAGGTAGCGGATGGTTATGCGGTATCGGTCACAACATCTGTGACCGGGGCTAAGATTATTATAGAAGGAGTGTGCTTTAATATGTTTTTGCTTTTAATGCCAATATTTGGTTTTGATGTGGTCCTTGGAATGGATTGACTTAGTTTAAATAGAGCATTGATTAATTGTGATAAGAAATTGATTTCATTTCCATTGCCTGACGGGACACACGTAGTGGCCCGTGGGGATCGGGTTAATACATCTCTCCCTATTATATCGTTTATGAAAGCTAGAAAATCTCTAGCCAAAGGGTGTGAATCATTCCTCGCTTATGCCATTGATGTCAGAAAAGAAAATCAGGTTGTTAGAGACATCCGGGTGGTATCGGAATACCCAGAGGTCTTTCCCGATGAGTTGCCTGGGTTACCTCCTATTCGGGAGGTAGAATTTAAAATTGATTTGGTTCCGGGAGCCAGTCCCGTAGCCAGGGCTCCGTACAGATTAGCACCGTCAGAAATTCGGGAAATGATGACACAGATACAAGAATTATTGGATAAGGGTTTCATCAGACCGAGTTCGTCGCCTTGGGGTGCACCAGTTTTATTTGTTAAAAAGAAAGACGGCACTATGAGAATGTGTATTGATTACCGTGAGTTGAATAAGCGAACGGTTAAGAATAAGTATCCATTACCACGTATCGATGATTTGTTTGATCAGTTACAAGGGGCCGCGTATTTTTCAAAGATTGATTTAAGGTCAGGTTATCATCAAGTCCGAGTTCATGAAGGCGATATCCCGAAAACCGCGTTTCGAACGAGATACGGTCACTACGAATTTTTAGTCATGCCGTTCGGTTTGACAAATACTCCCGCAATATTCATGGATCTTATGAACCGGGTATGTCGACCGTTTCTTGATAAGTTTGTAATTGTTTTTATTGATGATATCCTAATATATTCCAAAAACGATTTGGATCATGAGAATCACTTAAGGCAAGTTTTAGACACTTTGAAACGGGAACAACTTTATGCTAAGTTCTCGAAATGTGAGTTTTGGCTCCGCGAAGTGCAGTTTTTGGGGCATCTAATTTGTAAAGAAGGGGTGAAAGTGGACCCATCTAAGATAACCGCGGTGATGAATTGGAGTGCCCCGAAGACTCCATCCGAAATTAAAAGTTTTCTAGGTTTGGCCGGTTATTATAGAAGGTTTATCAAGAATTTCTCAAAGATCGCTAGTCCGTTGACAAAGTTGACACGAAAGGATGTTCAATATCGGTGGGGTGATGAACAAGAAAAAGCGTTCCAATTGTTAAAGAAATTATTGTGTCAAGCTCCAATACTTGCCCTACCTGAGGGCTCAGATGATTTTATAGTTTATTGTGATGCATCTTATTCGGGTTTGGGTTGTGTACTAATGCAAAGAGACCGGGTGATTGCTTATGCCTCTCGTCAACTAAAATCCCATGAAAAGAATTACCCGACCCATGATTTAGAGCTCGCGGCGGTGATTTTCGCGTTAAAATTATGGAGACATTATCTCTATGGAACCAAATGTGTTATATGTACCGATCATAAAAGTCTTCAATATGTTTTCACACAAAAAGATTTAAATGTAAGACAACGAAGGTGGTTAGAGCTCATTAAAGACTATGATTGTGAAATTCGGTACCACCCGGGAAAAGCTAATGTAGTTGCCGATGCCTTAAGCCGTAAGGGATCATCGGAAGTGATCCAATTCATGCGTATGGAAATCGTGTCAGATCTTGTTGATAGGATAAGAATATGCCAAATAGAAGCTTTGAAAGATGAGAACTTGAAATCGGAAGTTATGTGTAAGCGAAAAATTGAGTTGGTTGATGATTCACGAAGGTTGAAAACGTTTCGGTCACGAATTTGGGTACCGTTACTTGGGGGATTACGGGAATTAATATTAGTAGAATCACACAAATCACGTTTATCTGTCCATCCGGGTTGTACAAAGATGTACAATGATTTGAAAGTTTTGTATTGGTGGCCCTCTATGAAGTTAGATATTGCTCAATTTGTTGAAAAATGCCATGTTTGTGCACAAGTCAAGGCCGAACATCAAAAACCGTACGGGTCGTTAAAACAGTTAGATATCCCCGAGTGGAAATGGGAGAATATTACAATGGATTTCGTCACGAAATTACCCCGTACCCAAAAGAATCACGATATGATATGGGTAATTGTCGATCGGTTGACCAAAAGTGCTCACTTTTTAGCCACAAGCGAAACCGCGACACTAGACAAATTGGTTAAGTTATTTGTTGATGAGATAGTTTCCCGACATGGTATCCCATTATTTATTGTGTCCGATCGGGATCCACGGTTTGTTTCTAACTTTTGGAAGAGTTTGCAAAGAGAATTAGGTTCTCGGGTGAATTTGAGCACGGCGTATCATCCACAAACCGATGGTCAGACGGAGAGAACTATACAAACTTTAGAAGATATGTTACGTGCTTGTGTGTTAGAATATGGTGGGTCGTGGGATTCCCATTTGCCTTTGATCGAGTTTGCTTATAACAACTCGTATCATTCGAGTATTAAAATGCCGCCATATGAAATGTTGTATGGTAGACGGTGTAGAACTCCCACATGTTGGCTTGAAGCGGGAGAAAAGCAGTTTGCGGGTCCCGAGATTGTTCAGATAACGGCCGATAAGGTGGCGATTGCACGTGAAAAGTTAAAAGCCGCTCGGGATAGACAGAAAATGTATGCGGATCCACGGCGTCGACCCGTAACTTTTGTTGAGGGTGAACGGGTTTATTTGAAAGTATCTCCATGGAAAGGTGTTATACGTTTCGGGAAACGGGGAAAATTAGCACCGAGATTTATTGGGCCATTTTCTATTCGTAAAGTGGTGAATGATCAAACCGTTACACTCGATCTTCCTCCGGAATTTTCGGGTATTCATGACACGTTCAATGTATGCTATTTGAGAAAGTGTAATGTAGAAGATGAAATTCCGGTACTACCGATCAAAGATTTAAAGGTGGATTCGAGAAAAAGGTTAATTGAGGAACCGGTAGAAATTTTGGATCGTAAGGTAACAAAGTTGAGAAAGAAACAGATACCGATGGTCTTGGTTAAGTGGAAACATAGTTTGGGTGCCGATATGACATGAGAAACCGAATCAGATATGAAGAATCGTTATCCGAATTTATTTGATCAAGATGAGATTCCGGGGACGGAATCTCTTTAAGGTGGGGAGATTTGTAACATCCCGAGACCCGACCTAGAATATTTTATTACTTTCGGAAAAGGGAAGGAGCCTCAGTGATATAAGATCATTGAGCTCGGCACGAAAAGGAAGCTAAGGTGAGTGGATTTAGCCTTCAATCTATATGTGTACAATTTGGGTAGAAATTGCATACTTGTGGAAAAATGCAGGATTTTTAGTATCTGCACTGATTCGCTATGCGAGTCTTGAGATTAGAGATGCTAGTTTTATTTTTGAGTTTGGGCAGAGATATTTCGAGATCTCTAATTTTTAGATTAGCAATGCGAGTTTCCTGTTTAGCATTGCTAACTCTGAAATTAGCTATGCTAATTCCCACTTTGACGCGAACTTTGTCAGGAGCAGATTTCTTGGTTGCAATTCTTTTACAAGTTTATACTTGGTCTAGTGGTTAGTGGTAGTATGTGCACATGTTTTTTTAGAGGTTAGCTATGGTGGTTTTCGGCTACGCTTCGTTACTCTTGGTTGGGGGCGATCGGACTCCTTCGAATTCGTTACGTAAGGAGGGATCACCGTGCCACTAGTAAAGGAGCCATCGGTTGACTGTTGTTGGCCGACAACAGTCGAAGGTCCTCGCCCGACCGCCGATCCTCTCGTAACGTCCCATTGCTTGTGGAAGCTTGGACGGTTTCTCCCTTTCGATTTCCCTTGATTTCTAATTTGTTGTGGTTATGCAAATTGTCGTTATTTCTATTCACTTAGCTTTGTGCTAATCCCTCATTTGTTGACTCTTTTCAGGTTGAGGATTTGGCTTGACTAGAGTCGGGTTTTGGAAGTCTGACCGTACTCTGCTTTTGTAAACCGGATCGAGCCTCGTTTTAGTAACACCGTTTGTCAGTTATACCTATTTAGTTATTATGTAAAAGTGTTTATGGATTGTAATAATTAGGACTTATGTCTTTGTCATTCGCTTCCGTTAAATCTTTTAAATCCTTTTAAAAAAAAATATATCCTTTATAAAAAAAAAAAAAAAAATGGCTCTAGGATTTGCGGTGTTACAGTTTTCTTCCGTTCTACTCATCCCCCGGCGGTTTCCCGCCCCAAGGCGCTGTTCAACACGGTTATCAACCGGGTTATCAACCCGGTTATCAACCAGGTTATCAACCCGGTTACCAACCCGGTTACCAACACGGTTTCCACCCTGGTTTCTATGGTGGCGGTTATTATCCCAACTCGTGACCGTTTATGTAAGAACGTCATACTGCAAGCCGACGCTTTGAAGACTATCAAAGAAGCGACTGTGTAGCGCAAGATATCGGATGCTTTCAGAGTCCTTCATTGTTCGGTTCCCGAAAATTTGAACCGAAGAGAGCGAAAAGCGGTTTTAAAATATCGCCGGAGTTTATTGGACAAATACGCCGATCCGGACTCATCCGATGACGGAGAAGACGACGAGGACGATGAGTAGTTTTTTTTTTTTAGTTTAATGTTTTTTTTATGTCTACTTTTTTTTTAAGTTTAATGTTTTTTTTTTATGTTTTAATGTCTTTTTTTAATTTAATGTAATGTTTATTTTAATTTAATGTAATGTTTTTTTATTTAATGTAGTGTGTTTTTTATTAGGGTAAATTACAGTTTTTGTCCCTGACCTATGGCCGATTCGGGGTTTTTGTCCCTAATGTTTTTTTGTCGGTTTTTTTGTCCCTTAAGTTTTTCAAATTCTGGAAATATGTCCTTCCGTCCAATTTTGACCGTTAACTGACGAAAAATACAAGGCATGTGAGGGCATTTTGGTCCTTTTCACCATTTCCCTTTTCCCCCTTTTCCTCTTTTCCTGATAAACCCTAATCTCACATAATCTCTAAAATTCCTCCCCAGATCCCCCAATCAAGCAATGGAATTTCATCGTCTAGCAACAATCATATTATTCCTCTTCATTATAACGCAATCATCATCATCCCCGCCATCAATTTACGACGCCTTAAGCTCCAATGGTCTCCCAATCGGCCTCCTTCCAAAAGGAATCACAAACTTCACAATCGATCCATCAACTCAACGCTTCGAAGTCCACTTAAACAGATCACGCAACACCAAATTCGAAACCAGCTTCCGATTTGATTGGAATTTTGCGGGGTTTCTCAGTTACGGCCAAATCTCTAATTTGACCGGAATTGCAGCTCAGGATTTGTTCCTTCGGTTTCCTGTTCCAAATCTCTAATTGACTTGCATGTAATTCGCGGGAAAGCGGTTGAATTGAGGTTGGATTCGGCGGAAATGGGTGTTTAGCTCTGTTTGGTTTGTAGATTTATTGATCACGATGGTGTTCATCTGGTGTTCATTTGTAGATTTGTAGACGATGGTGGATTTGTAGATCTGTTGATGACGATGGGTGTTTAGGGTTCTTGATGACGATGGTGTTCATCTGGTGTTTGTGGAAGAAGAAGAAGATGTAAAAGTAAAAAAGAAAAATAGTTAAAATAAGGGTAATTTGGTAAAATAGACAAAAAAACCGTCAGTTAACGGCCAAAATTGGACGGAAGGACAAATTTCCAGAATTTGAAAAACTTAAGGGACAAAAAAACCGACAAAAAAACATTAGGGACAAAAACCCCGAATCGGCCATAGGTCAGGGACACAAACTGTAATTTACCCTTTTTATTAATTAAAATGATGATGTGGAAAGGATGGGTAGGGTTGACACGACCGTGTCAGTAGCGTGTCAGTAAGGATGTGATGACGTGGCGCTGGTAATGGGTTAGGGTTGGGAGAGGCCTAAATAATACCAAAAAGAAAATGCTGGCTATGGGGTTCGAACCCATTCGCACTTATGTGTAGAAGATCTTAAGTCTTCCCCCTTAACCTCTCGGGCAAACTAGCTTTTCGTTTTCTTCTTGTGTGTCAGTATTTAAACACGGAAAACTGATCACTCCTAAAATTTATTTGTTATTTTTATGTTGGTTCAAAATCATCAAAACATTTTATTGGATAATTTTTTGTTTAACTTTGAACTTATTTGATGATAACTGAGATTATATTTCAATAAGTATGAATAAATATACTTTTTGTTAAAAAAAATTGAGTAATTAACATTAGGTTTTCTTCAAAGTAAAGATCATATATGGTCAAACATATTGTTGTTTAATATCCATCATAAATAATCAAATATGGTGCTTTAGATAAAGTTAATAAATAAATCGAACAGACGATGTATTTTAAAATTTCGATGAAGCAAATAATAATAATGTTGATATTTCATTTACTTTCATTATTGCCAGGTTCGAACACGCCACTAGTAATTGGGGATTGGGGAGGTTTAAGGTTTTAGAAATCAAATCTGCTCTTTCTCGTCGTACAAATTCGAGCTCAATTCAAAATTCTGGATCTATATTTCGATGGCCAACCTCCCAATTCTACAATTTGAAGACAAAATACTAGAAATCGTGGATGAAAATCCAGTTGTAGTTATAATCGGAGAGACCGGTTCTGGAAAGAGCACTCAACTCTCTCAGATTTTACACAGAAGTGGCTACACCAAGGCCGGTACCATCGCCATCACTCAGCCCCGCCGTGTCGCCGCCGTCTCTGTTTCCAGGTAACTATCTTATCCCAATTCGAACCACAATATCTTGTATGAATGTGATTATATAAACCTTCATGTTCTACCACTAACCTATTTTGAATTTGCTTAATTTGTTACTCTCTCAACCTCTATATACATACAGTAATCAAACAGGCTTTCTGCGAATACAATAATGTTCATCTAAAATTGCAACGACATTTTGCTCATTGACATGTACAGACGAGTTGCTCAGGAGCTCGATGTTCGATTGGGTGATGAAGTTGGTTACGCGATACGATTTGAGGATCGGACTTCAGAGAGAACTTGTATTAAGTAAATTGATTATTAAATTGTTAATAACACATTAGCTCTGGTGAATCATACTGATTTCTAAATTCTAATCATGATTTATGAATTTGTGTTTCCAGGTATCTCACTGATGGAGTACTCCTTCGTGAAAGTCTCTCTGATCCTGAACTGAAACAGTATTCAGTGATCATACTGGATGAAGCTCATGAACGCAGTCTAAACACGTAAATCCCTACACTTTTTATACTACTTTTTACATGATATATGAACTTAATGGATTAATATTCATGTTGAATTATCTAAATTTGTTGTTAGGGATATATTAATGGGGCTGATGAAGCGATTAATTAGACTTCGTGCCTCTAATTTGAAAGTTTTGATCACTTCAGCTACTCTCGATGGTGAAAAGGTGTCAAATTTCTTCTCTGAATGCCCTGTTCTTAATGTTCCTGGAAAATTGTTTCCTGTGGAAATATTATATAGTGCAGAGCAACCTAAAAGTTATATCGAGTCTTCTTTGAAAAAAGCTATTGGTAAATGCAAAATCTTTTAGTTGTCTTTATATTATACTAAACTTTTAAATTTCTTTCATGTTTTACTTGTTGGAAAGAATCTTATGATGGTGAATTTTGTTATAGACATACATGTTAATGAGCCAGAAGGGGACATTTTGATATTTATGACTGGACAGGTAATTCAAATCTCACGTCTTGAAATATTTTTTCCTGTTGTAAACTTATAATAGTTGATATTCTACATATAAAAGTGATTAATATTTTTAGGATGACATTGAGAAATTGGTATCAAAATTAGAGGATAGAATTAGAAACCTGGAGGTAGGATCTTGTATGGATGCAATAGTCCTCCCGCTTCATGGCTCTTTGCCACCTGAAATGCAGGCAAGCTGTTCATCTTCATTTACCAATTATTTTATTATTTATATATTTGTTTATATTTATTTTCTCATAATTATGATTAATGATGGTTTATTGTCGATATGATTTTTACAGATACGAGTGTTTAGTCCTCCACCTCCAAATTGTAGGCGGTTTATTGTGGCTACAAATATTGCAGAAACCTCTTTGACTGTTGATGGTGTTGTGTAAGACACTTGCAAGAGATTTTGTTATTTTATATGATCTAATTTTAGGGATAATTACTTTTATATCCTTGTAAAACTCATAATTTATTTCTATATCCTTCTCAAATTCATAAATTATCTTTTATATCCTTTGAAACTTTATAATTGCCTTCATATCCTTCCAAACATGTAAAATTCATTTTTATGTCCAAAAATCTATTTTATTATTTATTAAATCGTGATAATATCAATAATACATACAAATAAACATGATTTCTAATACATAATCTGCAAATATATTGCATACTTATTTGATAATTTATGGATATTATAATGATTTAATAAATATTAAAATAGGTTTTTGGACATAAAAGAGATTTTTAAAGATTTAGAAGGATATGAAGGCAATTACAAAGTTTAGAAAGATATAGAAATAATTTATAAATTTGAGATGGATATAGAAATAATGTATGAGTTTTACAAGGATATAAAAGCAATTATTCCTTAATTTTATAATATTTTTCGATAATTTGTAGGTATGTGATCGACTCGGGTTATGTGAAGCAACGACAATATAATCCATCAAGTGGAATGTATTCTCTTGATATTGTTCAGATTAGCAGGTAATGCCTGATTGTATCTTAATTTTACTTGAAAATTCTTTTTTTTTTTAATAAATTATAATCATTTTATTTTATTTAAATTTAGGGTGCAAGCCAACCAACGGGCAGGACGGGCAGGTAGAACCCGACCCGGGAAATGCTATCGGTTATACCCGTTAGCTGTTTATCATGACAATTTGCTTGATGCAACTGTTCCTGAAATACAACGGTCTTCATTAGCTGGCAGTGTTCTTTATTTAAAATCATTGGACCTCCCTGATATTGATATTCTTAAATTTGATTTTCTTGATGCACCTTCACGTAAGTTAATGATTTTTTTATTTTTTTTTGTTAATGGTTTTTTAGGCCAAAATGCATTTTAGTACCCTGAACTTGGATGATTAGGTCCTCTACTACCCTGAACTACTAAAGGTGCATCATGGTACCCTAAACTTGACAAAATGGTCGATTTAGTACTCTGGCTCGCTAATTTGGTCTTGTTTTTTCACGTGATTTTGTCAAGTTCAGGGTCCATGTTGCACCTTTAATAGTTCAGGGTAGTAGAAGACATAGTCAGCCAAATTCAGGGTATTAAAATGCATTTTTTTGTTAATTGTTTTTTTTAGGCCAAAAATGCATTTTAGTACCTTGAATTTGGCTGACTAGGTCCTCTACTACCCTGAACTATTAAAAAAGGTGCATCATGGTACCCTAAACTTGACAAAATGGTCGATTTAGTACCCTGGCTCGCTAATCTGGTCATGTTTTTTCACGTGATTTTGTCAAGTTCAGGGTCCATGTTGCACCTTTATTACTTCAGGGTAGTAGAACACATAGTCAGCCAAATTTAGGGTACTAAAATGTATTTTGTTAAATTCTTATATGATGACGTGTTTATGGCTTTTGCTGCAGCTGAAGCTTTACAAGATGCTCTTAAACAGTTATTTTTAATCGATGCTATAGACGAAAATGGAACCATCACCACTACAGGAAAAACAATGGCAGGTGTGTTGTTTTGACCCATTTACTTATGAACGGGTCGATCCGGGTTATGTTTTTATTCTAACGGGTCAAAGGGGTTGAACAGAGCTTCCTTTGGAACCTTCACTTGCAAGGACTTTAATTGAGGCAAATGAATATGATTGTTTACCACAAGCTTTAACTGTAGCTGCTATGTTATCAGTTGAAGGTACATTGCTTCCTGGAAGAAGGTATATATTACTTTTCATGGAATTTATTGATTTTTATTTGAGTTTATTATAAAATATTAATTTAATTGTCTCTTAATCTGCAGCAAAAGTACAGACAAAAAGAGGAAACAGCCTCCTTCAGAGCTTCCGGAAGGTTCCGGTTGGGGTGATCACATCCAGTTACTTCAGATCTTCGAGCTCTGGGATCAAACTGATTATAGTATCGATTGGTGCAAAGAAAACAACCTACAAGTACTTTTCCCTTTTTTTTAATTATTTAAAAAATACATATAATTATTTTTATTACGTAAGAATATATATATTTATATATTCAGGTACGAGGGATGCTATTTGTCAAAGATGTCAGGAAACAGCTGTCACAAATCATGCAAAAGATCGCAAAAGGTTAGCCAGACTATATCCAATTTTACATATTATAAAATGTCAATTGAAAGGGTAATTTCGTAATTTGTACTAAAAACAGGGAGCTTAGACGTAAAGAGGAAGGAAAGACGGAGAGATAGACAACATGAGTATAAAAATCTTAGAAAATCTCTATGTGTCGGCTATGCAAGCCAGCTGGCAGAACGAATGATTCGGCATAACGGTTACCGAACTCTTGGGTTCAAGTCTCAACTTGTACAGGTAACTAACAAGAATACGGTTGCATTAAATATATAATATATAGTTAATATAATATTTGTTTTAATTGATTTTTGGTTTTATTAGGTTCACCCGTCTTCTGTACTGAGAACAGATGATGAAGGAATGCTCCCAAATTATGTTGTATACCATGAACTTATATCTACAACACGCCCGTATATGCGCAACGTTTGTGAAGTAGAGATGCAATGGGTCACCCCAATATTGCAGAAGCTTGATAAACTAAATGTTAACAAACTCAGGTACATTAACTTGTTAGGTCTATATATATGTATATATGTATGTATAGGGTATGGATCAATAGAAAAGGGTCCTTATTTGAAGAAGTTGAAGAAGCAATGCATTTTCGTAAAATATACATATACATACATATATGTATATATACATACATATTCATACCATAGATATACATATGTTCATATTTATACCCTATATATGTATATATACACATATATATACACATGCAATTTACATATTTTGCATTTTTAGTCGTAACTTGCATTTTCAATCGGAACTTGCATTTTAATTTACGAAAATGCATATACATACCGTATATATATATATATATATATATATATATATATATATATATATATATATATATATATATATATATATGTGTGTGTGTAGGGGAGGGTTCCTTTGAGAATTGGAAAAATCGTAAGAATGTGAGAATTAGTGTAATCATCGATGATTAACCTATATGTATTCATAGGGTTCATCGATGATTAAACTGGGCACATGTGCCCCCTCGCGCCGCGCGGCAAATTTTGTTGGGCCGTGAGCCCCAAATCCACCCAAATCAATGGCTGAGATCTATTCTCACATTCTCACCCAATATATTAATTCTCAAAGGAACTCATTCCTATATGTGTATATATATACATATATAGGGTACAAAATATGAACATATGTATATCTATGGTATGAATATATATATATGTATATATACATATATGTATGTATGTGTATACATATATGTATATTTTACGAAAATGCATTGCTTCTTCAACTTCTTCAAATAAGGATGCTTCTTTTTTTATCCTTATTCTGTATATATATACATATATATGATGATTTTTTTATTATCTTTGATTCAGTGGTGGATCCAATCTGACTGAGGGGAACACAAGGGATAACTTAGAGTTTACAAAGAAAGAAGTAGAAAACGTCAGGCCTGCTGATGACTCCACCAGTAGAATACAAGCAGCCCGTGACCGTTTTCTAGCCCGTAAAGGCAATAAGTAGTTATTTTACTAACATGTGATATTAACCTTTTTTTGTTTTGTATGATTGTCATGTTTGCCCTTTTTAGTTCTTGACATGTACCAGTGAAGTTTAGGATAGTAAATTTTTCTCAAATTTCTTGATTAAAAAATAACTATTTTACAAAAACTTGTCACTATGGAAATTAGTGGCAAATTAGAAAAGTTGTTTGTAAATTCTACTACTCTTTTCAGTTTCTATAATAAATGTGTCACGTTTTAAGAAAGTTATCAATATGACAAGTTAGTCACGTTTTAATAAACATTTTTGAACAAAAATAAACTATAAAAGAGGATTGTGCATGGTCTAATAACCGAATTGAACTGTTCGGAATCGAGGTTGAGAACAGAGAAAATGATTTTAGCCGTACTGAACTGATGACATCTTGGACCGGACCGAGCACTGGGATTTTCCGAACCTTTCCGAGTTTCCTTTTTATGGTTTTGGACCTGACTAAACCGGACCGAGAAGTAAATTTGCATTAAAATTAAAACCAAGAACCGGACTGGTATAACTCAATTTGGTCTGATTCAGTTTGGTTTTTAATAATTCTAGCCGGTTTTTGTCACGTGCATATACCTACTACAAAACAAGAAAAGCAAAAGGGATACGTTGTTATTTTTGGGTATGAATGCCAACTATTATGATTGCACATAACTAAATATACAAAATTCTATCACTTAACAGTAAACTTGTTATCTTAATAACATAATGAATAATGGTTTCTTTTAGTAACGTAATGAATTGATTGTCCAACTATTTTGTTCATATAAAATTCATACTTTTTAGGTAATAACATAAATGTACTTTAATACTTAACCATACACACCTTAATTTTCCCATTTTTTTTTAAATAACTTAAGGAAAATGATAATGACAGCCACAGTCCTAAGGGTTGTCAATAAGAAGACAATATCAAAGTAAAAACCACCACTGAATTTTAGGATCATTAGTTTATCAATGAATGTACAAGCCTTTTATGCATGTTAGTGACATCTCTAAGTGATGTCATTAACAAAACCCATAATATAAATGTACTTTAATTGTAAAATCGACGCCCAATTACTTTTTTTTTGTTAGTAAACTACTAATCACTAGTTCACGACAAAACTAGTGAAAGGAGCTTGAGTGAAGGGACTAAGATATAACAAAATAAAGTTGAAGGGACTATAAATGAAAATTGATAATCATCGTAATTCATTCCCGAGATAGCGATAGAGCAGTTATTCTTTGATAGATTTTCAGACTCAAAACAGAAAAGTCAACACACGCTTCGCTCTCACTCTCGCAAGCTCACTACTACAACGTTCAATCTCAATCACCGGTGAGAATTCGAATCCCTCTCAATCATATAATCACAAAACTGAAACAAGTTTCGAATCGCTGGTTATTTGATTGGATTTTACCTTTTTGAATTTGTATTCTTCGACATCATCCACTCATCGTAATCTTATAATTTGATTAAACTGTTTGATTGATTTCATTGATTAATTTGATGCTAACGGTGATGTTTGATGAACTGAAGAGACGATGAGGTTGGCACCGAGGGAGGTGGAGAAATTGATGTTACACAATGCTGGATATTTAGCGCAGAAACGGCTTGCTCGTGGATTAAGGCTTAATTACACTGAAGCTGTTGCACTAATTGCTACTCAGGTATTGGTTTCCATCAATTCACTTTTAGTGTTCCACCTGATGATCATTTCTCTGAATTATTGTTAGATTTTGGAGTTCGTACATGATGGTGAGAAGAGTGTGGCAGAATTGATGGATGTTGGGAGACAACTTTTAGGAAGGTACTTTGTAAATTGTAATATTGGGATATAAGTTGTTTTCTGTAACAAATATTACATATTTTTCTCTACGTCAACAGGAGACAAGTTCTTCCAACAGTTCCACACCTTTTAGATTCTGTGCAGGTAACTTAATTTGCAATCTGAAATAATCGATTTATGTTCAATTTTCATCCTTAATACTTAAAACATGATCAGGTTGAGGGGACTTTTCCCGATGGCACGAAATTAATTACTGTACATGATCCAATATCAAGTGAAAATGGAAATTTGGATCTAGCTTTTCATGGTTCTTTTCTTCCAGGTAAACAGTTTGTACTATCATCATCATCTTTAAAAAAATTATTTAATCTGATGGAAAGTTTGTTGGCTGTGCAGTTCCTTCACTTGAAAAGTTTCCAGTTATAGAGAGTTGCAAGATTCCAGGTGAAGTGATCTTTGGAGATGGACATATATTGCTTAATTCAGGAAGAGAAGCTTTAATCCTCACAGTAACTAACAATGGAGATAGACCAATACAGGTTGGCAGCCATTATCATTTTATTGAGGTCAATCCATCTTTGATTTTTGATCGAAAAAAATCATATGGCATGAGGTTAAATATACCAGCAGGAACAGCTATCAGATTTGAGGTCAGACACTGAAACTTATTAAGTGCTGTTTTGCAAACTTTTAAACTTATTATTTGTTTTTTACTTTTTTTAGCCAGGAGATAAAAAATCTGTGACTCTTGTAAGGATCGGTGGTAATCAAGTTATAAGAGGAGGTAATGCAATCACAGATAATCCTGCCAACGATGCAAATGTTGAAAAAACAATGGAATCTGTATTTTCAAGAGAATTTGGCAATTTAAGAGAAGCTAATACCAGGTTAAGAAATCTAAAAACCATTTATTATGATTTACATATTTATTTAAATCCGCATATATCTCTAAATACACCATCTGGTGTTGGTCTAGTGGTAAGGACTCCTGAAATTTTCTAGTGCCACGGGTCGATCCTTTCCCTTTACAGATGGTCTATTTAGTACTCTGACTTATTAAACTTGGTCGATTGGCCAAAATATAATTTTAATACCTTGAACTTGGCTAACTAGGTCTTCTACTATCCAGAACTATTAAAGGTGTATCATGATACTTGAACTTAACAAAATGGTCGATTTAGTACCCTGATTTATTAATTTGACCGTTATTTGACTTACTTTCGTTTGACCTTTTGACGTATAAAAAAATATACGCTTATATAAATATATTGATATTAGAAGCAAATCACATGAGAGAACAACGCCGAATTAGTGAGCCAGATAGATACTAAATTGACTATTTTGTCAAGTTCAGGTACCATGATGCCATAATGCATCTGTAATAGTTTAGGGTAGTTGAAGACAAAGATACTAAAAGTAAAGTGCATTTTGATTTGCAGTAATGGTGTAATTGTAGAAGGATCTTCACTGGGTTATAAAATAACCCACGAGGCTTATGCTAACATGTACGGCCCTACAGTCGGAGACAAAATTCGTCTCGGTGATACCGACTTATTTGCAGAAGTTGAAAACGATTTTAGCGTTTACGGTGACGAATGTGTATTCGGTGGTGGAAAAGTTATAAGAGATGGAATGGGCCAAGCTGCAGGGTATCCACCGTCCGATTGCCTGGATACAATTATAACAAACGCTTTGATAATCGATTACACAGGAATTTATAAAGCAGATATCGGTATCAAAGGCGGTTACATTTCGTCAATCGGAAAAGCCGGAAATCCGGATGCGATGAACGGTGTCTCCGATGACATGATCATCGGGGTGAGTACGGAGGTGATTGCCGGAGAAGGTATGATAGTGACAGCTGGCGCGATTGATTGTCACGTGCACTTCATATGTCCGCAATTGGCGTATGAAGCGATATCGAGTGGTATCACAACTATGATCGGAGGTGGGACCGGTCCTGCTGAGGGGACACGTGCCACTACTTGTACACCTGGACCTATTCATATGAAGTTTATGCTGCAAGCAACTGATGATTTACCGATTAATTTTGGATTTACTGGCAAAGTATAGTTTACTTTCTTCTTTTTTAATATCTTATACTTCCTCACTTCCAAAATAAGTGATACATTTTTTATTTTAGGGTGTTTTAAAATAAGTGATACACTTTGAAAACTTATCATATTTGGTAAAAGGCAGTGGGGACCACATCCACTAACTATCTTCTTTAATAAAGTGAAAAGACACATTTACCCTTACTTTTAGTTTTAAACATCATTAAATTCACTTTAATCAATATATGTGGGACCCATCATCCACTAACTATTAGATTTAATCTAATTAAGCTTCATTATCATATTTTACCTCAAAAACTGTGAACTCTAATTTGTATCACTTATTTTAAATCGGAGGAAGTATTTAATTATCTAATTAATTTGTTTGGTTTTCAGGGGAATAGTGCTAAACCAGAAGGGTTGCATGAGATAATTAGGGCTGGTGCAATGGGACTGAAGCTTCATGAAGATTGGGGAACAACTCCTGCTGCTATAGATAACTGTTTGACCGTTGCTGACCAGTACGACATTCAGGTTGCTTAATTCTAGTACATTTAATGCATTTTTATTGGTTTATTAAATATTGGTTTTGATTAGGTTAATATCCATACTGATACGTTGAATGAATCTGGATTCGTTGAACATACAATTGCTGCATTTAAAGACCGAACAATTCACACATACCACAGGTCAGATTTTATTTTAATTACTTATTATTTATTAGGCACTTAATTATAATATAATTTATTGTACTTTCAGTGAAGGTGCAGGGGGTGGTCATGCTCCAGACATCATTAAAGTATGTGGCGTTAAAAATGTTTTACCTTCATCAACAAATCCAACACGTCCTTACACTAAGAATACGATAGACGAGCATCTTGATATGCTGGTAAGTTCATTTAAGAAACAAAATATAAAATGACAAAAATACCCTCACATGTTTGGCATGTGAGGTTAGTTAACAAACCAATTTAGACGCCCTGGAAATCGAAAAGTACAGGGACAAAAAAAACGAAATAAAAAAGCATAAGGACACAATTGTAATTTACTCGTTAAAATGTATTTGTATTTTGAGATATTAAATTAGTGACTAAATATACGACAGATGGTTTGTCATCACCTTGATAAAGACATACCTGAAGATGTACATTTTGCTGAGTCACGAATCCGAGCTGAAACAATTGCTGCTGAAGACATTTTGCATGATATGGGAGCAATTAGCATTATATCATCTGATTCACAGGCCATGGGTCGCATTGGGGAGGTTAGTTAGTTAGTTATCGTCTTTTTTTTATTTAAAAAAATGAAAAGTTAATATAATATTGGTGTGACAGGTAATTACCAGAACTTGGCAAACAGCTCACAAGATGAAGTTACAACGAGGGTCGAACACATCTGAAAACGACAATACACGTATCAAACGTTTCATTGCCAAATACACTATAAATCCAGCAATAGCTAACGGGTTTTCTGACCATGTTGGCTCAGTTGAGGTAATTAATTTTTCTATCTGACCCGACCCGACCCGCCCGTTTGTTGATGGGTTAGATCCAATTAATGAAATTGTTGCAGGTGGGAAAGTTGGCTGATCTTGTGATTTGGAAGCCCGCTTTCTTCGGGGCAAAACCGGAAATGGTGATTAAAGGAGGTGATATTGCATGGGCTAACATGGGTGACCCGAATGCAAGCATTCCTACTCCTCAACCCGTTATAATGAGGCCCATGTTTGGAGCATTTGGCAAGGCTGGAAGTGCTAACTCCATTGCTTTCGTCAGCAAGGCACGCATATATACACACACACACACACACATATATATATATATATATATATATATATATATATATATATATATATATAGAAGTGGGATCCGGTGAGGACTCAAAAAACGATGAGGACTCGCGAGGACACCTCAAGAAAATTTCGAAAAATTCCGAAAAATAATCCCCATGATTATTACATTTGACCAAAAAAAAATTTTGAAAAACAAAACTATGATCCACTTTTTTTTGTGGATCATAATAATGATCCATATTTTTTTGTAGATCAAAATTATGATCCATATATTTTTTTTTGATCATTTTTGAAATTTTTTTATTTTTTTTGGATCTTATAGGCTGCGATTTTTATGTTTAAAAAGTTTTTTTTTTGAAAAAGTTTGTTTTGGATCATTTTCAGAATATTTTTGGAGTCCTCGCATTCGGATCCGGTGAGGTCTCAAAAATTAATAAGGACTGGGAGGACAATTTTCAACCAATCATTTTTAAAAAAATTGATCATTGTCAGAATTTTAGGATCTTTATGAGGATGACAATGATCCAAAATTCTGAAAATTATCTTAATTTTAAAAAATGATTGGTTTAGAATTGTCCTTACAGTCCTCACCAAAATTTTAGTCCTCACCGGATCCGGACCCTATACAAATACATATGTTGTTGATTTAGAAAGTTGATATGATAAATGACAAACACAGGCTGCTATGGACTGCAATATAAAGACGTTTTACGGGCTAAATAAGAAGGTGCAAAGTGTGAAAAATGTAAGGAAACTTACAAAACTGGACATGAAACTGAACGATGCACTCCCAAACATCAAGGTTGATCCTGAGACATACGAGGTGTATGCAGACAGTGTGCATCTCACGTGCACTGCAGCTACAACTGTTCCTCTTTCAAGAAATTATTTCCTTTTTTAGGTAAACTTTATTTTCGTGTTTAATTTCTCTTATTTATGTCTAGAGGTGGCAAAACGGGTTCACTTGGATTACTTTTAAGCGTAGTTCAAATGGGTCGGGTCAACCTGCCAACATTTCTTTATTTTATATAAATATTTAAATTAATAAATGTAATTAAAAATAATAAATTACCAAAGTAATGATATAGTTTTATATATAAAATAATATAAGACTTCCAACCCATTTGACCCATTTTCTTTATAACTAGTTTTAAACTAGAGTAAATTACATGAATGGTCCCTGTGGTTTGCTAACAGTTTTGGATTTGGTCCCTAACTTTCAGAAATTACACCCGTGGTCACTGTGGTTTGCACTTCGTATTGCTTTTAGTCCAAAATCCTTTTGGATGTTAAATTGGACTGTTAAATATTTTGAAGTGACCAAAATACCCTTCACCACACACATACCTGCAACACCCAAGTACTCCACCAAAAACGAAATTGTTCTGCCATTGAAATGGCCATTTAATCGAAATCACCGTTCTTCCTCTTTCTTCCTCCGTTATTTCATTCGTTTTATTTTTCCAATTCCACTTGCAACATAAATAAAAATTCCAAATTGCAGTGACAAATTTGAAGAAATAATTGCATCTTTCTTCACTCCCCCATTTTTCTTTCCTCAACCTCAATTACGGTCCTTTAACATTATCCTTTATCATAATCACAATGTAACATTTCTTTTGAACAAAAATCAAAATCAAATCGAGCCTCAGATCCTAGATCAGATTTGCAGGTGTTTGTTCAGATAATGGCGGTGGCGGCGGCGTTCAAATGATGACGATGGCGACAACTTATTTGTCGAATTTGGCAATGGAAATGGGGAACTTAGTGTCGGGGGATACATTTAAACAGCGTTGGCACCCAAACAATGAAGCTATGGCCAAGTTGACCACCGATCAGTTGGATGATGTTCGCTTTAGCTATTAATGGGATGTGTAAAGAAGCTTTAAAATTGTTCAACACGATGTGTAAAGAAGTCATGGTTGATATGCAGAAGGTAGAGAGAGAGAGAGAGAGGGTGGGAAAGAGATGACAATATAGTGATTTAGATTTACAAGGAGGAAGAAAGAAAGAAGACAGATGAATTTAAAATTAAATGAATAAAAAAGTAAAGGGTATTTTAGTCATTTCAAAATATTTAACAGCTCAATTTGACCTCTGTTAGGATTTTGGACCAAAAGCAATACAAAGTACAAACCACGGTGACCACAGGTATAATTTCTGAAAGTTAGGGACCAAATCCAAAACTATTGGCAAACCACAGGGACCATTCGTGTAATTTACTCTTTAAACTATTTGACCCATTTTCATATGAATGGGTTGAAATTTCCACCTTTATTCGGAGAACATGTCCCCTTTCTTTACTAAATCTTGCTTGCCATTATTCTTGTGGCGTTTTAGGACTTGGTTGTATTTTGCTTCCTGATGATTTGATGGAGAACATATTGCGTTCATGTGAGTTATGCAACATTTGCAGCCAACGAGTACAAGCAAATCTCTTCATTTTGCCATCAAACATTTTTGCTTTTGGTTGTTTTTTACGGGTGATTTGGTTCGTGGTTTTGCACGGTTTAGAATCCCAACAATTTATTTCTTCACTTTGGTACACTTTGAATTATAGACATTTGACAAATATATAATAATAGAATGACTATAGATACAACTAAAGGGACGATTCACTTTGTCTAGAAATAATTGCATAATGATTGTTTGCTAAGTCAACTGAAGTATGTAAGACAAGTCTTGAAGATTTAGTATTACTTTTCGGGTAATACTAAACATTATCAAATGATGTTTTAACTTTACCAATACATGGAATTTTTTTAGTATTACTTTCAGTTTACCGAAATCCTTCTAAAATAAATTAACATAAATTTATACTTTTATAAGTGAAAATAATATAGAAAGGTAATGTAATACGGACTAAAGTTTACTTCTAGACATGATACTATATACTTCAAGTTTATCAATATAGAGTAACTTACTTTAAAAATGTTTTGCAAGTAATAAAGAACTCCGGATCTTTAAGTAAGTGAAGATTTTTGGTCATTGGTACAATAGTAACGTAAAGAGGATGATTATAACAGATTCTTTAGTTTTTGTCCTCGGCCTCGGTTACCTCGGTACACCTATATATGGAGCAAGGGTTTGAGTTACATTTGATGACGTGTCCATTTAAAATAAAACTGAAACTACTCTGTCAAAATTACAATTTCATTTAATATTTTTAAACCCTAAACATTATTTTTGGGCCTCAACTTTCTTTCTTCCCTTTTAAGTTAACTGAAGCTTCCAACCAATGGGGTGTTTGGGAAAGCTTATTTAAAAAGCCTATGTTTATAAGTTTATGAGTTTATTTAAATTAATAAGCTTTTATTAAATAAAGTGTTTAGAAGAGCTTATATAAATTAATTGTAAAATGACTAAAAAGGACATTTTTAATAAGCTAATAAGTTCAATTGTTTGGTTTAGTTGTGCTTGTATAAAAAATGTTTGATTGATGAAAGGAGGGGGTAAGGAGGTAAAAATCCTAAATAAGCTAATAATCCCCTCCAAAATGACTTATTTAAAACCCCCTAAATAAACTCATAAGCATAAGCTTATAAGCTCAACCAAACACTAAGTAATGCTTATTAAACTTAAATAAGCTTAAAAACTCATAAGCTCCCTAAATAAGCCCTCCCAAACACCCCCAAACCGACACCATTAGTGTTGCTCCTTCCGTTGGCAACTGATGATACTATTGACACCACTCTTAATATTATTTATTGAGTAAAATTGAAATACATATTCCAAGTAATATATCGATATCCAGTACTACATTTTTTATTTTTCCAAATTCCAATCTATAATTGCTACATTCTCCATTGCATGTATATTGAATGAGTATTGTAGGGTCGTGCTCCGCTGCGGTGTCTGAAACATATGTTAGTTATGTATCTTACTTTAAACTTATAAAAGATCATGAGATTACATCGTGCCAAATTTTTTTATTAATCACGTGCTATTACCGAATTTAATTCATATAATCGATCAATTTATAGCCCTATTTATATAGTCAGGATATATTTAGAACTTTGAATTTGAAAATTTTGTGTTTGAAATTGTTTAAATCTTCAAGGTTCGGGCTCATAGTCTTTTGTAACACCCGTATTTTTATAACATCGTTTAAATCATTAAAATATAATTTTCCCAATAATAGACATGATGTCTAAAATACAGTTTAACAAAAACTTTAAAACCTTTATCAGTGTAACGACCGTAATTTTACGTTTTTTCATTTTGTGTATTTATTCGGGATTTATGTGAATTTCGTTATTTGTGTTAGTTTACATTTCGGTTTGTGTTTTATCGAATGTTTGAATGTTTGGGACTTGGTATAACCAAGTATGGGTCAAAACTTGGATGGAAACAAGTTTAAAGGCCAAGAATCTGGCTGAAACAGCCCTCGCGGCGCGAGGCAGGCGCGAGCCAGACGCGAGATTGAACAGTGGGTTCAGAGCTCAGACGCGAGAAGCTCGAGTTGAGGCTCGAGTTGAGGCAAGAGCCGCGAGCCAGGCGCTAGCCAGTCGCGAGCGCAACGCGAGATCTGTTTTTCTGCGGCGACCAAGAAGACATCCCGCGTCACCTCGCGGCGCGGGGCAACGCGAGCGGGGCGCGAGGACTGCCTGTAGTATATAAAGTTGTGTAGAAGCTAGGGCTCATAACACCTACGAACCCTAGAGAGAGTGCATCCGTTTTTGGAGAGTTTTTGGTCGTTTTTGGAGTCTTGGAGCTCAAATCTTCATCCTCTTGAGGATTCAAGCATCAAGGGTAAGAATTCTTGCACATCTTGCTTAGTTACCTTCATTTTGAGCTTAGTATGGGTAACAATGGTGGTTTTGGGAACCCACCACATCATCTTTGGGGAAGATGAACTTTCATGGGTGTAAAACACTCCTTGTAGACTTGTAATCAATGTGTATGATGGAAAATCTTGAACTAGGGTTTGAGATTCCACCAAGTTGTATGAACTTGGTGGTTGGGAATGTTTAGATGGTTAAATTAGTAGCTAGTTATGGATTATAACTAGATTTTGTAATGATATTGATGATAGATCAAGAAGACCTTGAGAGTGGAAGTACTTCCTCAATTTGGAAGTAAGGATTCGTGTTGTTGAACACAAGGGTTGGATAGCATTGCTAAGGTGAGTACATGTGATCTTTCTGAGTACATAGTAAACCATGTTCTTATAATTGAAATGATTTTTAGAGTCTTTATTAGATAATTGTTTTAATAAAGAAAAGATTAAATTGATAGATTAAGTAATTGAATTGAATTACATTGAATTGAATTGAATTGTATTGTACTTGATTGTGTAGTTACCACTAGTATGATTGAGTTGTGATATGGGCATTGACCCAAGTAGATGATTTGTTATGTGGTAGCTAATCAATTGGATCCTAGATAACCCACACAAGTTGGGGGAGTTAGTGACACCTACTTGGGGCGGTACCACCCCGCGCAAGGGTAGTGTGTCGAGAAATAGATAACCCGGAAAGCGGGGGAGTTTGAGATAACCCGGAAAACGGGGGAGCAAATAGATAACCCGGAAACGGGGGAGTTTACCTAGATAACCCATATCGGGGGAGTTGTTTCGAGGAGGCCCGTTACGTATGTGATTGGCTTATGGCAAGCCTTAGAGTTGATTGACTATTTGCAATTTGTTAATTATTTAATTACTATTTTATTGCAAATTATTTCTAACCGGGTCTAAAACCCATGTTTCTCACGAGACAATATTTGTCTCACGTACTACGTTTATTTTGACTATGTACTCAGGTTCGGGAGCAAAAGATTAGGCGGCCCGTAGTTAGCATTTGGAAGGATTAGCTCGGTGTACTTATTTAGTTCCCTAGACTATAGTTTTGATATATTTGTAACACCGATTTTGGTACTTTCTAATTATTCCAAATGTTTTAATTAAACCATATTTTTGGATACTTGGTTTGTAAAGACACATATTTTATATTTTTAAAAGTTTTAAATTTGGTTGGAAAAATCGGTGTGTTACAATCAGAGTATACAAAAATACGGTGTCACCAAGTATATCAAAACTATAGGCAAACGGGATCTACCTACAAGCTCCCGAGCTAACCATCTCTAGGCCACTTCTAATGCAAGCTTTTATCACTTCAAACATGTACCTGAGTACATAGCCACAAAACAAACGTAGTACGTGAGACAAAATAGTCTCGTGAGATACATGGGTTTTAGACCCCAATAATAATAGTCATTTCATAAATATATAAACATATATATAAACTACATAAATACCACCTAGTCACCCTATTGTGACTCTAGCTACCTTGCTTCCCTAGCAAACATATCTAGTACCTAAACATATAGGTACCAAAAGCACAATCATATCTAGTACATAAATATATATGTATAAGAAGCACAAACATGTCTAATACATAAACATATATGTATTAGAATCTAACATACCTAGTACCAAACATATGCGTACTAGAAGCACCCATGTGCTTAGTGTATAAACATATATACACTCGGTGTATAAACATATATACCACCGCTCAGTGACAGGGGGTCCCCCGCGTCACCACCATCTATCTCTTATCATAACCTAACAATTGTGCCAGTCAAAGCCTTCGGCTATCACATCAAACAAGTTAGTCATCTAATAATAACGACATATAATTAGTTCAACACAGTGTGAACGTACCTGTATGGTCCCATGGACCCGATCATAAGCAACCCACATTTACTTCTACAGCTATGAACCCAGGAGGTCCATCCTTACTTATTCTCATAAGATACATTTCTTATTTATCGATATCATAATACTTTTTTCTCTTCTTGACTATAATACATATTTATTACCAGTCAATTCATATTCATTTACATACATATTTTTTCCTCACTTTTATTAGTAACTCTTACCAAATAGGTACTCATTACTATAAAATCATTATCAGTTACTTTACTAATACATACTTATTAATAAAGACTCAATATACATTCTTTTACTCAATAACCTTATTATTATGGTTCGTTAATAAAGGTTTCATAATTACTTAGTTCATCATATTCACTTCCAAATTCATCAACTATACTAGATATATTCCAGTATCACATTATACCTATTTTCTTATCTTTTCATTCATTATCTTCATCAAAATATTTATTAATAAGGACCCATAAAATATCATAAGTATTTTCAGAACTCTTTGCTATGTACCCAGTTTAAAAGTCTCATGTACTCACCTTAACCAAACTTAATCCTCTTGTGCTTCTTTGAACAAAATCTTCACTTCTCAAGACTTGTAGAATCCAAGTCTTTCAACAAAAGCCCTAATCATGAAACCATACAAGGTTTAACATCAAACATCACCATTTACCACATATTTTACCACTAGTTAACTACCAGCATCATTTTCCCCAAATTTTACAAAACCCTAATTTTTATAAAACTCAAAACCACCATAGATCCAAGTCATAATCCATTTCCCATGGTGAAATACTATAGATCTAAGTTAACTAGCTTTTTAACCATTTGAAGTAGTTCATCAAGCTAGGGTTAATAATAACCTAACCAAATTTCCCAAATTTCACATCTAGAGGTTGAGAAAGAAGAGATTTACCTTAATCTTCAACAATGGAAGAAGAATCACGTGATTTGGAGTCCAAAATCAGCTCCAAACGACCTTTTTCACTCAAAAACGTATACTCACTTGTAGAGAGGAGTTCTAGGTTTTAAAATGCACAAAATGGCTGAAATCCCGCTTTTATTCAGCTTCAGCAAAAGTTCGTGCCGTGAACTCAGGCGTGAACTTCCCGCGTCATAACCCAAAAATCTCTGTCGGTAGTTCACGACCGTGAACTAAAGTTCGCTCCGTGAACTCAGTCGTGAACTAGTTCCCGCCGTGAACTCGAGCGTGAACTTTTCCAGCAGTCTTTGTTTCAGCTTAAACAAGGGATTTCACATAGCAAACGATGTCCGATTGACACGAAACCAAATCCCACGTTTTTAAACGATATATCTTATTTATCATATTTTTTTCATAATTTATTTAACACAAAAATCCGGGTCGTTACATCTTTATTATCTGTAACACCTCAATTTTTAATACAATACATTTGCCCAAATAAAACATTTTTATAAATAGAAGACCAGTTCCAAAACACGGATTTACAAAAACCTTTGATATGAAAATCAGAGTATGAGGTTTGGTGTTACAAAATATATCAAAACCAAGGTTAAGCACAAATCCGCTCTAATGATCTTCTACTCTAGGCCCCGCACATCTCAATCCATGCGCACCTAAATCCTCGGTCCAGAACCTGAGTACATAGCAAACAAACAAGGAGTACGTGAGACACAAAAATGTCTCGTGAGCTACATGGGTTTAGACCCCAATAATATCAAGTATCACATCGTATATAAATACATATTTATATTTTACCAACACATCTTAGTCACTCTATGGTGACTCTATCAGTCCTGCTTCCCTAGCATACATATCTAGTACATAAACATATATGCACTAGAACACAGTCATATCTAATACATAAACATATATGTACTAGAACACAATCGAACCTAATACATAAACATATATGCATTAGATTCCTAGATCACCTAGTACGCAAACATATGCGAACTAGAAGCACCCGAGTGCTTTGTGTACA
Organism: Calendula officinalis; assembly: GCA_963853835.1. Classification (NCBI taxonomy): domain Eukaryota; kingdom Viridiplantae; phylum Streptophyta; class Magnoliopsida; order Asterales; family Asteraceae; genus Calendula; species Calendula officinalis. Next base: position 32,607,039 of record OY970823.1, on the reverse strand, counting down.
AACATATGTACACTCGTCTCAGTGACCGGGATCTCTCCCGCGTCACCACCATCTATCTCTAATCATAACTCTATCAGTTATGCCAGTCAAAGCCTTTGGCTATCACATCAATCATCAAACAAGCTAGTTAGTTAATATCAATAATATATACTAACTCAACACATAATAAGTCTAGACAGACATCAAATAGACCAATCATAAGTAATCAAAATACTTCATATAACTATGTACTCAGTAAAGTCCACACGTACTCACCTTAGCAATAAAGTGCTCCAACCGTATTCTTTACGTCAGTTTCCTTGCTTCACGATTCGGTCAACCTTCCAAGACCTCACCAAATGCCTAGTACAATAATCACAAGATTATCAACATCACATTCTATCACCAATGTGTCCATCTATCTCTAGATAACACTTATTAACTCATTTCCCCCAATTATGGTGATTTACCAAACCCTAGGTTTAACCAACCTTTAAGATTCTTACAAATCATAATCATACACTTCTTTCCTTTGATAATATACCATCTATTAGGTGTATACATCACTTATATCACCATAACCCATAACCCCCAATAATTAGGGTTTCAACCCAACCATCAAAATACATAGATCTAAAGCTACAAAGATCAAGGAGTGAAGATATACCTTTAATCTTCAACTAGGAGTGAAATCTACCAAAGATTTGAGGAGGAATCACCCAAGAACAGCCACTATGCTCGAAAATCGCCAAGGAGAGAATTAGGGTTTTGATATGGCATCAAATGAGCCAAAACCCGACTTAAGGCTGTTCGTCCGAAGTTCACGACGCGAACTAAGTTCGCGTCGCTAACTTCCCCTTAAACGCGAACTTAGCGATCGTTATCTAGTCGTGAACTACATCGCGACCGATTGTCCAATTCCCTGCTAGCAGTTCCCGATCGGGAACACGACTTCGCGTCGCGAACTACCCAGTGCAGCAGGGCTGCACTTTTCGGTTGTTGCCTCAACCCGGTTTCGCCCATAACTTTCTCATACGGTCCCCAAACGACACGAAACCAATTCCTACGTTCTTTAAACGATTTATCCTTATTTATCATAATTTTTATAAATTTATTTACTTACAAATTTCGGGTCGTTACATTATCTACACTATAATAAGGTCAAAAAAATAAAAAATACATCCTGGCATTTTTTTGTTTAGAAAAACGCATATGTAAAAATAAAGGCAATTATTAAATATATGTCTTAAGGTTATGGTTAAAATTAATAATTATCGTTAAAATTTAATAGTTGATGGGCATTTTTAAAACATATTAAACCCCGTTTTCTTTTGCACCGTTCCGTTCAATTATAATTTGATTTTTTTTTCTTGTTTATATTATTAATTATTAGTCAAGTATAAGTATGGCTAGTTGGTGAAATAAGTGGACCAACACTAAGCCGCCTCCACTTAATTTTGTGATATGCCGCCTTTCATTTTTCTCTTTTAAACGGAACGGAGTACTCTTTTAAACGGAACAGAGTTTTTGTTCTAATGAACAGTAATCATGTATGCAAATTGTATATATAAAGTAGGTAAATGTTCAAGGTAGTCCATTAATTTTATCTAGTCCCAAGGGATAATTATTAGCCCTTGGATCAAGAAATATTAATGGTCAAGATCAAATTCAAACTACCACCACTACAAGCACATGTGCTTCTCCGGCGGCCAGAGACGGCGGCCGGCGGCGATTGGCGGCGGGCGGCGGCGGCTGGAGGTGGCCGCCGGTGATGGTGACCGGTGGTGGTCGTGACTGGAAGCACATGTGTTTTGAAAATAAAGGAGTGTATACATGCAGCCAAGCACATGTGTTTCAAGTAATGAAGCACATGTGTTTCATAACGTTAAGCACATGTGCTTCGTGATTTAAAGACAAATGAATTGCTTGTAGGTTACATGTGTTCAGGAACAAAAACATATGTGCTTGGCTTTATGAAGCACATGTGCTTCATAATGATATGTTTGTCACTTGTTTTGATTTTTTTTCTTGCGTAGTGAAGCACATGTGTTTCATAACATTAAGCACATGTGCTTCGTGATTTAAAGACACATGAATTGCTTGTAGGTTACATGTGTTCAGGAACAAAAACATATGTGCTTGCTTTATGAAGCACATGTGCTTCATAATGATATGTTTGTCACTTGTTTTGATTTTTTTTTCTTGCGTAGTGAAGCACATGTGTTTCATAACGTCAAGCACATGTACTTCATGATTCAAACACAAATGATTTGCTTGTAAGTTACATGTGTTCAGGAACAAAAACACATGTGCTTGGCTTTATGAAGCACATGTGCTTCATAATGATATGTTCGTCACTTGTTTTGATTTTTTTTTCTGTGTAGTGAAGCACATGTGTTTCATAACGTCAAGCACATGTGCTTCGTGATTCAAACACAAATGACTTGCTTGTAAGTTACATGTGTTCAAGAACAAAAACACATGTGCTTGGCTTTATGAAGCACATGTGCTTCATAATGATATGTTCGTCACTTGTTTTGATTTTTTTTCTGTGTAGTGAAGCACATGTGTTTCGTTACATCAATCACATGTGCTTCATATGCTCCCCTGTGTGTTTAGAAACTCATGTTTTTAGTGACTTGAAACACATGTGTTTCGTGACCTGAAGCACATGTGCTTCGAAGTAATATGTTGTGTTTTAGTGAAGCACATGTGCTTCGATATATCAATACCACCACCACCCTCATTACCGCCAGCACCTTCACTGTCATCCACCACCACCACCGCGGCCGCCACCGCCAGCCACCGGCGGCGGACGGGGGCCGGAGGCGGCGGCGGACGGCAGCCGGAGGCGGTGGCTGTAGGTGGCTTGTAGGTGGCTTGTAGGTGGGGATTTGATCTTGACCATCTGGATCCAAAGGCTAGGATTTGTCCCTTGAGACTAGACAAAAAAAATTTTATTTTTTTTTTTAACCAGCAAAAGGGGGCAACGGGTTGAGCTTCGGCATTGCCATCACCAACCCGAGGACCCCCACCAAAACTTTTATTACCAAAAAAAAAAAACGCCAGCAAGATACTAGCAATTACAAAAAAAGATTCTTAATCCAATCAACCCAAAAAGTCGAACAATGACCTCTTTGAGTTAACCAATTAAAAGAAAACATAACTATAAAATCAAAAATGTCTCCTTTCCGTATACTACCAGTATCAAAAGAGAAGCGTTCCTAAATCTCCAAATCATCCAACATGTAGCCATTCCTATCGTGTTCAATTTAACAACATCATTTCTTCTCTGCGTCGAGCAATGCACCTGCCAATCATCCAAAGAACCGCCCAAAAACTCATCCAAATCACACCATTTAGTAACCTTTTTCCAGACTTGCACCGAGGTATTACATGCAAAAAATAGGTGGCTCGCTGACTCCATAGTAGCATGACACATCGGACACAAAATATCATGAATCTCCATCCCTCTTCTAGACAAGTTTTGTCTAGTTGGCAAGCGATCCAATCTCAACCGCCACACAAAGATATTAACTTTTATTGGCACCGTTTTACACCATATAGTATTCAAAACTAAACCCGGGAGAAGATAACTATCAATGATCTTTCTAGCTCCCGCAACGGAAAAGTCATATTGATTAGGAACTGACCAATACACCCTATCGTTTCCTTCCCTAATATCAATATTATTAAGCAACAAACTTAAATTATTGAATTGTTCTGATTCAATTCCCCCTCTATGATCTCTTCGCCACCTCCAAACCCAATTTCCATCTATCCATATACTATTTACGTAACACTTATTCTCCATATCCAACCGAAATAACCGATTAAAAATCTCACTTAACGGTCGAGAATCTAACCAAATATACGTCCAAAACTTTATCTTATCTCCACTAACTAACTTATACCGCATAGCATTACGATCAATAATTGCATTATCATGCAAATAATTTACGTTACCAATTATACGCGACCACGTACCATTAAACATCCATTGTGATCTGGAATTATGAAACCCACCATCTTCACCATACATCGACTTTATGACTCGATTCCATAACCCATGTGGCTCCTTGAGAAAACGCCACCTCCATTTCAGTAAAAGCGCAAGGTTTAAGGCTTTAAGACTTGCTATATCAAGGCCACCATTTTCTTTAGAAGCCATTAAATTTTTCCAAGCCACCCAATTTACTTTATTTTCATGCTCTTGACAACCCCAAAAAAACCGAGCTCGCAAGCGTTCCATTTTAGATAACACTACTTCTGGAACCCGAAAAATTGACATCCAATACAACCCCACACTACCTAGAACCGATTTTAGAAGGGTTAACCGGCCTCCACCGGATAACATCTTAGTTTTCCAATTCGATAGCTTTTTCTTAAAAGCTTCCATAATTGGATCCCAATTAGATACTCGAGACATATTACCTAAAGTTGATAAACCAAGGTACATGCATGGAAGAGTAGTTGCAGCACACCCCGTACGTTGGGCCATGCACTCGATTTCCTCATTAGATACACCGACACCATATAAGTTGGATTTATGCACATTTATCTTTAGGCCAGAATCATTATAAAATCTCATTTAACGTGGAAATAGTGCCATCCATATCATCACCATTCCATTCCGTCACCACAATCACATCATTTAGCATAAAAGAAATGTGAAATATTTAAATTTGTAGAACCAATAATTGCACCTTTTATACAATTTTCCTCCACAGCTTTTTCAATCGCCAAATGTAAACCTTCCATAGCTAAGATAAACAAAAAAGGAGAAAGAGGATCTCCCTGACGAAGACCCCGATACATAGCAAATTCTTCAGTAAGGCTACCATGCACCAACACTGACAGTGTCGCCGATGAAAGACAACCCTTCACCCATTGTCTCCATTTATGACTGAAACCCATCTTCACCGTGATAAAATCTAAGTAATCCCAACTTAAAGAATCATACGCCTTTCGAAGTCGACTTTAAAAAGAAGAAGTTTTTTCCTTTTCTTTTTATACCATTCAATTATCTCATTAACCATTAAAGGGTCATCTAAAATTTGCCTTCCTTTTATAAAGGCCGATTTTTCAATACTAATCACTTTGTCAACAACTTTAGCTAACCGTAGAGCTAAAAACTTAGCAATGATTTTGTATTGAACTCCAATAAGAGAAATAGGGCGGAAATCATTCACTAAGGTCGGGTTACTAACCTTAGGAATCAACGTGATAAATGACGCGTTGCACCCTTTAGGAATCTTCCCCGTATCTAGAAATTCCTTAAGATCAGACAAATCCTTTGAACTTCCTAGAATACAACTCATATAGTGTAATATATCGGAACCTTTTTTAATACAAGAAAATCAAGGGAACAGCTTATTTAAATTTAAAACTATAATAATGTATGTTACTGAAGAAGGTATGCTTGTCACGCCGTCGTTTAGGCGTGGTTCAAGAGCAAACAAAAATAAGTCACCAATAATAGATTTCTTTAATTCTTATTATATTTTTAGTTGCAGGTCGCTTAAATCTAAATATGTGTACTTAGGATCTCAATCTAGTCACGCACGGACCTACATCAACACACGTGTATACAACCACTCTGAATCTGTCATTTTTTATTAGGGTTTTTTTCTAACATAGGTATATGTTAAGGTGCATTAATAATCTTAAATTTTCTAAAAATTTTACAAAAATCATTTAATATATCACCTAAAACTATCAATTTTGACTTTATTAAATGTTCATTGCTACGGTTTAAGAAATTTTAACTTCATTAAATGTCTGCTTTTTAACATAGGTATATGTTAGAAAAATCCTTTTTCTTATCCATATTTATTAGAGAAACTAAAATTATTACCCATGTAACACAGGGGCGACATAATTAAGTTGATAAAACGTATAACTAAATCTTTAAATTGCATAAGATTAAGTATTTTTCCAACTTAGGTTAAAAAAATGGTAGTTTTAGTAATTTTATCGATATGATTTATATTTTGTTTATAGATTTTAATTTCACTAATAATATTACTATAACAGTATAACTTTTTAAACACAATTTATTGTACGACCACAAAGTATATATCTGTCCAAAGCACAAAAGACAAAATATAATATGACTATTTCGTAAAATTAACCAAAAGAATATGCTTAATGCATTTATTGCTATAGATAGAAATTTTGGTGACACTGACAAAGAGGGATAAGAGGCTTGGTTATCAAGGCGCCATCCTACATCGCACCTCGCAATCTTGCCACCACAGAATAACCTTTTAAAAAATATGTTTATATTTATAGTAGACTACTTTAAGGTATCAAACTTAGGCCTCTCTCAATCGTGACACGTCAGTAAATCCGTTAGTAGCGTCACGTCATCCCATCTTTACTGACACGCTACTGACACGGTCGTATCAACCATAACCCATCACTACGCATCTTTTCCACATCATCATTTTTAATTAAAATTTAATAAATAAAAAAATATAAATTTTTTAAACAAAAATAATATATTATACCTATTAAAACAAATATATAAAAAAGAAGTTTAAAATTAAAAAAAAAAAGAAAAGAGAGAAAAAAGGATTTTATATTAAAATATATACAAAATGTACAAATTTTTATCCACAAAATACAACTCCCAAAACCCCCCTTTCTATCTCTTCCCCTTCCTCTCTCCTCCTCTCTTCTTCCTCTGCACCAACGACGCCAACCGGATCCGTCCTCACCAAGACGCACCTCCAACGACGGCACCCACGACGCGGCCGTGCCGACGGCGTCGTGTGGTGACGGCCAAAAAAAGCCCATGACGGGGCTTACAGACGTGTCGTTGGCACGGGTCTTATGTTCAATATATATATGTGATTTCACTGCCGTTGTAACTGTTTTCAAATTTTATATGATATCTAGTAAATATTAAATATTTATTAAGAAATAGATTGAATATATCTATGGACAGTGGCGGATCCAGGAAAAAAATTGAGGGGTATCACCGGTTGCACATTTTTTTCTTAGGGGTGTTACCTATACTAACAATTTATTATTATTTTAAATTAGTATTATTTTAACACTATTCGACATAATATCAGAGGTTGCACAGATAACTCGGTGCATCATACTAGATCCACCCATGTGTGGAAGTTCTTACCGGTAGATAATTATTGAAATAAAAAACATTTATTAAATTATAGTAATAAAAGGAGTAACATTTTATGTTACCCCAATAGTCGGTGTGGTTGAAAACCCCATTAAAAAAAAGGAAAAATTGCATCTTGAAGATCACGACAATTGCAACTTTCCCAATTAGAATCCAAATTATTAAACTAGCCAAAAAATGGGCACCCTCTTTCTGCAATTCTACTCCTGGTTTGACCATTTACAACAATCCTTTATGTTTCCCATGGTCACGAAACCCTGCAAAAACACCCATCGACCACTCCCCAAGTCTCTCTGCAAATGTCGGATCACACTCGATTAGAACCCCAAATCACAACTCCACTCCTCCTAAAAACAGAGCAAATCCAGATTCTACACGAAGATGATGATGATGATGAAAATTGCGATCTCGATGGATGCCTCCAACAGTTGGATTTTTACATGCTGTTATTAGGTTTCAATCAATCATCATTTTTGCGATTAGGGTTTTCATGGGCGACGTTTTTGACGATTGGGGTTGTGATTCCGGTGGTCGTGCTTTTGTTGACCACCAACTGTTTGCGATGCGACCTTTATCAAGTTAAAGGATTTGAGCTTGTTGTTGTTTCTTCACATGCTTGTTTGGCAGCTTCTGCTCTGCTTTGTCTTTCACATAATCTCAGGAAATATGGGATTAGAAAGTTTCTGTTTGTTGATCAGTATAACGGCCATGTTCAACGGTTTTCAAACGAGTATGTTCACAAGATTTCTGTAAGTAAACCCTCATATTTTGCCTTTTTTTTTATACAAAAAGATGGTTTGTTAAACTAAAATTTATTTATTCGGGTGAGTATGAGAAACTTTAGGTATAAAGTTTGATTCTTTGCTTAATTGCTTTTGAATAATTTATTATTTCTTCTAACAAAAATAAAGAGGGAGAATCATAATTTTTAATACTTGCTGGTGCTGGAGCTTTAAGGGGGGGTGTTTGGACATGTGTTTAAACTGGTTATAGTGATTTGAGGTTGCAATATTTTGCATCAATTTATTCAATTGTTTTCATTTTCTTTATGATAATTAAGGATAAGTAAATTAAACCATTTTTAATATTAATTGCAGGAAAGTAAACGTGCACTAGTATTATGGTTTCTTCCATGTCTAATCTTGAAAATAGCTCGGGAATTTATCCGAATGATGTACATGCACCACGGGTCATGGTGGAAATCATTCGGTGTTTTGGTTAGTTTAACCGTCTCATGGGCTTATGTAACCGTAATCTTTTTATCATCATGTTTAGTGTTCCATTTGGTCTGCAATTTACAAATTATCCACTTTGATGATTATGGAAACTTATTGGAAAGAGAAACCGATGTTTTGGTATTTATAGAAGAACATGCCCGTTTACGTCATGATTTATCAAAAATAAGCCACCGCTTCCGGATTTACCTTCTTCTTGTATTCATAGTAGTCACATCAAGCCAATTTGCAACTTTGTTCCAAATCACCGAGTTTAGGGATAAAGTAACATTCATTAATGGTGGTGATTTTGCGGTAAGTTGAACGACTAATCATTTCATTTCTTGACAGTTTAGTACCCTGAATTTGGCTGACTAGCTCTTCTACTACCCTGAACTAGGCCTGTGCACGGTCCAAGAACCGAACCGAACCTACTAGAACCGAGAACCGAACCTACTAGAACCGAGAACCGAAAAAATGGTTTTTGCCGGACCGAGGACCGAACCCATACCTAGAACCGGCCGGAACCGAACCGAGAACCGAGCTAATTTCTTCGATTATTTTTTCGGTTTAATCTCGGTTTTGGACCGAACCGAACCGCTTGGAACTGAACCGATTGAACCGAGAACCAATTTTTCATAAAAATTAGAACTGAGAACTGAACCGATGTAGCTCGGTTCGGTCCGGTCTAGTCCGGTTCTACGGTTCTCCAAGTCGGTTCTCGGTACAACTTGCACATGCCTACCCTGAATTATTAAAGGTGCAACATAACTTGACAAAATGGTCAAACTTATTACTCTGACTCATTAATCTGATCACGTTTTCTTACTTGACTTACTTTCGTTGGAGCTTTTGACAAACTGAAAACTATACGTTCATCTCAAATTAGTAAGTCAGGGTACTAAATCGACCATTTTGTCAAGTTCAGGGTACCATGATCCACCTTTAATAAGTCAGGGTGGTAGTGAGGATTATCCTCAGGGTACTAAAGTGCAAAATTAATTTTGTGACAGGTGTCCTCAATTGCACAAGTTGTCGGGGTGATTCTATGTCTAAATGCTGCAGCAAAAATCTCCCACCGAGCCCAAGGAATTGCAGCATTAGCAAGCAGATGGCATGCTTTAGCTTCATGTGGGCCCGATGATACTTCTCAAATGAGAAACGGGAATTTTGACCCGTTAAGATCGGTTTATTCAGAACCCGATTTGGAAGCCATGAATTATATTCCGCTCCCGACAAACGAACAGCTCACCTCTTATTTGTCTTCATATCACAGGCGACAGGCGTTTTTAATGTATTTGCAGAATAATCCAGGTGGCATTACTTTGTACGGGTGGATTGCTGACCGGACGCTTATAAACACCATCTTCTTCATTGAGCTGTCACTCGTTCTGTTCGTGCTTGGAAGAACAACTGTGTTCACAACCACCAACTGATTCTTCTCTTCTTGTTATTCTTGCAATCTCTTTTACTGTATAGTTGCTTCATTTTGTTTGAAGAAAGACAATTAATATATGAAAGAAGATTATTGTCAAATTCATTTGGGAGTTGTAAATAAGATTATACGATGCTATAATCCACATCTATTTCGTATCTTACGTGCTTAAATTGTACGTATTTTTGTTATTTTGGACGGTTTTTATCACCATATTTGCAGTCGGGTTTTGTACTATTACTGAAGTTTTCTTTTATTAGTGAAAGCAGTTTATATTAGTCAAGGGGGTGTATTGTAAATAGTCTATGAAGTAGGTTGTGTTGGGTACCCAAAAAAATTGAAAATTGAAATTGAATAAAAATAAGAACAAATAAGAACTGAGAACTAGATTGAAATAATGGTTTTGGTTCTAGTTCGGTCCAGTTATTTCGGATTTAGAACGGAAATTATATTATCAATATAAATTACATCTGAACTATTATGGTTTTGAAAAGATACTAGACTTGTGATTGTTAAAATTCTAATTCTAAAACATAAAAAACCAAAACTGAGAACCGGCTGAAATTTGGTTCAATTTTTTGGTAAAATAATTATCCCTACTATGAAGTAGACATGTTACCTAACCGGCCCGTTTGAGCAACTGCAAAGGCAAAGTACCTCTTCAGCCCAACCAAAAGTTTACTTGTATTTTGTTCCATCGATATTTTTTTGTTCCGATATTAATAATTAGAGTGTATATAAGATTTACTAAATTAAATATTGTATTTGTTAAGTAAAAAACAATATCAGCATCTGTTTTTTGAAAATGAAAAACCTATACGGATATTCAATTACCTATATTTCTTAATAATTGGCTACATATATTATTAAATTATTATCTCTACTATATTATAAAGCATTTACCCTTTCCTTATTTAGCAAGGCTGAAAATTCAGCCAACACACTTACTATTTTTTGAATGATTCGGGTTTTAAATAAATGGGTCTGGCTAGATTCGAACGCGGGAGTACTGAGTTGATAACATACACCTCAACCAACCGAGCTAACTGGCTAGACTTGCTTTTACTGAGGCTTAAATCTTTATGAATAAAACTCATCCCCATGGCTAAAACCCACCGCCTAAAGGACCAATGGAAAGCCACCGCCTCAGGGCCAATGGAAAGTCACCGCCTTATTGGCCAATGCATGCGCAAGCCATCGAGTTTTTTCTTGGGCAATGAACGATTGCTTCAGAAAAGTACCATAACAATGAACGATTGCTTCATATAGTTCAAGGGTACCTTTTACAATAGCATCAGGTTTTGAGCATCCTTGATTTCTACAGTTTTTAATTAACATCATCATCAATTCTTCTACATACTATAACAATGGGCGGGAATAGCTTTGCTGGATCTATTGAAGAAAAATCCAAGCGTCGATGATCAAACCATACATTCTACCGGATTATACTCCGCCGCACTTGCTGGTTCCCCTGCCACTGCGAATGTTGCTGCCGGCACCCCATTTGCATCTAGGGCTTTTCTTGGGTATATACTTCCATCATTTATCATAATATTCTATTGTTGATGTTTTATAAGAGCGAAACGAATTAGATTTTGTAGGGCTTTATCGAAGACTCAAATTATTGCAGCGGCTGTATCTGTTTAATTTGGAGGTTTTGTAGGGAATAGCTTTGCTGGATCTGTTTAATTTGGAGCCTTATAATCATGTTGAAGCAATAACAACATTGCGCAAGTTTACCTATTTACAGTTTTTATAATGATATATTTTTTCTATAAATTTAATTATGTTTGCTGTTAGGTCATTTGATACGTCATGAATATTAAGTCATTTGATGCGAAGCTCTTGGGATAATTAAAGTAGTAATGATTTGTATATTGTTTAAATGTTTGTGCATAATGCTTATTTGGTGGTTGTAGAAATTGACACTTTGTGGCATTTTTCACATGTGATAAGTCATATAAACGAAACCCTGGACTGGCTCGAGTTCTTCTGTTTATATTACATGCAGAACATGAATTGAATTGCTCAACAGCAGCTGCAAGGCATATTGCATCAAGGTAAACTTTTATGTATTTTTATAATTTTTGAAGTTTTTTATCCTAATTTTATGTTAGTATTTAAAGCAAATAAAGATTGAATTTTATGTGCATGTAGTGGTCTTTATGTATACGCAGCTCTTGATGGACCAAATGGTGCATGTACGAGGCTCTTCATGGAGGCGCGCGCAAATGAGGTACAATTGTCAAAATGGGTTGGTTGGGTAACGGTTACGATCTGGATAAAGTTGGTTGACTTGTTATGTCATTTTTAGATAGTTGATGTTTTGTGTGTGATAGACACTTGGGCTGCCAATTGGGTTCACGAAATGAGGGTTAGATTGGAAAATCTATCAGCTTCTCAAAGAGAATATATAACATTTGTGCTCTTTTAAACATATCTTGTCATGAACCTGTAATTTAGTTACTTATAATGCTAAATTTCTCTTTTTATTTGATGCAGAAATGTTCCCTGATAATATTGGTCCCGAGCAAGAGACTGATGAAGGTTCGGTTATTAGGGACGACGAAAAAAAGAGCAATTTTTTAGTAATTTTTCAAGAAGATTACTCGGGCTGATGATTTACCAAAAACAAGATACACAAAGTGGAATAAAGTGTACTATTTTGCCTATTTTGGTAAGCCTTAATACATATATATAGATTTCATGGTAGCAAATTTTGTTCAAATAAAATTATCTGGTATTAATACGTTAAAATTTTGTCCCTGACCTATGGCCGATTCGGGGTTTTTGTCCCTAATGTTTTTTTGTCCGTTTTTTTGTCCTTTAAGTTTTTAAAATTCTGGAAATTTGACCTTCCGTCTATTTTTAGCCGTTAAGTGACCAAAAATGCAAGGCATGTGAGGGCATTATAGTCCTTTTCACCATTCTTCATCTTCTTCATCTTCTTCCCCAACCCCCAACTGATCCATGAACCCTAATCCTAAATCAAGATCAAATTTTTAAATCCATCATCTTCATAACCAATCAAACCTACAAAAATCAAATCGAATTCATTCCACCCTCATTCAATTCCTCGTTCAAAAGAAAGTCTGCTCCCAGATCCGCCGTCAAGAACTTGAAAATTTTATTTTTATCTTATTCTCTGCAACCAAACTTAGATCTGAAGAATCAAAAAGGGTTTCTAGGGTTTCTTAAACTTGATTTGTGATCTAGGGCTTCTTTAACTCGATGTGGATGGACAGGTCGGTGGATGGTGGCGCTGGTGAAATCAGAATTAGTAGTCACCGGAATTGGAGAGTTGGGGAAGATAGTCGCTGGAATTGGAGAATTGGGGAAGATGGTCGCCGGAATTGGAGAGTTGGGGAAGAAGGTCGCCGGAGTTGGGGAAGGAGGCCGCAAATCGATTTTTGCGGTTGGTTTATAAGGATATGTCGTCGGAGTTGGGGAAGAAATAGGACGGCATAAGAGAAATGGGATAAAGATCTACTCTCTCTCGCCGGAGCAACATGTTTGTATTCTCTTTCTCGCCGGAGCAGGTTGACGGGGGTGGGGATTTGCAGAGAGGGACTAGTTTTGCTGTGGATTCTTCAAATTAAATATGAAAAATAAGATCCCCAATGCACCATAGATCTGTGAATCCATAGCGCTAAAACTGTGAACAAATATCGAGATCAAAAACAATTTTGAAGTTCTTACTCCTCGCGGTTGTAGTTGTTGTTGATGATGATGCAAGGGTAATTTGGTAAAATGGACAAAAAACCCGTCACTTAACGGCTAAAAATAGACGGAAGGACAAATTTCCAGAATTTTAAAAACTTAAAGGACAAAAAAACGGACAAAAAAACATTAGGGACAAAAACCCCGAATCGGCCATAGGTCAGGGACAAAAACTGTAATTTACCCATCGTAATTTGACAGAGTAAATTGGTTAAAAAAAATATATATTTGTGGACAAATATGATTTTAGGTCAACCCAAACTGTTTTATTTTACAAAAATAAAGTTATTTAGTCCTCCAATTTGTCACTTTCCCCCCTAATACAATGTGCATAGGATTAGGTTTTATGGCAGTCTACTTTTCTAGGATGTGACGTAGTTTGTTGATATATGTCGAAGAAATAGAGAGGTTGAGCCAGAAGCGAAGAATAGCAAATGGGAATATTGGTCTAATCACCCTGTGTTTTCAGCACAATCGATACTGATTTTAGTTTGGAGCCGAGTATTTGTGTTTTTATATACCTACTGATTGAATTTTGTTCCTAAAGAATTTATTTGGTGATTTCTTAGTATTATATTTTTGTGGTTCAAATTAAATTGTGCATTTCTAAAATTGAATTGTTGGGTATGATCTTTTTATAACTTCTTTATGTGTTTTATAAGTGATTCAAAATTATAGAAAGAGTTGGTCTGATTAAACATTCAAATTTACTTTATGTTTGTCCTTTGAATGTCGAAGATTATTACCACCATCCATGATGCTATGTCAGCTTTCAAAGTAATGTACCAACGAGTAAATATTGCTATCGGACAACATTTGTTCGCCGCATAATATTGTTACATGGTACCCGCCGCCGTATTGCGCGGGTACCAGCTAGTTATAATATAAAGAGTTTAATAATATATTATTATATTAAATATTAAATTAGAATAAATTAAAGTGAAACTTGGAAATAAATAAACAAAATTAATCAAAAATATTAGAAAATGACTCACGTATTTGTGAAGTGAATAATTCAGTTGAGTTACATGTAACAAACATTTATAGGTTTAGTGCTTTATTAGAGAGATAATTACCAAAATAGATAAAAAAATGTTATATTTTTTAAAATAAATTTGTGTGACTTGGCTGTTCCAAAATAAACCGTGTAATTCTTTTTTGTGAGCCGAATGTTTTTTTGTGCGCCTGATGTACGGACATAGACCATGTCAAATTTTCTGATTATCGTCCAAATTTGAAAGAAAGAAACGATCATCGCGGATTATAATCAATAACAACAAAAGAAAGCATTTCAAACTAGACATTAATTATACAAAAACGAAGAGAAAAATGAATGATAAATATAACAACGATCAAGAAATCGACAAGTGATGGAGATGGCGGCAGGAGGGCGGTGTTACCAGCAGCAGCAGCAACAGGAAGGTAATTTAATGGAGAAAGAAGAAGGCAGGTGACCCGTTCTTCTTATATAATCTGCTCTTTCACATGTTTGTACGGCTTTTTCATTCAGTTTAGCCTCTGCTTTTGCCCGTTTTTCTTCTGCTATTCTCCTCGTTGAAGCCAGTTTGTTTGTGTACTTTTCTTGTGCTCGAGCTTTCAATCTTTCCGCCTTAGCCTAACCATGAATTAAAACATATATCGATTCACAAAATCAAACAAAATGTCGCGAAACGGGCTTAAAAACAGAACACGAGTTTTTTGTGTTTTTTTTTTACCTCCATTCTTTTCATTTCCATCTCGGCTTTTCGCTTTTCATGATTCTCCCACGCTTCTATCTTCACCTCTTCACGCTTGAACCTTTTATGTAACAACCAAAGATGCATGACTAAGGGGGTGTTTAGAAGTGATCATAATATGATATTGGATATTTGGATTATCATAGGGTGTATTTAGATAAGCTTTTTGATTTATAAATCTTCTTTTAGCTAAAAGTGTTTGGTCACTTTTTGGATTTGAAAATTAGTGTTTACCTTAGCTTATTGGTTTATTTATAAGTTAGATGAAAACTAACTTTTCAAAAACTCAACTTATCCAAAAGTCATTTTAAAAGTATTTTTTACCTTTATGTAAATACCTTTTTAACTTATTTCATTTTTAGAGAAGTTAATAAGTCAATAAACACTTTTCAAAAGCTTTCCCAAATCATAATCAGATAATCAACTATCAACAAGTGCAAAAAAAGCATTAGTTATGCTAATCTTGCATAAAAGTGCACTATTTGTGCAAAAAACTCTCACCTTGCCATGTATTTTGCGCGTTCGGCCTCATCCCAAGCCATCGCTCGGGTTTCAAGCGGATTTAGCTTAGAATCTTGACTCGGGTTTCTATTTTCAACCACGTTCTCACCATTAGTGTCTTCACTTTCTCGTCCAAACCTCGTGGTCCCACCCGTGTCAACTTTTGGCACGGGTGCAACCGCGGGTGCCACATTCGGGCCAGACCTTATTGGAGTTGTGGAGCCCGAGGCAATCGGGCTCCGGGCAGCCGGGGTGGTGGCTCGAACCGGTGTGGCAGATCTTGAAGGCTCTTGGCTACCAATTGGGGTCATTTCGGTCCCCATATCTCTAACACAAACTGGCACAATTGACTGACCAAAATCGACCTTTTTTGTTTCAATTGACCCGTGTTCTTCGTCTTCACTACTCGGGTAATCTTTTTTAGGAACCGGTGCAATCAATCTCCTATCGTCAGCATTTGAATCACGTGGCTCACTGTTTGACTGACTCTTATCCACACCTCTAGACAAATTAACCAACCATTTTTGTGCATCGTCCCATTTTGATGGTGTTGCTTTGCCTAAACCGGTTCGGTGGTGGTGCGAACCACGGGTCGACCCGTTTCCTTTTTGAAACTCGAAGCTTACACCGCCTTGAATCTCTTGAGGTGATCCAAGATTCAAGACACCCTTATCCTCTACGGACCTCATAATCAGTTCCCTTGATCAAATTATCTAAAAATCTAATAATACAAATAAACTATAAGTATCATACACCAGATTATAAAAACAGCCACAACCCAGATTGCAAAATATAATCTTTGATTGAAGTAATCAAACAGATCTAAGCATATAGAAAGCAGAAGGTGGGACTGTAGTATGCAGATAAGGTGTTTGATAATATTACTAGGTGATAATGTGAACTCAGTAGCGAGTTAAATGCAACCCAACTCAACTCAGTTTAAATTCCAGATTCCAAATGCAGTAGGATTATGAATTTGCATACTTATGGAGTGGAAGAAACAAAGGGTTGAAAGAAAGAGGAAAAGGAAGCAGAGCATAAAACCTTGAAGGAAGGTCAAGAGTTTTTGAGATTTGCAAGATTATAATTTAATATTATTAAAAAGGAGAATTCAGGATCTGGTTCATTAAACAATATATTAAAACCGAGAATCGAGAAAATGGTTTCGGTCAGACCAAGGACCGAACTGGACCAAGGTTTTCCGTGTTTTTTGGTTTTGAACTGACCCTGATAACTGATTTTACATGAAAATTAGAATAAAAAACCGAATTGTTATAGCTTGATTCGATTCGATGGTTCTGGTCAATCCTCAGTTCAGTTTGTAATTCTTGTAATAAAGCTATACTAATTGTAAAAAAGAAGTTTGTATATAGTACATAGGATATAATTTACCCTAAGTAAAAATTCTAAAATGGTGAAAAAGGAAAAGGTTATAAAGTAGCCCACTTTGTTATCATCTAGTAACTTGATTCAAAGAAGTACATAAATGGGGGTCTTGAAGTCTAGATTTGGTTTGCCATTTTAACGGACCCAATGAGTAGGGGAGTGGGTGGGAGTGACACGTGGACGGACAAGATTAATAGAAAAATGATACTGTGGAGCATGTGATGGGCAATATGGGGTTGTCTCTGGTATATTTCACATGGGGTTGTGACTTGTTGGAACGTAGGTACAATACAAATTTAAGACGTATGGGTCCTAAACTCTAATTGACTGTTTTCTTGGCCATTTAAGCTGACGTGGCGTGGGGTAGGGTAGGGTAGGGTGGGGTTTATAATAAATTGATACGGGATAGGGACCTAGGGGCTAGGATGGTGGTGCAAGTAGTTTATTTAATGTTAGAATCAAATGTCTTAGAAACTTAGTTCAACCGTCAATCGAACCAGTTAAACTGTGAAATGTGAAGTTAGTTAAAAGCTGGTTAGAATAGTTGTTGTAAATCAGTTAGTGTAGATCAACTGATTACCAAGAGGACCTTTGAGGGTTTTCTTTAAACAAGGTATAGGGTTCAAGTCTTATTGAAGACTTTTCTTCATGTGAATAAGGTGCTGAGGTTTATTCCTCACGGATGGAGGGTTTGAGGGTGGACATACTACTAGTTGTGGATGTCACTATCCAACTTGAATCACTAACTAATTATGTAACTAACTAACTAACTTGCCATTCAAATAAAAATAGATTGGTGGTTGTAACTCGATTGAAATCTGCAGGTTAAATATTAAAATTTGGTTGAACTGGTCGTCGAACCGGAAAAAATCCGATTTTTCAAAAATAAAAGATAAATAAAATAGACATCTAATATGAATCTTTATACGAAGTATATAGGTTCTAGAACTTTAATATATTAACTAGTTTAAAAAAAAATAGGCTTTAGATTAATTTTTTGCATTCTTTATGGTATATATTTTGTATATATATATATTTTTTTGCATCTGTGCAACATTTACATAAATATTACATATAAATACTTATTTCCATTTTATACATATTTTTTATAAAAAGACACCAAATAATGATATACATTTTTTTTGCATTTATGCAACATTTACATAAATATTACATATAAATACTTATTTGCATTTTATACATATTTATTATAAAAAGAAACAAAATAATGATTATCAATTTGTTAAATTTTCTTTCACATGCATATGCAGGATCAATGCATGTGTCTACAGTGAGGAACCGTTTTACAAACAGTATATTCCTTATTTTAAGAAGAGCTGTTTACTTATCAGTTATCACAAGATAATAAAAAGTCCTAAAAATTATCCTAACCATAACATGGATATTTGGATGCTCTAATTTGGTCCTTGCCGGATCCAAATAATACCTGCCCGATCCATATATTCGGACCAATCATAATACTTATACACGTAAGTACGTGACCAAATCGAAACCATATGAATTTTCAAAAGCGAAACCGAAACGATTCCATGTTCTCAAACAATGATATTTAGTCCTACCATTTAGACCTACCTGATAAGTCTGCCCACTTGATAGGATGACATGTGTATTCCACTAATTCTCTCTCCTAATATTATCCCTTGATGTTAACACGTGTGTTCATCTAATAAGTAGGCCTATGAGTAGATCTAAATGATAGGCCTAAATACCATTACTCTTTCGGTTTTACGTCAGTCCTTTTTACCACAAATGCTCATCCTTATCCGAAAACTGAACCAAAACTGAAAACGATGAATTTTCGAAACCAAAATTGGTTACATATTTTCAGTTCGGTTCGATGTCGGTTGGTTTTCGGTTCAGTTTTTTTGACACCAACCCCTACTAAGTAACACATGATAGTTGATGATTTCAGTCTGTTTTACCACTAGGTCATCATCAAATGGTTAATTCACAAGCATTAACATCTAATTGCATAAAATTTCCAACAACATTATAAAAGCACTATTACATCATATACTATCAACCAACAAATTCAATGGTTTTTGAAACTAGATCTATAAGCATTACACATAACTAGACATATGATGGCTCAAATCAAACAACACCATCATCTTCACATCCAAATCCAAATTCACAAATTCAAATTCAGATCTGAATTTGAAATTTGAGTCTTTCATTCTTGATGCATATATGAACAAAGATCAACCATTAGTAACAGGAAGCGAGCTTAAGTAAATGATTGTTGCTGTCATCGTTCCCAACAACCCACCAGCAATAACCTGCAAATTATGTATCTAAAAGGGTCAAATATGTAAAATTGGATTATGATTTTCAAAATTTGAGAATTTAGAGGATACATGAAAACAGACCTGAGGAGGAGTGTGGCCAAGAAGTTCACGTAATGGCAGGCTCTCAGCCAATGGATGTTCAGCAGGAAGCTCATATACAATTTGGTTTAAAACCTGAATTTTGCAATTTTTAGAAAAGAAAATAGGACAAAATGCATTTTATTACCCTGAACTTGGTTGACTAGGTTCTCTACTACCCTGAACTATTAAATGTGCAACATGGTACCCAGAAATTGATAAAATGGTCGATTTAATACCCTGAAATTAACGAGTCAGGGTACTAAATCGACCATTTTGTCAAGTTCAGGGTCCATCTTGAACCTTTAATAGTCCAGGGTAGTAAAGGACCTAGTCAGCCAAGTTCAAGGTACTAAAATGCAATTTGACCAAGAAAAATGACATCTTTATAAACGAACCTCTGCTTGGCGGCCAGCATGCAAACGTACACCAGTTGCATCATACATTACCTGGCATAAAATTCAGTTTCATAAGAGATCACAATTTGTGGCTTGGAATATAATTTTCAATTTCTTTTTTTTGTGTTTAATTTATTTTAGTTGGAAAGGTTGAAAGATCATACTATAATAGCTATAATGAGGGCAGTTGCAAAGGTTGAACCACCAACTCCATCTTGTAAACCAACAGCAACTGCAAGAGCAGTGACTGTTGCAGAATGAGATGAAGGCATGCCACCAGATCCAATAAGTTGCTTCAGATCCCAACGGTGTTCCCTGTACCTGCATATCTACCAAATGCATATAAGAATCTTAGGGACTGTTTGGTTCACACAAATTTTTGGAATGAATTGGAATCTGTCAAAGGAATTTGAATTTGGAGGAATTTGAATCTGAATGAAATGAATTTGGGTTGAAATTAAGGAGGTGTTTGGAACTTTGGATGTGCAGTTAAATTGTTTATTTGCAATAAACTAATTGAGATCAATAGGTAAAGGTCAAAATAATCATCAAATCTGGTTATTAGATTGACTTACTATTTGATTTTGTTCTTCATCTTTTGCAATATTTGGCAAAACAATATTATTATTCTTATTTTCCAATTGGTTATGGTAAAAATTAATCGAATTTGTAGTAGTTGTATGTAAATTGAAATGAATCTAAAAGTTTACTAGCTGTATAAAACTTGAAGCATACTCTAATTCTAATATTTGTTCTTCAAGTTACAATAATGACTATAAAATTGAAAATTCTAAAGCGTGACATGATATAACAAGTATCATCAAACAGTAACATCTTAAATCAATCAAAAAGTTCATGACATGAAGCTGAGATCACAGCAGAATCAATTATTTAAATACGGAAACCTAAAAAACTGGCCGAGCTAAATATAGAAAGATCATAATCCAAACGTAATTTCAAATTCAAGCAAAAAAAAAAAAAAATCAGGTTCTAATTTAACGAAACGAACAAAAAACATACCAGGTGGTGAAGACTTTGATCGATTGCGCAAGAGCAAAGGCAACCAGAGCAGAAACCAGAGCATAGTTCATATAAACAGGCTGTGAAGACGACGGAGAAGTGAACGAATTCGAGCTCGGAACTGAATTGTGAGTCGTGAACAGCTTTGATGTTGATGAAGCAGTCATTTCAACAATTGATCTCATCGTTGTAAGATGCAGTGATCAATATGCTAGTGTTTTTGTGTGTGTTTGAATCAGAATTTGGAGAATTAGGGATGCAGAAACGTGAAAGGGGAGAAAAGATGACGGAATTTGAAGAAAACGTAAAGGTTTTTGATATTTATGTCTGCACGCAGAGGAAGGGGAAGAATCTTGAAGATGCCTTTTTTCCCTCTATTTTAATTAATTAATTGGAGCCCTAATTCTATATGCTCAAATGTCATAGAATATGCTCTTGTTATTTCTTTTAGATACCTTCACATCAATTATTCACAACATTGTACCATGTTGATATATTTTATATCTTATTAATATTAATATTTATATCAGTTTGTGTTAAACATAGATGCTCTATTGGAGTAGTAAAGTATTATCTGAATTATATGAATTCTGTATTTATATGTATTTTTTACAAGCCTAGTTGAAAGTTGGAGCAGAGAGCTGTATGTAAATTTAGAGTCGAAAGTTGTAGTTTTATTTTCATATAGATATTTGGCAAAAATAGGCTCAAGGTGAAAAATGTAAAACGTAATAAAAAAATACATAACTATGCTACTATGTGGTAGAATACAATCATTTAACGGTATTCTGTAAAAGAAATTTTTTTAAAATCCAGCTCTTTTGTTTTGGAATTTTTTTTTTTAAATGAAAGTTAAAAGCTCTTGCATCCATTCCATACAGTTTTTGTTTTAATAAGAATTTATTTTAAAACAAAAAGTTAAAAGTTTCAAAAAACTCATTGTCAAATATTTTCCTACATTTTAAAACTTAGGTATGTAAGTTGTTAGCTGTCCATCATTCAACAGATCAAATTCAAATTTCATAGGAGATATTGTGTGATATTTAAGTGTGTGTATATTTGTTTTTCTAAAAATATATTTAACAAAATTGCTAGATATAGAATAGAAATTATTCATAAATGTATTTAACTGGTGGTGTTTGTTTTAGTTTATTTGGTGGTATTATTAGCTTATTAAATTTTATAAAGACTTTTTCACCTTATGAGCTTACATACAAATAGCACAAAACTAAAAAACATCTGAATATTTACTTGACATTCCAAAATATAAATTATTGAAAAAGTCCAATACATAAAAGAACAACGTATATGTATGCTATACAAATGAGGGTTTCTAGTAATTGAATTGTAGCTATAAATACAAGACAACAATATAAATGTGTTTGGATAAATCCAGATCCAGAAAGCAAACCCAAACATGTGGTGCATGATCATGATGTTACCTACCACCACCACCATGAAGAATTTACAACCTGTTAAATGGTTAACCAGAAACTTTATTATAAGTTACAAAATAGAAAGTTTATCAAAGAAATGAGAATTTAATTAAAATATTCTCACCAAGATATTTAATTTTTAAAGAGCAGATTTGCCTGCAGAAGCCATTAGCTCTGCTTTTGCTGCTTCCATTATAACATCAAAATTTGTTTGTATATACCTTCCCCTGCAAAAAATAAAAATAAAATCCAATCCTCAGTTAGGGTTCATTTGATATTTACTGACTGAATTAGTTGCTAACTGAGTTAGTTGTTGACCGAGTCAAACGGGCCCATAAGCTCACCAGAAATGAGTTTTGGACCAAGTTGAAGTAGGAAATGCTGGACTAGCTAAACCATGCATTATCCTAGCAATTGCCCGCGGGCTAAATTTCGCATGTGAGTTGCTCTGAAGAAACACCTACAATTATACACCATATATTCAAGTCAACGGAAAGTCAACAGTTTGCTTTCACAAGAAAGAAAGAGTTAATTACACGGATGGTCCTTTAAGTTTATACCAAATTTCACCAATAGTCCTTTAGTTTCAAAAATTACACTGATGATCCTTATTTTTGAAACTTCTTGCACCGATAGTCCTTTAGGCTAAACGGTGTTAAATTTTTCTGTTAAGTCTCCCATGTGAGATGCACATGAGGGCATTGTAGTCTTTTCTCATTTCACTTTTTGCAAAAAATTAAAAAAAAAACAAGCTTATTTACAACTTTTAATGCAAAAAGTGAAATGGGAAAAGACTACAATGCCCTCATGTGCATCTCACATGGGAGACTTAACATAAAAATTTAACACCGTTTAGCCTAAAGGACTATCGGTGCAAGAAGTTTCAAAAATAAGGACTATCTGTGTAATTTTTGAAACTAAAGGACCATTGGTGAAATTTGGTATAAAGTTAAAGCACCATCCATGTAATTAACTCAGAAAGAAATAACCACTGAAATGTGTTGTTACCTTGATATCTGCTCTCAAAAAGCGGCTGCAGATAAACAAACTTTAAAATCAGTAAATCAATACAAAATAGGAAAAGAACCCAAAATATATTTTTTTTATTTACAAAACCTGGTTTGGCCCATAATATTTGGAATATCCATGTCATTATCTGCATTAAAATAATCCAATATCTTCTTCTGCAAACATGGTGTGTGTTGGTAACCGCTGCAACCGCTTTTTCTGTCACATGTTTTTGCTGCAAAAATTGCAGCATTAAACATTGCATCCACTTTGCGCACCTGCATTAATTAATAATAATTAAAAAAAAGTTAATTAATAAAAATAATAAGAATAATTACCTTGCAGCTCTCAACTTCTGATAACCATTTAGCCAGATCTGCTGCCAGAGAACATATATCTTTTGGGAAATTTACAATCGTGTAACAATAAGCTGGATCCTTTAATTCGTATGTAATTTCTCCTTTTGACTAGTCAAAATTAGGTCAACATTAATCATAAAAGTCATAATTATTAAATAGATAATGAACCAAGATAATATGTATATGCAGAAGCAAACCTTGAGAAACTGCAACTGATTAGTAACTGTAAAAGCTTGTGTTCCAATGCTACAGGCGACAGTTGGAATGTCAAACAAATATTGTCCATCTTTTATTTCAGATCTGAGAAAAACATATTCCAGTTACTTATTAGTTTATGTTAGTTATTGACTTAGCTGAAGTTAGTTATTGACTTACTTGTTCAAAATTGTTGCAATCACAGTATCTTTAGCAGCAAGTAATGCTGGTGAGGTCTGCATTATCACAAGTCAACTATAGCTATAACTGAAGTCAAAGGAGAGAGAGTACGAGTTGAGTGGAGTTGACTCACCATATGAAAATTTAAGACACATGTTACATTTGTTTGGGGAAGTAAATGCAAGTACTGGACTTCAGCTAACTCCAAACGAGTCAAGATAGTCAAAATCACCTGTATCAGTATATCACTTCCATATTAATATAATTATAATTATTTAATTATAATAATTATAATAATTATAATTTATAAATTACCTCTTCTTTCATGTCAAATTTCCGAGCTGCAGATTCCTTGACTATTGAGCAAATCTTTCCTTGTGAAAGTGAATCCCCAGTGAAAACTTGAGATAGGAATTTATTTACTGTGTATTGATCTACTCCATCACTGAAATACAAAAATTATATATTTATAATTTATTACAAAAAAAAATAATAAAAAAATAATAATAAAGATTGCAGACTAACTACCTGTACATAAGACTCCTGAGCTTGAAATATGTTGTGTCATCAAAAAAGAGATGACAGTAAGATAACCGGCCATCACGTCCAGCTCGTCCAACTTCCTATAAATTTAATATCTTTAGAAGAATGATTTAATAATTAAATCTTTGGATAAAAATGATTTAAGTTGAGACGTATAGAGATAGTTATACGAACCTGAACATACTCTTCCAAGCTTTCTGGTAAACTGTAGTGAATTACCTATAATAGATACGAATATGAAGTTGATTTTAATTTTAATTTATTAAAGATTATGAATATTGAGGATTTGAACTTACAGCTCCAACATCACTTTTATCAAGCCCCATACCAAAAGCCACAGTTGCAACAATCTTTCAAGGCGAATATATAAATATGTTAAGAATATTGTATCTGAGTTTTGTCAGTTATATACAGATACACATTTACCAGATAGCCAGGGGAAGGTTCAGGAATACCCTTTTTAAAAAAATAAATAAAGATAAAAACTTTGTAAAATTTATATACCACTCGTATCTTGTTTGAACAAAACATCTCTTGTGTACGCCTTCGTTCTTTAGAAGGGATGCCACTATGGTAACTCTGTTGATAATTTGTTGTTTGTATTAAATATTAATCATATTGAAAATTAATGTCAGACACAAGCAGGAAATGACAAGTTGACTAACCTTTGACCGGATATTACTATCACATAAGAACTTGCTAATCATGTCTGTTTCTGACTGCAATTAAATTAGAAAAATAATAATTACGAGGTGAATAACTGAAATGAATACAATGGTCACACATACCTGGTATTTGCAGTAAATTATGATGCTTTTAACCTCTGTGTAAGGTGGAGCCTTGAGCAATGCCATCAAATCCTTCATCCTGAATTCATTATCAAATTACTAATTAGGATTATTAAACTGATTAAAGATTAGGAACAAAGTAAACACATTTTTTTATTTTTACTTACCTGTGTCCACTCAAAGATACAGATAACTGCAAGTTTTCCCTAATTTGTTCAGCTTGAACAAGATTAGTAGGAGGAATCTCAAGTGAAAACATGACATCATTCATAGTTTTGGTTGTTGCAGTTGCTGTCATTGCAAGAAAACACTCTGCTCCAAGACAAGAACGAAGTATAGATGCTCTAAGCCTCATATATGAAGGCCGAAAATTATGTGACCTGTAATACAGGTGGCATAATCTTTATGGTCTGATGAAATAAACACCAAAGTCAAAGTAGTCAACTCACCATTCAGAAATACAGTGGGCTTCATCAATCACAACAAGCGAAATGAGTGAAGTTGCGTAAAATATGGATGTAAATTCTGCATTTAGTAATCTCTCAGGTGAAACAAAAAGAACCTGAAATTTATAAATAATATAATAAAGCATATGCTATGAAGAATTAAAGTTCTCAACTTTTTAAGGTATGTGACCTTCAAGGCTCCTTCTTGAACACGCCTAAGTGTTTCTGAACTTTCTTCTAGTGTCTACAACAATATTAAGCACAAGCATCAGACATCTGAGTACAAATTACAGAGCACAAAGTACAATACCTGACTGCTACACAATAAGCCGCCGGGAATGACAGGTGGCAACTGTTTAAGTTGATCAAACATAAGTGCAACCAACGGGCTAATGACAAGTGTCATTCCCGGTAAAACCAAAGCAGGCAACTGATAACAAAGTGACTTCCCTGCACCAGTTGGCAAAATCACCATGCTTGATTTCCCATCAAGTATAAGTTTAACTGCTTCCAACTGCCCAATTCTGAAAGAATCATAGCCATGAGTAAGCTTCAACAACTTAACTAAATTATCATCAGATGGATCTTGTCTAACAGCTAACACAGCCTGATCGATTACTTGTGAATCAAGTTTCGTTTCAGTTTTCTCATTCTCATCCACACGCAAGCTTTCTTCTTCACATAAACTCCTCTCTTCTTCTCCCTCACCACCACTTTTTAACTTTCTTTTGCTTCTTTTGTAAGATTTTTTAGTTCCATTGTAAGCATTTGGATTCCGTTTTCTACCTTTGTATGCAAACTTCTTTCGTCCTCCATGACCATTGATGTTCAATCTCACGAAGTTACCTTCATTTACAGGTTTAGGCTTGCTCACAGGGACCGTAGGGAAAACAGAGCTCCCAATTAGGTTAGGATGTTTTCTCACAGCTTTCACCGGATCTCTAGCAGTAACATCTCCATTTAGGGTTTCGTTTTCAAATCCAGGATCAAAAGTTTTCGCCTGTTGCCACTGAGAACCACAACTTCCGATCAAATTCGGATGTTTCTTCACAACACCTTCCGAATCATTGACATTAACATTAACATTATTAACATTAACATTAACATCTCCACTTTGGCCGTCAGTAGCTCCAACTTTGGCGTCTAAACCATTATCCGTTCCTATTTTAGTTGATTCGAAGTTCAAGCAAGACTTGCGCATCTTAGAAAACGATGCAAATTTCGATATGCATAAGCTACCAGCTGAAAGAGTCTTCGTAGGAGAAATAGTGTTGAGCGAATCACAACCAGAGGGCCGGTGGATTTGAAAAGGTAGGTTAACATCAGAACTACTTGCAGTAGTATTAAACGAATCATAACCGGAGGTCCGGTGGATTTGAAACGGTAGGTTAACATCAGAACTTCGCACAGTAGATGTAATAGGGCTTTCAAACTGGTCGGATTCGTCGATTTTAGGATCAGGTTTTGGGGGCAGGGGCTTAGTTCTCCTGGTGGATGGTTTAATTTTCAAAATCTGCCGGGAAGTACTGATTTTGGCTTTCGATTTAGGGTTTTTCAGTTGCTTAGCGGAGAAAAGAAGTGTATGAGGTGCCGGCGGTTGCGATGGCTGTGATGGTGCCGGAGGGGGTTGGTATGGTCGACGTGGAGGTGTCGACGAGATGTGAGATCCGTCGGAGTCTGAATCGGAGTAACCCATCGGAGAACAGTCGCCGGAATAGAAGAAGAGAGAAAATATATTAAGGGGCTCTGTTTTCCCGCCTAGTTTGGTTGGAGGGAAACTCCTACACAGATTGCACAGGTGAATATGCACAATTTTATTTTAAAATTGTAATGAACTTTTATTTTTAAAGAGTTCGGATTTTAGGCAAAAATGTCTAAGTAGATCTTCAAACATTCATAGTGTTATCAAAATGGTATTTTCACATCTATGAATTTACATATGTATACTAGGAGACCAATGAATTATAGGTTTTATAACTGTCAAATCAATAACATGTATTAAAAATTTATATATTAACCATCAGCCTCTATATAACTGTATTGAGAAATGATATTTAGCTATATCATTTAGTCCGCGAGCCGAAGGATCGGGTGAAAGGTTGAGGCTTTTGTCCGGTTATAAAAATGATCTCGATATTCTCGAGCAAAAGGCTGAAGTTGGTTCCTTTTCTCCTAATGACAGGAGACTTCGTAAAGATTTGCTTCTTAATATCAAAAATATCGAGAGGAAAAATATCCTTGACCTGAAGCAGAAATCCAGATTAAAATGGGCCCTCGAGGGTGATGAAAACTCGGGGTTCTTTCACGGCATTCTCAACAGTAATAAACGATCGAACTTCATCCATGGGATTTCTGTTTGCGGTAATTGGGTGAATCAGCCGGACCAGATTCAATCCGCAGCTCTGGATTTTTTTGCAAATAAATTCTCGACTTCATATGAGGTTAGACCCTCCTTCTCGAGCAGCTTGATCCGAAAACTGTCCAATTGTCAGGCGGATTCTCTGGTTAGCAACATTACGGTGGAGGAAATAAAAGCGGCGGTTTGGGGTATTGGGCCTGATAAAGCGCCTGGGCCTGATGGGTTCTCTTTCGCCTTTTTTAAACAGATCTGGGAGATTATTAAGGAGGACCTTATCAACGCTATCCGTCACTTTGAGCAACACGGGAGGTTCGAATCCGGCTGCAATTCCTCTTTCATCGCCTTGATCCCAAAAATTAAAGCTCCTATTTCTTTCGGGGACTACAGGCCTATCAGCCTGCTTAACTGTTTATACAAAATAATTACAAAAATTCTGGCTAACCGATTGAAGACGGTAATTGGTTCGATTATTGGAGAAGAGCAATCTGTTTTTATTCAAGATAGAAGCATCCTAGACGGGCCGTTCATTATTAGCGAGGTTTTATCTTGGGTGAAAAAAGTTAAACATGAAACCTTGTTCTTCAAAATCGATTTCGAGAAGGCTTTCGATTCGGTTAATTGGGCTTTTTTAGACGAGATGATGCATCTCATGAATTTCGGAAGTAAATGGAGGAATTGGATTTCGGGGTGTTTGTCCTCCGCTCGTATTTCGGTGCTTATTAACGGCTCCCCGTCTAAGGAATTTAACATGGGTCGGGGGGTTCGTCAAGGTGACCCGTTAGCACCTTTTTTTATTTATCATTGCGGCGGAAGGTTTTAATATTGCTATGAAAGAAGCTCGTTTGAAAGGTGTTTTTCGTGGTATTTCTTTACCGGGTAATGGCCCTATTATTTCTCATATGCAATACGCGGACGACACTATTGTTGTCGGTGAATGGTCCCGAAATAACATGGCAAATCTGACCCGTATTCTTCGCTGCTACTTTCTCTCATCGGGTTTAAAAATCAACATGCACAAAAGTAGCCTTATGGGTATCGGGGTCTCGGCTGATTTAGTTAAAGATATGGCCCATTATTTCCATTGTCGGGCTTCTTCTTTCCCTTTTAATTACCTGGGCCTCCCAATTGGCGTTTCTATGAACCGCTGTGAATCATGGGCCCCTATCATCAACAAATTCCTCACTAAACTCTCAAATTGGAAGGCGCTGTCCATATCTAGTGGCGGGAGGCTTATGCTTATTAAGTCGGTTCTCGGGAGCCTCGGTATCTATTTTCTTTCTCTTTTTAAAGCCCCGGAAAAAATCCTTAAAAAATTGGAAAGTATTAGATCTAAATTCTTTTGGGGTGCAAATAGCGAGGAGAGGAAAATTTCTTGGGTAGCTTGGGACGTGGTCTTAAACGATATCCAATTTGGAGGTTTGGGAGTTGGTAGTTTAAAATCTCTTAATCTCGCCTTACTCTCGAAATGTATTTGGAGATTCAAGACAGATTTCGATTCTTTATGGAAAAAGGTGATTGTTTTGGTTCATGGAAATGGCGGTGGAAGGTTTTAATATTGCTATGAAAGAAGCTCGTTTGAAAGGTGTTTTTCGTGGTATTTCTTTACCAGGTAATGGCCCTATTATTTCTCATATGCAATACGCGGATGACACTATTGTTGTCGGTGAATGGTCCTGAAATAACATGGCAAATCTGATCCGTATTCTTCGCTGCTACTTTCTCTCATCGGGTTTAAAAATCAACATGCACAAAAGTAGCCTTATGGGTATCGGGGTCTCAGCTGATTTAGTTAAAGATATGGCCCATTATTTCCATTGTCGGGCTTCTTCTTTCCCTTTTAATTACCTGGGCCTCCCAATTGGCGTTTCTATGAACCGCTGTGAATCATGGGCCCCTATCATCAACAAATTCCTCACTAAACTCTCAAATTGGAAGGCGCGGTCCATATCTAGTGGCGGGAGGCTTACGCTTATTAAGTCGGTTCTCGGGAGCCTCGGTATCTATTTTCTTTCTCTTTTTAAAGCCCCGGAAAAAATCCTTAAAAAATTGGAAAGTATTAGATCTAAATTCTTTTGGGGTGCAAATAGCGAGGAGAGGAAAATTTCTTGGGTAGCTTGGGACGTGGTCTTAAACGATATCCAATTTGGAGGTTTGGGAGTTGGTAGTTTAAAATCTCTTAATCTCGCCTTACTCTCGAAATGTATTTGGAGATTCAAGACAGATTTCGATTCTTTATGGAAAAAGGTGATTGTTTTGGTTCATGGAAATGGCGGTGGGCATATCGGTCTTAACTCTTGTGGGAAAATCCCCGGGTTATGGCGGAACATTCTCAAGATCCACAAAGCTTTTTATAAAGATAACATCCCGTTGGACTCTTGGTTCCAAGTGAATAATGCTACCGTTTCTTGGGTGTTGACTCCGAACGGACGGTTCACTGTTAAATCTCTAAAGAAAGCTTTTGATTTCTTTCATCTTAAACGGGTGGTTATTGACGGTTTCAGGTGGAATAAATGGGTTCCGATCAAAATATGCATCAATGCGTGGAGAGTGGCTCTTAATCGGCTCCCCACTAAAATCAACCTTACTAACAGAGGGGTGATTGTCCTTTCTTGTTTATGTCCTATCTGTGGTGAGGAAGATGAATCAGCTGACCACCTTTTTATCTCCTGTTCCAAGGCTCGCTCAGCGCTTACCGAAATTGGCAGTTGGTGGAATATTCCGTATTCCGGATTTTCTAACATGTTACAATTGTTTAACTGGGGCACTGATTCGAATATTTCAGGTGATACGTTAGTCGCTTTCAATGGTGTAATCTACACGTTCCTTTGGTGCATTTGGAATGAAAGAAACTCTAAGGTGTTTAGGAATGGTCAGTCGGGTTCGGGGAGGCCGGTAGACATTCTGTGTAACGTGCAGGTGATGTCCTTTTATTGGATTAAATGCAGGTCTTCCGGTAAACTGTCGGCGGATAAATGGGGCGCTTGGCTCTCGGATCCTTCTTCTTGTTTTTAAAGTCGTTGGTGCAGTAGGTTGTGAGGTTGTTGGTGTTGTGCTTTTGTTGTTAGATGTTCATGTTTCTTTTTGGTTTTGTTTTTTCTTTGTTCTGTACTTGCGGTGCTAGCCCCTTGCTAGCTTTTTATTTAGTTTTTCGGGGTTTCGGATTTGGGGTGATGGCTTTGCCGAAGCTCCTACCTGTTTCCCTTTGTTTGCTGTTCAAAAAAAAAAAAAAAAAAAAAAAAAGCTATATCATTTAGTTCTACATATAGTACTACCTACTTGATAGAATACATGTGTAATCCACAAATTCTCTCTCTTAATATTATTCTTTAATTTTGACATATATCATTGTTTCCCTGCATTTTAGGAGTTATTTATCTATTAATGAAAATACAACGCTATAACGCATGTTATTGACAACCATAAGGACTGTTATTATCAAAAGTCATGAATTATTAGTCTAATCATATCTATATGTTAATCAATACGGCCTAATATTTAGATTTGTTCTCCGCAAGAGTGAAAATTACTAGTAGGTCTCATATTTAATTTCTGTAAGTAAAAAAATAATCTTAATGTAGACATAAAGTTTCACCTATGCAGACTTTAAGTTATCTGCAAATACATATATTCGCCATGTGATTAAACGACTCTTATAGCGAGTTAGAACCTACCTTTATTAGGGAGAAAAATAGTTGTAGATGGGAGTCTTGATTTTAAAAAAGTGATTTTAGTACCACATAAATTACTCCAAACATCACTATTATTATTTTACGGTATTTATACAATATCCTTTAAATATTACACAGTATGGTAAGTGAAGTAATTTATGTGGTCTCAAAATCACTGCCCTTGATTTTACATTGGATGGGCCAAATATATGATTTTGAATACTATGGTATTATTTCGAAAATTTTGTTATCAATTTTCTATGGTCCAAAAAGCCCAAATCATCGGTAAATCCCAAAATGGCCCATTTACAGTCCAGTTAACAACCGTCTATTACTCTCCGGGTCTCCGGCACCGCCTCCACCTAAACCACCATCAAAACCGACGACGGCGTTGAGATATCATGTGGCAGTCTGTAAGGTACCGCGCTCTTTCTCTATCCTCCGAAGCTATTCATCAATGGAAGTCAGATCTCAATCGCGCCTTTTGTTCGTCAGTATTTAATGGTACAAACACAATCGGAAAGAGCGGTAATGTTATCGAATTACTGAACTTAGAAGAGGTTGAGAAAATTCTAAAAGATGTTCGAGCAGATGATGTGAGAGTGATACCTGTTAGAAAACAATCGGAATTTGCAAATTTCGTTGTTGTTGCCACCGGTCGGTCTCAATGGCATGTTCGTAATATCGCTCAAGCCCTAATTTACAAGGCATGTAATTCTTCTTCAAAATTTCATTTATTTCAAATTTCCAATGGCTGATATACTTTCAAATTGATCAGTGAATGCATCATCTTAGTATCATGTAATGTATGGAACAATTTGCTGTATTTCTATTACAAAAATTGTGGTGGTGTTTTTAATCTAATTTACGAAGACAATACATTAGTTACTACGAGATATCAGTTGGATTCGAGCACTGATCAATGATTACTATCGAATACAAATCAAATTTCTGATTAATATGTGTCACTTGAGGCTGCAAGAAATCTGCTATAGACAGTGAATTAAAGCTACCTGTATAGTTTATGTTTGTTATCTAACATTGAATATTGACAAATTGTTATTTGATTTCTGAACCAGGTTAAACAAAAGCAAATGGGAGCTAAGAGAATGTTGCTACCAAGTGTAGAAGGGCAAGAAGGAGGAAATTGGATCGTCATCGATTCAGGTACACATTATTTGTTCATGTATCGAAATTCGAAACAAACTTTGCTTTATTTCTATAAAAAAAGTTTAGTAATTTGATTATCTTTTCAAAGGAATAGAAACCGAAATGACCATAATGTCAACATAATTGAAGTTTCTTCCTTTTTTTGCCAATAATCTTAAGTTTGTGTGTTTAATCAGGCTCATTGATAGTCCATGCCCTTGATGAGAAAGCAAGAGCTTATTACAACTTGGAGCAGTTGTGGACCTCAAAGGAGTCAAGTAAAGAACAAAGTCAAAGTCAAAGTCAAAGTCAGGTAAATGTTCTTAAGGTTATATATCTAATGCACAATACATATATGAAATCATTATTTTAATAGTAACTAAGTTATTTGTTTACTAGGAGTTGGATCAAGCTTTTGTGAAGGTACGCCGCAAAAATAACTCCAAGAAACCTGCAAAAGAATGTGCTTGAAGATGAAACCCAAATTACCAAAGCGCTCCATGAATTATTTTGTGTTACAAGTCACAAAACTTTGTAAACGATGTAGAAAATAATACTTATTTATTTAACTTTTGACACATGAGTTGGTTATTTTTATTTTCCTCATATTTTGCTTTGATTTGTCATCGTTCGTAATTTAAACAAGATCATGCATATACAATCCTGTTCGGTAAATCTGGATCGCCAAATGTTATTTTAATCATGATTGCCTAGTTTATATTTGGAAATAACCTTGAAAAGATAACCACAAACTTAAATATAATTACAAAATTAGTTTCCCTTTAATCTGCACATTTATATTTGTTTGTAAGTGTAGAATCGGTATTAGATAATTATAATGATATTGATATCTATTATTTTTGTCTATTTTTTATTGTTAACATGTGTACTTCATAGATTCATTTTCCTTATATTATATCTTAATTTTAACACTTATCTTGAAAAATAAGTAACAACATAAATAGACAAAAAAAAATAGTTATCAATACCATTTTTCTTAAATAACTGTTCTACCCTCATATTTTTAAGACCGTATTGTGGGTAAATTAATTAGGTTTAAAAAATATTAGGGTAAAACGGTATTGTGGGTAAATTAATTAGGTTTCAAAACTATTAGGGTAAAACGGTTATTTAATATCAAGATTATAAATGTAGAAAACAAATATACAAATCAAAAGAAAACTACTTTTGTAATTATATTTTAGTTTGTGGTTATCTTTTCAAGGTTATTTCCAAAAGTAAACTAGGAAGTGATATTAATATATATTCAGTTTAAGGGGATCATGACTAAAATAAGATTTGACGATCTAGATTAACCGAACAGGATCAATAAAATATAAAATGGTATACTTCTAATCTAAAAAGGTTTTTCATTTTTTTATAATGATAGATATATAGATATTTACTCGGTAAGAAAATATAGGGATTTTGAGATATTACGGGATATACTTATATAAGGAAACTATATATGCATAACTAGAATTCTCTCCTATATATATAAAACTTACGTGGAGAAACATTCTACATTCATAACTTCATATCATTGTGTTTAAATTTCTTTCGAATTTCAATGGGTATTCCAAGTAAAACGAGAAACACGACTAAGGATTGTACGAGTTTGACCGGTCAAGAAAAACGAGCCAAAAAGACAATGAAGTCGCTTCCAAATCACTTGTTAGTTGATGTTCTTGCTAGGGTTGCATCATCTTCGTTCGATGATCTTTTCAACGTCAAATTGAGGTTAGTTTTATGTTCTCATAATCGTATTGTGTTTCCAAATTATTTAAATTAGTTTCGTTATGTAATGATTCATCCATTTTTTTTTTCGTAGAGTTTTTCATGTATATGGATGTATAATGTGTTTTTATCCTATTATTAAAATTGAAAATAAGCTCACAAGAAAAATATGAAGTTAGAATAATCGTACGAATTTTCTGACATTATTATTGTGTGTTCTAGGGTTTTCTATCACAATGCAAAAAGACCATAACATGTCTTTCTTCTACTTCAATTTTATGGTTTTTAACAAACCTTTAGAATTTTCGTTAAAAGAGCTAATTAAGGAAAGTGTATGTTTATTTAATACTTTATTATTTTTATTGGTAGTTATGAATGGCTTTGTTTTAGCTATTTAAGTAAAGTTTGTGTTCATTTAATACAACTTATTGTTTTGTTTAGACAACATTCTGTCTTTAACAACAAAATTTTGTTATCCTTAGCAAAACCTTTATTTTACTATTGTTTTTTTAACATAATTGATTTTTGAATTTCTAAAAAATAAACAAATATTTGCAAAAAGTTGAAAACTGTTACATTCGTCTTTTTTAGTATTTCCTAGATCTTTTATTTTATCACTGTTTATTAACTTAATTAAATTTGGAATTGCTCATATATATAGAGAGAGTACTTATAATGGTGCATGCCGTACATCTCCTGTTTATGTTAAAGCTAATCAATTTTGCTTGTTTTACAATTTACACAGTTGCAAGGATCTTTTGGAAGCAACAAAAGATGATTATATCTCTGAAAATATTTCGTTAAACAAATTTCCATTAATTCAATGGATTCCACCGAGTGAACATAAACTGCTTTCTTTCTTAACTCACTGCTACAACAAAGGAAACTCCGAGGCACTCTTTAGGCAAGGAATGGTAAGACAAAAACCATCCATAATTATAATATACACAAAAATATGACATTTGTTAATTATTCAAAATCTCATAAACTTAAATATACTTTTTTATTTTTTGTGCAGTTTGAGTATTTCCACCTAGCTAATGTGGAATGTGGACTCGAGTATTTCAAGCGGGCATCGGATAAGGGACATTTGGAGGCAACATATGTGTACGGTTTAATTCTTGTTTCTCGTGGAGATCAATCGAGCAAACAAGGATTACATGTTTTGAACCGTATTAAGTATTTAAACCCGGGGGGTTATTGGGATTTAGAAGAATGTAGAGAGAAAATTAGATCGGTGTTACGTCAAATGTGGATTAACAACAAAGTTTCTGTACAAGAAGTTAACACAGACCGAGAACAAGATCATGAGACTCACTCTAAGGGGACTGGTTGGGAGAACAAAGTAGTTTCAAATTGTGATATGTGCATGTGGTATCGAGAGCTTAATTTGTTTTGTAGGATGACAGAATAAAACGTCTTGAACTCGAGTCTAGTAACTAATTATTAGACTAGTGGTAACAAGTTTTTTGGATTAGATTGCTTGTGCATAAGACTATATTAATTGTAGATCGAGTATGAAGAATGTATGGCTCCAAAATTAAAAGGTTATATACTTCAAGGACTAAATTTGCCAACTGAAACTAGTACGCGTCTCTTTATATTTAGTTATTTACTGCATTACATACTAATTTTAATGTTATTGTACAATATATATTGATTTTAATATTATTCTAGTGTGATTCTAATAACAAAAAGTATGACTTTGTTTTAATTATGATGAATGAATTTCCGAATTTTGCTATGAAACAAAATCACAGATTCACAATATAACAAAAAGAGGATATTTAGAAAGCATCTAAAATACATCTAGAAAGTTCATGTTACGAACATGACATGCCACGATAATACAAACATTATTTCAATACCCAAAATACATGGAAAAGTTTCACGTTATTCCAAACGTAACAGCAAAAGATAGAGCAATAAACTGGCTCTCAAATCCAATAATCTATCAAAAACATTAAGCTTCAACAGATGCAATGTGGCAAATCAAGTCGATAACACGAGAGCTGCAAAGAGAAGAAAACATGGAGAACAAAATAAGTACAACTGCCATTTTTCAACTCATTAACTCACAAACAAGAGTAAATTACACGGATGGTCCGGTCCTTTGAGTTTATAGCAAATTTCACCCATGGTCCTTTAGTTTAAAAAATTACACCGATGGTCCGAAAGGTTTTTCATCGATGGTTCTTTACACTAATTATCGTTAATTTTTTCTGTTAACTTACCCCATGTGCAATGCACATGAGGGTAAAAAAGTCATTTTTCATTTCATTTCTTTTTATTCGTAATTAAAACTTTTATTTAAGATAAAAAAAAATAATTTAAGAATAAAAAGAAATTAAAAATGACTTTTTTACCCTCACGTGCATTGCACATTATCGGTGAAAAACCTTTCAAAATTAAGGACCATCAGTGTAATTTTTGAAACTCAAGGTCCATTGGTGAAATTTTGCAGATGTAATTTACTCTTAAAAATATAAAGGTTAAGTATAAGTACCTGTATCCCCATTCATTGTCATACCACGAGACAAGTTTCACAAAGTTATCATTCAAAGCAATTCCAGCTTTAGCATCAAAGATGCTTGATCTGCTGTCACCAACAAAATCAGTTGATACAAGATCTTCTTCAACATACCCCAAAATACCCTTCAGCTTGCCTTCTGATTCCTCCCTAATTTATCAAAATATATTACTAATTATATCATTATCATGTATAATAATATGAAAATAAATATCAAAACTTACTTAATAGCAGCCTTGATTTGTTCATAGGTAGCTTTCTTCTCAAGCCTTACAGTTAAGTCCACAACTGACACATCGACAGTTGGAACACGGAAAGCCATTCCCGTTAGTTTCCCGTTAAGGGCCGGCAACACTTTACCAACCGCCTAAATAAAATATAATAAATAAAAATAGATATTTATTACTCCCTCCGTCCCACAAAAAACTTCTCATTTCACTTATGCACAAGTTTTAAGGTAATAGTTAGTGGTGGGGTATTGATAATATATTTGATTAAAATATAAGATTGATTTGGAGAGAGAAGGATAGTTAGTGGATAATAAGTGGTGGGGTCCTTAGTAATAATAGTATTTTATTATGTGGAGCCCATTATATGTAACAAATGGGAAGTTTTTTGTGGGACAAAAATTTAGGGTGAAATGGGAAGTTTTTTATGGGACGGAGGGAGTATTAATCTTGTAAATATATGAGTAAAATACACGGATGGTCCTTTAAGTTTATAGCAAATTTCACCAATGGTCCTTTATAGCAAAATCCTTTCAGAAATAAGGACCATCCATGTAATTTTTTAAACTAAAGGACCATTGGTGGAATTTGCTATAAACTTAAAGGACCATCCGTGTAATTTACTCTAAATAAATTGATGATTTAGAATTACCTTAGCAGCTCCAGTACTGCTGGGAATGATGTTGAAAGAGGCGGCTCTTCCACCTCTCCAGTCCTTCATTGATGGTCCATCAACTGTCTTTTGGGTGGCTGAAACATCATTAATTAATATTATTAATTAAGTAATTAATATTACTAATTAAGTAATTAATTAAATGAAATGGTGCATACCGGTCATGGCATGCACTGTTGTCATAAGACCCTCAACAATGCCAAACTTGTCATTGATAACCTGAGAATTTTTTAAGCAACATGAATAATATTAATTAAAAAAAAGTGGAAAATAAAAAAATAATAATGACGTCATTAACCTTGGCCAAAGGAGCAAGGCAGTTAGTAGTGCAGCTAGCATTTGAAACAATGTTAAGTTCTGGTTTGTATTCCTTCTCATTTACACCCATCACAAACATAGGAGCATCCTTACTAGGAGCAGAGATAATGACCTTCTTTGCACCACCCTGAAATTACAAAACTACCCCTATTCAATCCATCTCAGCATTCATTAAATCAATATTAGAAGCTTTTAAAAACAGAGAGATCCAATCAGACCTTCAAATGGGCAGCAGCTTTGTCCTTGTCAGTGAAGACACCGGTTGACTCCACCACAAAGTCAGCACCAGCTTCACCCCATGGGATCTCTTCTGGGTTCCTAAATCAAATGAAAAGATGGACAATTTAGTTGATTAAAAAAACTAAATATATGATTTAATTGTTACCTGATTCCAAAAACAGTGACAGGCTTCTCACCAAAGAGAAGTGTCTTCTCATCCTTGACCTTAAGCTCATGATGCTTCCATTGGCCATGAACAGTGTCATACTTGAACATGTATGTCTGCCAAATACGATAAATGGTAAATATCTACACGAAATGAGACCAAGTAACTGACAAACAAACATACATATACGTAAATCAAACCTGCAACAACCTTCATCTATACCTATTAAATGGAAGATTAGCATATATGAGCTCAAACAATACACTTTCAAGCATTATTATGTTTTACTAATTGCATATTCAAACAGATCGACCAAATTTAAGTAACACTTTTGAGTATAATTTTACCAAATAGCTAACGATACGAGTACAACATTCACGATTCAAAGTAACAGTACACAATTCCATACGAACAAAATCAAACAGAATACCATGTAGTCAGTAGTGATGAAGGGGTCGTTAACGGCAACAAGCTCGACGTCATCTCTCTGAAGAGCAACTCTAGCAACTAAACGGCCGATTCTTCCAAATCCTATTACGTATTAATCAGATCAAATCAATCACCACCTAAAAACGAACTCACAAACATAATAGCTTAGGTTAGAAGCAAGTACCGTTGATTCCGATCTTAATCTTCTTGTCTGATCCTGCAAATTGGAAATTAGCATTAGATTGAACATAATAGAATCAAATGAAGTGATATATAAAGTGAACTTTGAGTAGAAATGAAAAATGAGATGAAGATTACCCATGGCGATTGACTAGGGTTTGAAGATTTTGGTCTGAAGTTGAGGTTGGTGAGATACAAGATAAAAAGGTGGGTGTATTTATAAAGCAGCGGCGGATTAGCCTATGCCGATGGGTCACATGGGTCATTTTTAGTGGGTTTTTGGATCTCCGTTTAAACGGATCGGATCGACATGCATAATATAGTTAACTTTTAATTTTTAATTATTTATAACATGTTCTAAATTTTTAAAAAAATAGGAAATATGGAGTAACTTATTTTATAAAAATATATCATTGAGGTAATCTGTTTTTAAGATCCGTGTCAATGGGCTCGTCAAACTGACAAGCATTTACTAACACCGATGGCATCATTAGGCCTGTGCAGTTTGAACCGGGACCGACCAAAACTGACCGGGACCGGAAGAACCGGACCGAACCGGCGCCAAACCGTAGCTTCCGGTCCGGTCCTTGGTCCGTATTTTTTGAGAACCGACAGGTTCGGTCCGGTCCGGTTTTAAACCGGTAGAAACCGAATAAACCCGCTAAAATATAAAGCCTGCGATTTTTTACCGTCCAGCCCATCCAACAGCTTTAGCCCAACATCCTATTAAAAAAAACCCTGCACGTCTACACCACACGTACGATTATGACCGTCCGTTTCTTCAATTCATTTATGTTCAACTTCTTCGTTCGTTCGTTCGTTCGTTGC
Organism: Calendula officinalis; assembly: GCA_963853835.1. Classification (NCBI taxonomy): domain Eukaryota; kingdom Viridiplantae; phylum Streptophyta; class Magnoliopsida; order Asterales; family Asteraceae; genus Calendula; species Calendula officinalis. The sequence goes on along the minus strand of OY970823.1, from coordinate 32,566,675 downwards.
AAGCTCCAACAATCGATCAATATTATGTCGAACTCGCTATCCGATAATAGTGATTCTCAATTCCAGGCATGATTGTATAACTATAACATGTCTTAATTATGTACTTTGTTAATTACAGAATGTTAATACGTGCATGGTGATAATCATTGGTATTCAATGGTATCAACCGGGTCCTAGCCGGTCCAAACCGGTTCAAAACCGAAGGAAACCGGAAGTTAACCGAAACCGACCGTCGACCACCGGTCCGGTCCTCGGTTCGTCAATTCTGCTTTTTTCGGTCGTTGGTCTGGTCCGGTTCCAACCGGTCCGGTCCGGTTTTTTGATTCTGCACATGCCTAGGCACCATCTCTATGGTTGCTCGTCGGTTGCATCATCGCTTGTTTTGTTTAGTTAACTGACGAGCTTCATCGGTAATATGTTTGTGTAAAATAAATTAATGTATAAAGTAATCAACTTACATTATTATTATTATTATTATTATTATTATTATTATTATTATTATTATTATTATTATTATTATTATTATTATTATTATTATTATCATCGTGATTTGCTCAGTATCTATAAATTTTATTTAGGAAGTTAAAAGACGTAGAATGTTATATAAATATGTTAATTTTTATTTGAGTTGCTTAAACGTGTATAAAAGTAACAAAAAAAAAACTAAAACTAAAAATGAAATATCTAATAATGTTAACAAATTTATTAGTTTAATTCGGGTTACTTAAACATTTATTAATGTTATTTAAAATGATAAAAAATAAAACTATGTATGTTGTATACCTGTTTTCTACACACCTTTACCCAAATAGCCCCACAATGATTTGCTTAATACATTACTTTAAAAGGCTTGAAATTTGATCGTATAGACATAAAGAACAGTTTATATAAATCCCCTCGAAACAAAATTATAAATAAGTTTTATTATTTGAAACCGATGCAACAAAATACGGAGTAACAATCAAAAGCCAACTCTGAAAACGAAAAACGCGATGACAAATGGACACGGTCATAATGTTGGATGATGAATGGTAAAAAAAAAAAGAAAAAGATGACGTGTATGACAGCTTCATCAGCAAAGCACATAACGTGCTTGATAAAAAAAATCAGGATTTAAAGGGATTTGAACCCGACGTGAATCGAACACGCAACCTTCTGATCTGGAGTCAGACGCGCTACCATTGCGCCACGGATCCTGATGTTTTTATAAGCGACTCAAAGTCTTAAGTATGTAGTAGTATGTATGTTCTGATAATGTTTCTTTATTTTCTTTAATAATTATTTGATCATTTGTTTATATCTACTCGAAATTTGTGATAGTTTCTGAGCAAAAACAAGTTGAATCTAGCCAAACTGAGTATATCGATTTGTCATATAAACCTAAATTTTAACTAATCTAAATATGAGAATTTATGTTATAATAAACCGATTTATTAAGTAGTTTTATTTGCTTAAGATAAAAGCTTTTATGTGTTATAAATTAACTTTAATTAAGGCCCTATTAGCAATTGATCAAAGAACTTTAAGATTATAAAAGTAAGAAACAAAATAAGATGGAGAGGATTTAGATCACTTATGCAAGTGTATTATGAGGTGCATTTTTACATCTTCACATACATTGGTATTTATACTAAATTTGTTACCCATGAACCCATACTTGGTGAGTAATACAACATATGTATTTGGGTAAAACATTAATTGGATTAGACAAGAAATCTTGACTAATTGATCATCCAACTAGTAGCATAGTTTATCTACATTATTGCATATGTAGATATATTCATATTATAACACTCCCCCTTGGATGACAATTATTCCACCCAGAGTTCAATTTTAAAGTACTGCCTCGTTAAAAACCTTTGCTAAAGAAAACCCAGTGGGAAAAAAAATTTAGCGAAGGGAAAAAGAGTGCAGTGTATAGTTGACTCCCCCTCATGTAGACATCTATCACATCTGATGAACATGTCGCATTCCAATACTGTGAACATGTTTTCTGAACATTGCAGTAGGGAGTGACTTTGTGAAAAGATCTGCTGAATTATTACTAGATTGGACGTATTTCATTTCGATCTGATTTTCCTTTATCAAGTCTTGAGTGTATGAGAAAAATCTTGGGGGTATATGCTTTGTTCTATCAGTCTTTATATATCCTTCTTTCATCTGTGTAACACAAGCTGCATTGTCTTCATGAATCACAGTTGGATTTTTCTCCCCCTCTAGTCCACACGAAGTCAAAATGAGTTTTGTCATCGATCTTAGCCATACACATTCTCTGCTGGCTTCATGTAGTGCGATGACTTCGGCATGATTTGATGATGTTGCGACAAGTGTTTGCTTTTGGGAGCGCCATGAAATAGCAGTGCCTCCACTCATGAAAACATATCCCGTTTGAGACCTAGCTTTATGAGGATCAGATAGATAACCTGCATCTGTATAACCGACTAACTCTTGTTTTGAATCATTTGAATAAAATAGACCTAAGTCAACAGTTCCTCGAAGGTATCGAAAAATATGTTTGATACCATTCCAATGCCTTTTTGTAGGAGCTGAACTAAATCTTGCTAACAAATTAACAGCAAAAGAAATGTCGGGTCTAGTACAATTAGTAAGATACATTAAAGCTCCAATTGCGCTGAGATATGGTACTTCTTGACCAAGAATCTCTTCATTTTCTTCACGAGGTCTAAAGGGATCGTTGTCAACGTTAAGTGATCGAACGACCATTGGAGTGCTTAATGGATTCGCTTTGTCCATATTGAAACGTTTCAAAATCTTTTCTGTATAATTTGATTGATGGACAAGTATTCCATTATTCATATGCTCAATTTGTAAACCAAGACAATATTTGGTTTTACCAAGGTCTTTCATTTCAAATTCTTTCTTTAAGAGTACAGTAGTTTCGTGAATTTCTTTATGTGTACCGATAAGATTCAAGTCATCAACATAGACGGCTATGATTACAAATCCGGATGTTGTTTTCTTAATAAAAACACATGGACGGATAATATTATTGGTATAACCTTTACTTACTAAGTAATCACTTAAACGTTTATACCACATACGTCCAGATTGCTTTAACCCATACAAGGATCGCTGTAACTTAATTGAATACATTTCCTTGGGTTTTTCACTTAATGCTTTTGGCATTTTAAATCCTTCGGGAACTTTCATGTAAATATCACTATCAAGTGATCCATACAAATAAGCTGTGACAACATCCATTAGACGCATTTCTAAATTTTTGGAAACTACCAGGCTGATTAGATATCTAAACGTTATTGCATCCATAACCGGGGAATAAGTTTCCTCATAATCAATTCCTGGTCTTTGAGAAAAACCTTGAGCTACAAGTCTAGCTTTATATCTTATAATTTCATCTTTCTCGTTTCGTTTTCGTATGAAAACCCATTTATAACCCACAGGTTTCACACTTTCTGGTGTGAGAGCAATGCGTCCAAAAACATTACGTTTGTTCAACGAATTTAATTCAGCTTGCATGGCTTCTTTCCATTTATCCCAGTCATGTCTATTTTGACATTCAATGACAGACTTTGGTTCAGTATCATCATTCATAATTTCACATGCAACGACATAGGAAAATATTTCATCAATATTTCCTATTTCATCCCGATTCCATAATATATTTGTTTGGCCATAATTTATGGAAACCTCATTGTTAACATCATTCATTTCCTCTTGTGGAGGAGTTTCAATATTTTGTGTTTCTTCAGAAACACTTTCCTTATGATCATTTGCATTTTCTACATTCTTTCTTTTTCTAGGATTCTTATCCTTCGAACCAATTGGTCTTCCACGCTTTAAGCGTGCTTTAGACTCTTGAGTGACTTTATCACCAGATTTTTCATTTGGTATTTCAATTCGGGCTGGAGCATTAACAGCCGGTATATATGATTTTGTCACTCTTTTGGTGTCAGTAAATGCATCAGGCAATTTATTTGCAATTTCCTGTAAGTGCATTATTTTTTGAACTTCTTTTTCACATTGGTTAGTTCGAGGATCAAGATATAATAGTGATGGCTCACACCATGATACATCATTTTCTTTGCTTTTCTTTTCTTCTCCCAATGTTGGAAAGTTTGCCTCATCAAAGTGGCAATCTGCAAAACGTGCTGTAAAAACATCACCTGTTAAAGGTTCAAGATATCTTATGATTGAACTTGTTTCATACCCAACATATATTCCCAACCTCCTTTGAGGTCCCATTTTTGTACGCTGTGGTGGAGCAATAGGAACATATACAGCACAACCAAAAACTCTAAGGTGGGAGATGTTTGGCTCTTGGCCAAAAGCAAGTTGTAAAGGAGAGTATTTATGATATGCACTTGGTCTTATACGAATTAATGATGCAGCATGTAAAATAGCATGACCCCAAATAAACACAGGAAGTTTTGTTCTCATTATTAATGGTCTAGCAATTAACTGAAGACGCTTAATCAAAGATTCAGCTAAACCATTTTGTGTGTGTACATGAGCAACTGGGTGTTCAACAACAATTCCTACAGACATACAATAATCATTAAATGCCCGAGACGTAAATTCACCAGCATTATCCAATCTTACTCTTTTTATAGTATGATCGGGAAAATGTGCTCTCAGTTTAATGATTTGTGCAAGAAATTTTGCAAATGCAACATTATGTGTTGATAATAGACAAACATGAGACCATCTACTTGATGCATCTATTAAGACCATAAAGTATCTAAATGGTCCACATGGTGGATGAATCGGTCCACAAATATCTCCCTGGATTCTTTCAAGAAACGCAGGGGTTTCCATTTCAATTTTAATAGGTGAAGGTCTTATAATCAACTTACCAAGGGAGCATGATGCACATTGAGTTGTTTTACCTGTATGAGGGATCTTATGATCTTTCAATGGATGCCCATGAGTGTTTTCAATTATCCTCCTCATCATTGTTGAGCCTGGATGCCCTAACCTGTCATGACATAAGCTAAATATACTAGGATCGTGACTATTTACTTTGAATACCATGTGTGACTCTGCCATGTTTATATGTGTGTAGTGTAGACCACATTGAAGCAATGGTAGTTCTTCCAATACATGACTTTTATTAGTAATGTGTAATATTTTCTCATTATGTGCAGTCACACTCTGAGTGTCATATCCATTATGATATATGTCCTTAAAACTTAATAAATGTCTCTTTGATTTAGGACAAAAATAAAGCATTATCTACCAAAACGTGTGTACCATTAGGTAGTATAAAATTAGCTTTTCCTACACCTTCTATCAAGTCCGCTGGACCTGATATGGTGTTTATGCTTGCCTTTGTTGGTTTTAGTTCAGAAAAATATTTCTTAGACTTAAGGATAGTGTGCGTGGAACCACTATCTAGAATACACAGATCTCCAACCATCGATTGTTGTTTTGCTCCAGTAGAGTTCATATCAAACTTGAAAAATGGAAAAACATAAGTTATTATACATATGATTAGAAATTCATTACATGAAAACAAGGGAAATCCTAGTTTAACGAAATGCATAGACGAATTACAAAGATGAAAACATAAACATAATTATGGTTTAGACATGAGTGATTAAGCTTCATATTACTCCATGTCATTCAAGAAATCAGAAGCATTTAGATCAGTGTTCTCAGATTGATCCACAAAGTTTACTTCTTTCTCCTTTTGCTTAAGTGAAGCTTGATATAGCTTGCAAAAGTGAGAAGGTGTGCGACAAGTACTTTGCCAGTGGCCCGTACTACCACATCTATAACACACATTTTGATTGTTCTGAGAAGCACTTGCTTCAGCATCATGTTTTGTGGTCTTGTTTTGTGGCTGGACTTTGTTACCTGGTGGAGCATGATAAGTATTATTTCTTGGACCACGTCCATATCCACGTCCACGTCCATGACCATAACCACGACCACGTCCATAAGGGTGACTTCGACCAAAGTTTTGGTTTCAGCCATTAGTATAGTTTTGATTAAAACGACCTCGTCCACGGCCACGGCCACGTCCCCTTGTGTTATTTCGAGGACCAACGTTTTCTGCAGCATTGATTTCAGGGAGTGTTGCTGATCCTGTGGGACAGGACTCATGATTTTTCATTAAGAGCATATTATTTTGCTCAGCCGTCAGAAGATATTCTTGCAAATCAGAATATTTTGAGAATTTTTGCAATCGCAAATTCTCTTGCAAAGTAACATTTGATGCATGGAATGTGGAGTAAGTTTTCTCTAACTTTTCTTCATCTGTCACAGGATCTCCACAAAATTCAAGTTGTGAACATATCCTGAACAACGCTGAGCTATAATCAGACACTTGTTTAAAATCCTGGAATCTTAGTGATCTCCATTCTTCTCTAGCAAAGGGAAGTAAAACCCTTTTCTTATTATCAAATCTTTCTTTAAGAGACTTCCAGAAAATATATGGATCTTCAATGTTTAAGTATTCATTTTTTAAACTAGCATCAACGTGTTTACGAAGATTGAAAACTGCTTTCCATTTTTCTTGGGAAGAGCAATTATTATTTTCATTTAAGGCATCTAAGATGCCCATTGATGCTAAATAAGCTCTCATATCAGTGATCCATGAGTTGTAATTTTTACCAGATGCTTCTAACGCATTAAACTCAATCTTCGCAACGTTTGACATTTTATAACTATATATATTTAGAACAAAACAAGTTAAAAATCAGAATCCATATATATCAATATGTATTGCACAAAATAGAAGTGGGAGAACAATCATCCCATACGTGAACAAGAAAGGATAAAATACATCAGGCGTGAGACTAATTAAGATGCCAAGTACAATAACCATTACAATCATGAAAATTAAAAACGGGTGAATCATTCTTGATCTTGATTTTGAAGATGAGAGAAATTATTTTTGTAGTATAAAGAAGTGTGGATGATGTGTTTATTTATAGTGTAAAAATATAGCCGTTATATATTTTATATAATTTTTTTTTACCGTTTATAACCGTTACATATATAGCCGTTATATATATATATATAATTTTTTTAATAAAAAGAATAATTAAAGAAATAAATTACATAGACATATTTGTAAAATTATTAGTGAATTTTAAATAAATTAGTACATAAAAGAAAGAAAAATAATATGCATAAATAAATGTTAGTATACATAAATGAAAACTAGTATGTATAAATAAATGTTAGATGCGATAAAATTAAATGTTAGTTTGCATAATTAAAAGTTAGTAAGCATAAGTAAAAGTTAGAATACATAAATGTAAATGTTAGTTTGCATAAATTAAAAGGGTTAGTAAACATAAGAATAAAATTAGTACAATAATAAATGTAAGTATGTTAGTAGTCCCAAGATTAGTAGTCCAAATGTCATAATAATGTCCTTGATTAAATGTGTTTGGTTTCTTTTAATTTATTATCATATTATAACTTATTGTTATAAGAAATATTTACCTTAAGTAATTAACTTGATTAAGTAAATGTACCTTGTGATTGAGTTGATCTTCCTTGATTAAGAACTTTCGTGCTGATAACGTGTTATAAATTAACTTTAATTAAGACCCTATTAGCAATTGATCAAAGAACTTGAAGATTATAAAAGTAAGAAACAAAATAAGATGGAGAGGATTTAGATCACTTATGCAAGTGTATTATGAGGTGCATTTTTACATCTTCACATACATTGGTATTTATACTAAATTTGTTACCCATGAACCCATACTTGGTGAGTAATACAACATATGTATTTGGGTAAAACATTAATTGGATTAGACAAGAAATCTTGACTAATTGATCATCCAACTAGTAGCATAGTTTATCTACATTATTGCATATGTAGATATATTCATATTATAACATTATGGTTATTTTAGCTACTGTGTTTATTATAAGCTTCAATTAAATCATTCAAAAACTGATTTAAGACATATATTTGTCTCTCTCGAATTTATTTATTTCCACTATGCTGATTTCCGTTTTTCTCGATTTTAGATCGGATCGGGAACCGATTTTGCATGAAATTTAAAACCTAGAACCGGACCGGTATAATTCAGTTCGATTCGTTATTTTCAGACGGTTTGTAGTCCAATTTACATAGCCTATATCAACCTATTATCGTTGAGCTACCCCACAAGTCCATAGTCAAATAACAATAACAAAAAACAAGACAATCAATCCTTATGTGAAAAAACATAGTTTGCCTGAGGACATCTATGGTTATATCATTTCAAGTGAATAAATTCAATTCATGAACCCCCAAGTTATGAAGTTCGACTTTCATCATTACTCTAAAATCCAATTAGCGTTTTTGTTTTTACTTGTTACAGTTCTAACTTTTAGGAAACTGGTTTGACATATACGTTTTCTAAAATAAATTAGGGACGGAAGGAAGGAGTAGTAAAAGTTCAAATTAATATTTTTTGCTATATCTTACAAATTTAATATATATATTCTGTATTTTACAAATTTAATATTTTCCTATATTTTAACAAGTCAAATATCGAATTTATAGTAAAATTTGAAATCTAAATAGTAATTTTTATAAAATAAGTTAAGGACTAACTAAAAGTGCAAAAACTTTATTTTATGGTAAGAAAAAATATAGCCGTTGTAATTTGCGTGGGGTCCGCAATTAATCTTCTGATTTCCATATTAAGCCCATAAACAAACCAGAAAATTAAAAATAGACGTTGGGAAGATCACAACACCTTCATGTCACAATATTCTTCACAGAGAATTATAAAAACCACCCATTTTTAAAGCTTTAAACTTTCAAGGATTACACCCAAATTTCCCATCTTTTTACTAGGGTTTACTTCCTCTCTCTTATTTCTCTCTCTAGATTTATTGAAATGGGTGAAGCAGCTCCTTGTCTAATGCGTTCAGTTTCACAGCCATTATTCGCTTCTGGCGAATTCAAAGAGGTTAGTTTAACAATTTGACAGTAAGAACCCTAATTTTTAATTTATATGGGGCTTACATGATTTTAACTTCCAGGGGTTTTCATTTCTAATTTTCAATCGGAATTTGTGTATCTCGTTTTCTTAAATTTGTGCTTTCAAGATTTTGGGCAAGCTTATAAAAGGTGCTTATTAGCTTATATAAGCTTAAATATAAGCTTAATTAAGCTTATAAGCATCTTATATAAGCTTTCCCAAACATATTACTATTATTTTTGATCAAAAATCTCTGATTTTTAATATCTTATAAGCACCTGATTTTTAATTTATACAAGCTTAAATATAATCTTAATTAAGCTTATAAGCATCTTATATAAGCTTTCTCAAACATATTATTATTCTTGATAAAAAATCTCTGATTTTTAATATGTTTCTAGGGTTTACATGCTGTTCAATTACTTAACTTTCGTTGCTGATATGAATCCAAATCGGAATTTTAAACTTTTAATTAATAATTATATAAATTCAATTTTCAGAATTGCATTCTAGATTCTATATGTATACTTGCAGTCATGAATCACGGTCATTAAAAAAGTCAAAATTTGACTCTTTTTTTTTTTTACTTTGTTGACTCTGATTAAAAAATTTGTGCAACAGGGAGACCCTCTTAGAGCTCTAACAACATCGGTTTCATTCGGGCGGTTCATGACCGAACCATTGAATTGGGAAAAATGGTCTTCATTTTCTCACAATCGAACCCTAGAAGATGTTAAAAAACACTCTAGACCTGGTTCTGTAGCAGAGAAAAAAGCTTTCTTTGAAGCACATTACAAGAATTTTGCACCTAAAAAGGAAAACAAACCTCCTAATTCAACTCAACTAACAAACATTCCAGGGGTAGAACCGGAAATAGCATCAAATGAAGACGCTTGCTCGCCTAATTTAGTTTTCTCAAATATCAGTAATGATGATGAAAACATTCCACAGGTATGCATTTATGCACTCATATTTTGGAATCTATTTATCTTTTTGTAATGATAAATTGATGTAAGTTTGAGTTTTTGTTGTATCATTATAGGATATTGCTAGTGATATGGATATGGATATAACATCAGACCCTAAAAAGCCTGAAATTTCTTCGTGCAATAAGCTTCAAAGTCCTCAAAAAGCAACAATTCCTGAAATTGGCCCGAAAAAGGTTGAAATTGGCCCGAAAAAGGTTGCAATAGATGTAAAGGATAAAAAGAGATCAGCTCTGCAATCTATTCATATGTCAATGAATTTTCCACCAACCTCAAAAATTATAAATAAATTTAAAGATAAACAAGCTCTAACCAGGGTACTCAAAAATCTTACCTTCAATTCATGTTTACTGTTGTCAAATTTAGACTTTTTGACTTTTGATTTGCAGGTGTCTGTCAATGGGGTAAAGAAAAATTCTCAGCTACTCTCGAGACCCGAAAATAAAAGGTAATTTTTCTAAAAAAAGAAGCTTTTACATGATGTCGATTTGATTGTGTTAATATTTACTATGGTTTTTTTGCAGGTCTAAACCGCTACTTGATCATTTGGTCAATGGCACCAAAAAGTAAGAACATGTTATTTCTGCTTTTATATAATACAATAAATCAAACTTACATAAATGTTGTTATATTTATTCAGAAATTCAGAAACATCAAATGATGCAAGTACAAAGAAACCAAGATCCACTACAACTGTGTTTTCATCATTTAGTTTTAGAAGTGAAGAACGAGCAGCGAAACGTAAAGAGGTAAGTCTACATCTTAAATGTTACATACAATATTATCTCATTTTTTAATAATATTATATTGTATTGTTCATTATACAGTTCTTTCAAAAGCTAGAAGAAAAGGAACTAAAACCAAAACTGAAGGTTTGATTTTACAACATAATGCCTCAATTAACTATTTGTGAAATGTCTAAAATACCTTCAAATAAAATCCATTTCAGGAGAAAACTAGGAGTGACAATAAAAAGTTGCGCCAGAGCACTACAATTGAAACAAAAGCACAAAGTAATATAATGCAGAAGGTAAAACCAGTAAATTCAATTAATTTATTGTATTTATTTAATTAAGAATTAGATCTAATCTTTAATTAATTTTTAATGCAGGTTCCACCAACAACACCCAAGCTTGGAAGAAAGCCAACTCCCACATTAGTTCAGGATACTTTTTGTCAGTCTTCCAAGCCAAAGAATTTTATAGAAATAAATAAGAAAAAATTAAGTAGTAAGTCAAAGAAATAAATGTTGTAATAATCTTGTTTAATTATAATTATAATAATAATAGAGTGTTTGTATGAAAGTTATAAAGTGTTATTCTGTTCCTATCTAATGTAATGTGTTTGCAAAGGATCAATTTATGTACCCAAACAAAAAAAAAAGTCTCTCCTTTGTCCATGTAGCATGCTTCTAGATCCTTCTATAACTACTTTATCATGATGATGATGATGATGATGATGACGATGATGATGATGATGATGATGATGATGATGATGATGATGATGATGATGATGATGATGATGATGAGGTGGCGATATCAGACTATGAATAGACCTTGATCTATTACAGGGTATTCCAATGAGTCAGGAGGATACTCATAATCAAATCTTAATGCATCGTATAAGTTTGGATCGTTATAATCCATATCAAGATTTGTATGCTGAGCTGGCAGTGAAAAAGCCGATAATTCCTGATTATTATTTATGCACGTTTTTTCTAGACTTTGATCATTCCATGTTGAGCTGGTGACTGGATCAGGTGGTTGGAAGGTTGGGATAAATGGGGTAGCAGGATTGTCTCTCTTTTTAGTGACTGTGGATTGCACTTGCTGAGGTGGCAGTCCGTGATTGGTGAACCCATTTTCTACCTGAAACTGTGGGTTGTGTTTGTGTTCTTGTTTGAACTGGATTTCTCTAAAACCTCCGTTCCATGAGTACTGAGTTGGCAGCACTGGGTTAAATGTTGGGTACTGAGTTGACTCAAAACTGGCGGCTGCTGCATAACCAGTTAAGATTTTTTTGGATTCTGTTGTCTGTAATGAAGAAGTACATTTAGAATTGGCGGGAATTCGGTGGTTATTGTTGGTTTCAGTTTGTTGCATCTTTATAGGGTCTGTGTGGGCCCCAGGTGGAGAAAAATCAGGGTTTTTTGGCCCACTAGATGAAGCTTTCAGATCATCCTTTTGTAACCTAGTTAGGTAGAGACGATATTTCTGCACTATTTAAACACAAATTATGAGATAACTGTAAAATGGTAAAATATAAAAAACATTAACATAAAACGAAACGGGTCAAACGGGCCAAAAATCAGCCAAAGTAGTTCAAAATGCTTACAAGTTCTAAAATGTTTCATTTAAAAGGAAGTTACGGTTTTATTATTTTTTTGATATAAATTTTATGTTACATACGTAAACTATTTATAAAATTTTAAAAAATTGTGGTGGTTGCCCTACCTGCAAGTGACTTGCAACATTCTCTCTGGTTAACCATGGTACATTCATAAGGTCAAGTATTTTTTTAGGACCAACTTCTGCCATAAAAAAACAAATTGTAAAATAAATAAAAATATGCTAAAATACATTATAGCACCCTGAACTTGGCTGAATAGGTCTTCTACTACCCTGAATTATTAAAGGTGCAGCATGATATCCTGAACTTGACAAAATGGTCGATATAATACCCTGACTCATTAATTTGATCGCTTTTCTTACTTGACTTACTTTTGTTGGAGCTTCTGACAGACTAAAAAATGTACGTTCATTTCAATATATTGATATCAGAAGCATATATCGTTTGAAAATAATACCAAATTAGTGAGCCAAGGTACTAAATCGGTCATTTTGTCACTTTCAGGGTACCATGCTGCACATTTAATAGTTCAGGGGTAGTAGATGACCTAGTCAGTCAAGTCCAGGGTACTAAAATGTATTCTGGCCATAAAAATATATAAAATCCAACTTTAATTTTAAGATAAGAAAGTAATAATGATGTTACTCACTTTCGAAACCGATAAGATTAACAGCTTTGACAAACTTCTGATGAAGATCAACGGTCCAAACAACTCTTTGTTTCTTGATGGAAGAATGATCAGCAAAATCCTTATCATCATACTTATTATCTTTTCTTTTCTTAAAATCACCACCACAAAGCAAGTAACCATCGTCAGATTGTTCAGAAACATTTCTCATCGTCAGAATTTCTTCAAGTCCTTCAGTATCTCTCACCTCATGTATCTTCTTCCTGTAAACATGTTGCCAAATGTTTCTTAATTCCTTCATTCGAATCGGTTTCAGAAGATAATCACAAGCTCCATGTTGAACACCTCTCATTACTCTGCTTGTTTCTCCATCAACAGACATCACTGCAGTTCATAGACTTAATTCAGTATATAGATATATGTATGTATGTATGATGGAATAAATATTAGGTGTAATTAACCGACTTATGACCGGAAGATCCATCTCAAGTCCAACATGCTCCAGAAGCTTAAAACCATCCATGTCAGGCATGTTTACATCACTAATTACAATGTCAAATCCATCTTTTCTTTCACGAAGCAGATCCAGAGCTTCTATGGCTAGTCCACATGTGGTAACTGATGCAAAAACAATAATTTTTTGAATAATTAAATGATGTTTAACGAATTTCATGACCTTTTTAGTTATTAAAAATGCAATAGATTGCTAGCTTAGTGAAACTGTGTTGCAATTAGTGTTTCAATGACTTTTCTAATAACATCTATAATCTCAAAGCTTACTACAAGTTGTTAATTTGCAAATTCAGTTGGTTGATACACCGATTCATGACCTCTGTAATAGCATCTATGATCTCAAAGCTTACCCTAAATCGAAGTATACACCCAAACCATAGTTTCAATGACAGTTAATAATCAAAAAAATTGGACCTGTATTTATGACGTCACTGATTATAGTGACATCTACTTAACAAAAAAAAACAATAACTATCAATCAAATTCAATCAAGCACGCTTGCATACGTGAGCTAGAATGAAATCAAATGGAGAAACAATTAGCGGTAAAATAAGAACCTTCATAAGAGCACTTCCTAAGCATCTTCTCGAGGATTTTCAACCAAGTAGGATCATCATCGACGACAAGGACACGTAGACCTGCCGGAAAAACTTCCGCTCTCGGCGATGAAAATCCGTTGATTCCCTCCGTCATCGGAGAAGAGAAATTAGTCAAATGAACACTGAAATCTTCCACCGTACAGCCAATTTTCCGTAACCGGAGCTCCGATCGAGTTTCGGAAGTAGTATGAAAGTTCGCAAATCAACTGAAGTTTGCAAGTTATAAGAAAGGGAGGGAGACGAATATTTGTTGCCGGCAGTAAGCTAGTAGTTACCAACGGTCCCGGTGTTAAAATTTGAGAATATTGCAGTTAGACCCCTCAACTTTATTATTTAGCGTATACGAACCCTGCACAAATAAGAAACTACCAACAACACCCTCAGTTTTAAACGGAGAACCAATTGTTGCTTAGGTATATCAGTATATGTGTACCCATGTGACCTTGCGGAGATTTTTATACGGGCAAAAGATTTATTATATCAGAAAATGTTTCAGTTGTACAAATGTTTAATTATATTTGTGGTATGTGTTATTCACTTATCCAACTAGTATTCACTTATCCAACTAGTTTGTTTTTATCTATAGTTATTATATAGACATGTATCCTTTAACTCTATTATGAGTAATAATATTTACTTCTACTATTTAGTCCTACTAATAATTATATTCTTTAGATAAAGATATGTATAAAAAATAATATATAAATATTATTTCTCCTCTATTATTTATAGGAGTGTATGTTAGGGGTGTTCAGTATTTGGATATAATTGGATAGTCCAATTGGACAATTTTGGATTAAACCATTTGGATTGTATATTTTGTTTTTTTGATCGGTTTGGACTTGAACCGAATAAATATATTGGTTTTCGGATTGGTTTCGATTTTTATTGTAAGAACCGGATTGTCTAAACACACTGAATAGTAATATATATAAGTTTTTTAATAAACAATTATTCAGGTCATTTATATGATATATTAATTCATTTATATGATATATTACATTGAAGAAGACATGGTTTTAACTATTTTAAATTCAAAGCACATAATTCTGAATATAGAGTAAATTAACGAGGGTGAGTGCCAATCATGGTTAAAGTTGGGTATAAAAGTAAGTATAGTATGTTTCTAATGCTTAAATAAAGTGAATGTTGAGTCATGTTATCTCACACTAAGCCTAATGGCCATTGACACCTTCAACTCCTATCTTTTATCTAAATTTATATTTTAAAATAAACAAAATCAAGGCTCCTAATTGATACTCCGTATTAAATAAAATAGTATTCTTTAGGAAGAATTCTGAAGAAAAAAAAAACATATATCCATATGTTCAATAGGTATGTTGGCCTTGTATGTAAGTATTTGATTGTGTTGTTTATGCTAGTTTGTTAATATTATATAGGTTATGGTGATAACTAGGATTGTTCATAAACTTTCAAAAATCATGTATTTGAAAAAGCATATGATATTTCTGAAAATTTGGGTATCAAAAATCCGTATACCGGATTCGGATAGGTATTCAAAATTTTCGGATATTCGGTATCCAAAAAATATCCGAAATATTCGAATTTTTTTTGAAATATCCAAAATTTGAGAAATATCCGAAAAGTATTTCAACAAGTTTTTCTAATACTAGATATATGAATTTCAGATATCCGAATTTTAGACAGTAAAAATTAATATCCGAAATTCGGATATCCAAAATCCAACTATCTGAAAATCCGGATCTCCAATTTTAAACACCCTAGTGATGACCTAGTAGTAACAGATCCCGAAT